>BROG01000253.1:600000-920041 GCA_030159075.1 Atrina japonica | reverse complement strand
ACACATGTTACTGTCATTTGCACAGTGTTGGATGTTTGTGCAGATGGTGAAAAAGGAATTTGATGTCCGGTTTGAGTCTTAGTGATAGAGGAGGGTTTATGCTCCTCAGTTGTATCAGTCCCATAGACCTCCTGAAAAGTCTTGTAATGTTGGTCTTCTCCTGAAAACAAATTAAAACATTTATTATACTGATTATTGTTTGTTAAAGAAAATTACTTTGCAAACAAATACTTGATTTATATGAGTATAAAGTGAGTGAGTGAGTGCATGTTGTTTAAAGCCAAGTGAGCAATATTTCAGCTATATCATGGCGAGAACAAGACAACTGTGTAATGCAAGATTTCATTTGTCTGCTTTGTGCTAGACCAACACGCTGATCTGGATTTTTTTTAGTGCTAGCACATTGGAGTTACTGTCCTCAGTTAGACATGTCACCCCACTCAGACACATTATTCTGACTGCGAGCCGACCAGTCCTTGCTCTATCTCCATAATGCTGCATGCTTAGCAGAGAAGCAGCAAGTACCAATTTTAATGAGTATAAAGACATACATCATAGGAATAAATTTAATGCACAAGACCATATTTTAGTCTTTGTACAAATACAACAACAATGGCTTTAAGACAAACGCTTAAGAAAACATACAAAATTTATAAAAAAGTGATGAGTTTTAGGACCTGTATTGTTCTGTGCTTAGGTAGGATTGTGTGACTTTATTGTAAATATTATCTCTGGCTACAAGTATACCTGGAACTGGGTCTGGTAGGACATGAAGCTGAGCAAAAATATCAGGTGGAAGTCATGGTGCTGCACAGATGTTGCAATCGGCATCTCCACATTTCTTGATACAGAAGAAATATGCACGACTACTAGTGCAATGGTCCATGAAAGCACACAGGTCTGGTCTGAAATAGTATATTAAAATGAATAATATTAAAAGAGGATATGAAGACATGATATCCTTTAATTGAAGAAAATACTACAATATCAATTTGTGTCAAAAGGATGTGTATTCATATTAGTAATTAATGAATTAGATATAATTTCATATACTGTGCAATATGGTATACTGTGAAGTAAAGTGGTATAGTGCAAGCAATATATGGATGGAGGTATTTATTAAACAATTAGCTGCATAGGTCAAAAGCAGAAGTGTATAAAGTAAATACATATATACCATCACCAAGTATCCCTTACCTTTATGAGACAGGACGTCATGTCTGAAAAAAATGTTATTAAAAATACAACAGTCTGGTATAGGTTTTGCCAAAAACTTGGACAAAATGGTTCATAACAAAAACTTACAAAATTTAAGTTTTCAAAAGCACAACTGCATATTGGGAAATTATGACTAAATATATAACCTCTAGAAAAAGAATGGATATGGGGAAATGACAGGAATGTACCAGCATATCGCCAAAAGTAACAATAGAAACACACATCTAGGTCTTCAATGAGCACTGAATGGCCCCAACATTTCCTGACTATGAACAGGTGCATGAAAACCTGTAATTTATCTATTTTGGTTGTCATTTGAAACAATGTTATAAAACCATTCATTTTTGATAGAACCATTTAATATCTTCAAACTATTTACCTTTGTTTCATTGCCTTGTTAAGGTCCTGTTGTTTCATAGGGCAGTTGATAGATGGACCAAATGTGATAAGGTTGTCCCACATAACATCATATTTCTGCTTTGTTGCTGCAGAGAAAGATTTGAAGGTCTTCTCTTTTAAATGAAGGCGTTCAAAAAGTTTGGTCAGCAAAACCTGCAAAATCATTTTTCAATAAATGTATTAAAATGTCTCTTTGATACATTTATTTATCAAATAAAACAAACATTTTACATATCGATCAAAAACAAAATAGGAGGAGCACAATGTCATAATGCCTATCATGACTATACTGAAGATTCCATGTACTGTATTAAGTTTCATTGAAAATAATTGAACAGATATAAACAATAGCAAGAGGAGTTGCGAATGCAAAATTGGGACAGATGGACAAGACTATTACTTTAAATACTGACTGCTTTTAACAGATGTGATTGATTGTTGTTTGATTAACGTCCAGCAGCAAATATTTTATGCATATTCAGGACGATTTAACAGATGTGTAATTAGCCTTAAAGCAAGGGTCATATATATCAAGCTATTAAAGGGAAAGACCATTTGATTCTGAGGAGGGGATGGCTGTTTTTTAAAATAAATATTCTTGACCCCAAAATTTTGAAAATTCAAATTCTCACCTTTGCTCCATAGAAAATGAAAAAATTAATCTGGCCTGACATGAGATTCAACACTTTATGTGTATTATAAAAAAATAAATAGCCCCTCCCTTTTAATAGCAAAAACAAATTTTCTGCCCAACTAAAAGATGAAATTTTACAATATACTGACCCAACTAAATTTTTCAGCCCCCCTCCCCTCAGAATCAAATGGCCACTACTTTATACCTTCACTGGTTCAATGCTGTCTACCATCTCATGGCGATTTTCATCACTCATCTCTGCGAATTCCCTCAAATTGCTCAATCCAGATTTTGAGTTAAGTTTCTTTTCAAATTCATCAGACATCTGATCTCTCATCAATCCTACACACTGTAATGCTAAGTTGAGGATAGACATAATCCTCTCTGGGGGGTTTTTCCATGAAGACATAGGGGTTGTTCTCGCTGCTACTATCATGTCGTAATTGCCTTCAATAAAGAGACAAATCAAAGTCAACTGTACAGACAAATAAGTAAGTCTGTGATCTGGCCCACCATCACTATAAATGAATAAAACTGGTTTCTCTGCATTTTCCATCTTAAGTATATGATCCAGTTCTGTAATGTGACGTAATGGACTTGACAGCTCAAGTACTAAGTCCTTGACACCCACATAAACTTGTCCTCTATAAAAGGATCCATATATACTATCAGGTATATCTAATAACATTGTTACACTTGGAACAATTGAAAATTTTGTAAAGTCATGGTCTGAAACAGCGAAAACCTTGTTTTGTCCAACAATCACTCGTTTCCCACGATCGACAGCTGCCACAGGATGGCCCGGCTCTCCAACTTTACAATGATGTTTGTCATCCATACAAATAAATGTACTTACATCCCTAAACATGACTGCCATCTGTTTTTGATAATGGAAAATTGCTGAGGCATAGTGAGTATCAATGTGGTCCTTACGGAGCTGTCTGCTCTGCACTTGAAACTTCACTTGTAAATTCCCAGTATACTGTAAGGAACTGTAAGCTGATGGCACTTTTGGAGCAAACTGTAGACGGAGCCACTGCTCACTAGGAATATTCGTACCTTCTGGACATGTTTTGGCCACTTGTGACAGCAAATCTGGTACTGAGATTGCTGATGCTAGATGAGTAAATTTGTCGTGTCTCCGATCGTCCACCGCAGTTTCAACAACAGTCTCAAGATATTCCTTGACTTTATCAAAGAAAACAGCATACTTTGTTGGTCTACCCTCATTATGCTCACGCAGATCTACTATGATTTCAGGATCTTGCATTTCGAATGCAAGTTTGACTCTATCATCAACATGTTTCTGTTGTATATTAGTATTTGTACTATTGTCACCAGTCAAAATTTTGTAAATGTTTCTAGCATACATAGATTTAACATTGTAAAGAAGTGCAGCTTTTTGAATAAATTTTCTTCTCATAGCCCTGGTATGATAGGTAGGAATGTCTTTTGTTATTTTTTGAACTAGTTGTGCATTTTTCGTTAATGTCTCATCATTTGGTTCTCCTGGTGGGATTCGCCACATAAAATTATGACTGCCAAGATTATTTCCTGCTGCTACTCGAAAAAGAATGCATTTATGACCAATACCATGACCAAGATTGTCTATGTAATAACGTCTTTGCCAAGTTTCCCTGGGAGTATACTCGTCAATGCACACTGGCACGAAATAATCAAGGGCTCCTAAATGGTTTGTCAATGACTTGTATCTAGATGAAAATGTTGGCGTAACAACGTACTTGGGGTAAATAATTGTCACAGATTGGTTCTCTTCAACATTTCTAACTGTTACACTCTCTTTAGCTTGAGCAACTCGTTCAGCACTTTGTTTTAAATAATCACTGTACTTGTACTGCATTTCGTTTAATTGTTTAACTGCTTTTTTTATGGGCAACCACAATGGGCCATTTATCCATGGCTGTTCTAAAATAGCATCAAGATTTGCTGCATGTCTGATTAATGTGTTCCTGTCAACATCATATAATTTGTGTTTGTGCCTGTTCGGATCATTGTAACCACTTAAGTGCTCAAATAACATTGGCAAATGACAACTCCTATCAGCCATTCTGTCTAGAAAAGGATCGACATACCAGAGACTGTTAGTAATACACTGAATAAAATTTATCCCTTTGTCCATATTTGCTGTGTAAAACCTAGTCCTGCCTTTTCAAGCAACTGAAGTACTTTGTTGTACAAACGTACCTTGTTATTTTGTTTCATGGTATTTTCGGCTTGTGGTGTTGGCAAAGACAATTTCCTACAAGATGACATCAATATCTCAAATGCATTCGTTTTGGGATTAAAATTGTCACTTTCACCTGTACCTGGCATCTTATCATTTACATTTTCGGAGTTTGACTTTGAGGATTCAACAGCTGGTTCGTCAATATCACTCAATTTAAATGAAATGTACCTCCCAAAAGCATCAACTGCCTGCGCCACATTGCATGACATGACCACTGGATCAGTCTCAATTTTGGATTTACCGATTCTAGCTGAAACGGAGCATTTGTCGTATTTCTCTGGAAATGTCCATCCATCTGGACCTACATGTCCATTTTTTAAGGACAAAATCAATTCCGAAAAATTACATTCTGAGGAAAAATTAAATATGATGCACCATGGCATCAAAACTTTGCTCGTATGTGAGATTTGGCAAGAAATTAAAGACATCTCGCTCGATGTCTAGTCAATGTTAAGTAACAGCCTCAATAGAAACGTAACTTTTTTATGTTCGTCAAGCGCACAGACGACTCCATTAAGTTATTCCTAAACACAAAATCAATATCGGACCGGATATGAAAAAATTCTGGATTTTGACGAAAATAAAAATCGTCGACGCGGGAGTGTTTTTAGGGATGCGGCGGGGCCTGAGAACCTAGTATATATATTTTTTTGGCCTAAATGTAATATACAGGGGTCCATTCCAATGTTGGTGTGCAAGTTTATACTAATGTACAGTAATGTTGTATGATTCTTTCTTCCATTGAAACCAAGTTATCCACAGTTGTGTTGACCACTGAAAGTGAGAAGTTGAAAGCACAATTTCCCAAGTTAAACAAGCAAGTTACGTCAGACTTTCAAATGAACATTAGCAAAACAGGCCTCTGTATCCTACATTTGAAAATGAACATACCACTCACAAATAGTCGAAATATTACTTTAAAATTAATAAAATTATTGTTAAAATGATATATTTTTGTGGGAAAAAGTATAATTTAAGGTGCCAATATGGTAACTTTTAGTGCCGATTGGGTAAATAAATGCCACAGACCCAATCTGTATCGATAAACTCATTTTACCACTGGCACAGAAGCTCATGGCACATGGTAACTACATGTAAATGTAACGCTGATCTACATCTTAGTCAATTGAGTGCTTAATTTACAAAATCGGATGCGGTATAATGAAACCCAGATTTGAAAATTCCAGATATTTACGGAATTGAAAATTCCAAAATCTAAAATAAATAAAAATTTAGAATGTAGCATCATCTTTGGCAATGCGGCGGTGCCCGAGAAACTAATGATTAATTTTTTTTTAGCCTAAATGGCTGTTATTGCCTCACAAACAGTCAAACGTTTACTTGTGATTCTAGCGGCCATTGTTCTCACTCGTTTTCAGTACGACACGATCGATTGTTTCTTGAAAATAGTTGAAAAATGACTGTCAAACTAAAATAAACTTCTATAAATATGGCATCTATTCAGCGAAATCCCCTATCTTTACAGAAGTGAACTTTAAGTAAGTATCACCTACCGGGAATACCTGCTAACATGACAGGTAACTACGTAATGCTTTTCTGTCAACTCTAGTCACCTATGGTACTGAATGGGTAAGTCGACTTTAGTCGCCCATGGGAGCAAAAGGGTTAAACCAGATTTGGCAGGAACTATCCCATGTGAAGCTGCATAAAATTTGTGAATGAAAAGGGGCTAGGACCCATAAGGGCTAGAATAGAATCCCAAAATGGCTAGAACTTGGGTACATCTTTAACACTTACTGTTCTGTATTACTTTACATGGACAGTATAGCTATACTGAGTAAAAAAAATTAATTTCTGGGTTTTCAACACATCCATTTTGAGACTGCCTTATTTTCACATCTATCTGAAGGTCGTCCACATAAATTTTTACTCTTGATGAGTTCTTGAGTGAGTTGTGACATTGGTTTATTGCACTGCTTTTTGTGAATGAGATGGGTATTTGTAACTGCCATATTCATCATATGAAACAGGTTTTTTTCCACCATTTCAACACTTCTAGTATTAACTGAATAATATTTATTCATCTGATTAGATAAATCAACTCCTCCCATGCATTGGTTGTAGTCAACAATAACTGTTGGTATGACAACCTGCTTACCAGTGGCTTTATCACTGTTGTCTGTTATTGTCAGAGTTGGTTCATGTTTTGAACTAAGCGTGTACACATCTAGTTTGTTTGTCCATTTAACTGCCAGTAGATTTCCCCTTTGCCAAAATATTTCCTGTCCTCTTTTCAGTTTATTTTTTTCAAAGCAACTGGCATTTCTTTTCAGTTTGCATGCACAGTCCATACGGCCAGTTTGTCCTCTGCTAACATATTGATACACAACAGTAGTGATGTGTTATAATTGTCATTATAGACAATATATCGTCGGTCGGCTTCCAAAACCTCGTAAAATGCATTGACAAAATTTTACAGGTTTTACATTACCAGTATGAAGTATGATTTAAACAATTAAAAGTAATTTTAAAGCATGAACATAAAGGGATTGTTTATCATGTTGCATTTGATTTTAATTATTATAGGTAAGTTTGTTTTTTTTTTCACTAAAATGCATTTACGACATTTTGGATCTAACAATTAGTTGAAATACGAGGTTTTGGCCAAACATTACAATTGAAGAAATTTGAAAATGGGAATGAATTTTTGCATACGTCAGTTCTGAACAAGTAACATTTGATTAAATGTTTAACTCTTTTCCCCCTAATGCCACCATATGACGCACTGTCTGTTTCTCTAGGCCTTTTCTTAGGCTTCCCCCTAAGGCTTTTTCAGATAAATTAGCAAGAATAATAGACAACAATTTAAGTTTCAACAATGCACTATTTAATAAACAAAACATAACATATTGCATATCACTGTACTCAGGAAAATCTGAACTTTATGATTATTCACTTGTTTCAACTTCATTATTGTCACTGAAAAAAATACAGGTAAAAATACCTGAGATTTCACTGAAAAGGTTATATTTTCAATTTATTTACAGTTTTTTCACACATGATTGTCTTGTATCCTTTTAGATTTAATGTTTGTTAAAGAAGCAATTGTCACACATGTGCAAATTACAAACACTACATCCCTTAACGACCTCTTTGCGCACACCTGCCAGGTAGCAAGGTTTACACCTGCGCCTCTTTCCTTCCATGCGTACATGTATGTGTTGCATTTTATTGTTTTTCACTTCCACTGGACTGAGTACTTCAGGCACACAAAGTCTTTTCCTACTACAGAAGTTTCCGATCAGTTGTTTCCCCAGTTCAAGAATGAAATCCATGTGGGTATATCGTTTCCTCCGCAGTGTCCTTGCAGAGGCCTCCTTGTAAACGATATAGCTGTTTACTCGACAACAGTCTACTACAAACCCAAAAATGTACTTCCAGTACTTTTTACATGGCCTACCACTGGCATACTTTTTTCGCATCTGGTCATGCAAGTCAACGCCATTCATGAATTTGTTATAGTTAGCAACTGCTTTGGGTTGTGGCACCTGCACGCGGTTTCTCCCAACTTGCCTATCACACATGACAGATTCACTTTCACTGCAAATATACATGATCACAACATTGTTATCATTCCACGCAGTTATTGAAAGTTTTCCTCTTTCATAAGAAACAGAATCACCTCTGTTTGGAATGTCCTTCTTAATGCCAGATTTTTTTTTGGCGCAAGTCAGTTGGTAGGTCCTTCCTGTTTGAATTAACTGTACCACAGGTAAAAATATCATCCTGTAGCAGGTCTGTGGCCAACTTCACACTGGTAAAAAACCTGTCATGGTAAACATGGTGGTTGAAACCAACCAAGTCTCGGGTCAAATCATACACTACCCTGTATCCTAGTCCATTCTGAAGTTGTATAGCACTTCTGTCTCTCTTGCCAGTGTACAGAGCAAAGTCACTCATGTACGATGATTGACCATCACACCTGGCCCAGAATTTTATGCCAAATTTCTCAGGCTTGGCAGGCATGTATTGGCGAAGTTCTGTACGCCCCCAAAAGCCCTTCATTGCCTCGTCGATAGATATTTCAGTCGAATGTTGATAACAGGTTGTAAACAGGTTGTAGACGATTCAGTGGGTGGTAATCCGTCCTTTGTTGTCCCGCTGCGGCTGTATTTAGGTGCAAGTAATGTGTAACTTTGGCATAACGATCCCTGGTCATAGTGTTTCTAAAGCCAGTACACCCTAGAAATTCGTCATCCTTCCAATAATCTTCATAACTGTGTCACGGGGTAACACCCATTAACCCTTTATCTGCTATGGCTGCAGTACAGCTTGACCACTGCAATGATTTATCTTATCAGTTACTAAGCTGCTGATGTTGGTTTATGGGTTGAATACTACAGCATCCAAGATGGCTGATAACAAAAATTAACATCATCAACTCTAGCTAGCACACTTACAATTAGATTGACTTTTTTCAAACTTTTCTATCACCATATAAAAAATACATATAATCTTACCTTGAAAAGACTTTTATTTTTCACATCATTTAATTCCAAGAATGAAATATATACAAAAACAATGAAAACTAGAATTCGTATCGAATACGAATACGATGGGCTTTCCAGAACGATTTGAATTCAAAAAGAAACCAATTTTGTTTTGTTGAGAAATGAAATATCTCAAGATTTTTAACAAAGACTTATTTAATGAAATTAACATGACATTTAGATAGTTGGAAAGTGGAGGAGCTTCGTTTTATTTCAGTGAAGTATATATTATCAGCGTTATATAAAGCTTAACAAGTGTTATTCATCGCTGATAGGAATAGAAGACTTTTTATACATAAAATACAGAAATGTTTCGCTGAGGTGATAAATGCGAAATCCGAAACATCTTGGTACAAAATGGATGTAGGGATGAAACACCCCTTTGATTAACGATGCCTTTTAACTCCTATTTATTGTTTTCCGAAATCATAATCATATGTCTGGCATAAATGATAAAACTACCAAACTCTCTCTCTCTCTCTCTCTCTCTCTCTCTCTCTCTCTCTGCGTATGAATTTGAGGCGAACAGATAAAAAGCCGTTTCACGGCCGATATTTGTTTTCCGTATGCGTGAATAATAATAATTAAAAAATCGATAATCACTTTTGTGTATAGGGCCGTATGTGTTTTTACTCTAAGCCCGTCACATTGTCTATCCGCTCTAATACATATCGGTTTGGTTCTCGGGGAGGGCTAGCCTCTATACTTAGTAAACATTAGTACTGTCTGCCCGTCAGTCCGTATTGTAAATAAATGTTTGTTTGTTCATGTCGGAAACAATTCTTAATGAGTATATTTTGCGTGTTTTTCGGTCTGTGACTAATTCTTCTTTCTATTAATTCTACGCATTTTCTTAAAATAGTTTTACACATTTTTCTTTATTACAAAACTTTTACTCTTTATTTTAGCATTCAAGGGCATACACCCCTTTCGCCCTCATAAATCCGCTACTGCTCTCTCTCTCTCTCTCTCTCTCTCTCTCTCTCTCTCTCTCTCTCTCTCTCTCTCTCTCTCTGTGTATGAATTTGAGGCGAATAGATAAAAAGCCGTTTGACGGCCGATATTTGTTTTCCGTATGCGTGAATAATAATAATTAAAAAAATCGATAATCTCTTTTGTGTATAGGGGCGTATGTGTTTTTACTATAAGCCCGTCCCATTGTCTACCCGCTCTAATACATATCGGTTTGGTTCTCGGGGAGGGCTAGCCTCTATACTTAGTAAGCATTAGTACTGTCTACCCGTCAGTCCGAATTGTAAATATATGTTTGTTTGTTCATGTCGGAAACAATTCTTAATGAGTATATTTGCGTGTTTTTCGGTCTGTGTGTCTGTCAATGTGTCTGTCCGTTAGTCAGTCCGCTTGTCTCTGTGTCTTCATATGTAAATTATGTATGTATGTGTCTCTGTCTTCATTTGTAAATTATGTATGTTTGTTTGTGTCGGGGAAAATCGGTACTATTTATAGTCCTATAAATGTGTGCGTGCGTTTATTATTTTTCCGTAAGTGTGTCTGTGTTTTAGTCAGTGTATAAAATTGATTAAATTGAAAGTTTATGTATATTTTCTTTGCATAATTCCCCGACATAGCTGTTATAATATTTCCTATACTATTTTTGTTTGTTTATTAAAAAAAGAAAATTACTACTACGAGTTTTTGAGACGGTCCCTCTACTTTTGAAATTCGGAAACCCGTAGATATATTTTACTGCATCCAAACACATCAACATGCTTAATGGGGATAGCTCCTTGGCTCCTGGGTCTGTGCGTAGGGAACTTTTGCTCGATTAAATTGAAACTTTATGTATATTTTCTTTGCAGAATTCCCGACAGAGCTGTTATAATATTTCCTATACTATTTTTGTTTGTTTATTAAACAAAGAAAATTACTACTACGATAATTATCGGTTTCCGTATGTCAAACTTTGTTCTTATAATTTATCTCACTGTGTATCTGTCTTCAAATGACACCATTTACCTTCATTCTTCACTACATTAACTTGAAATTTTCTATTAGTTCTATTCTTTAAAATACTTGAATTTTTCTATTAGTTTTCTTCTTTAAAAATATTTCTTATTTCACGTGCATATGTCGTGCAACAATATCACAAAGCTGAAAGTTCGCTATGTAATACATTGTACATAACAAAGTTTCCGGCCGACGAGTCATGTTCAGTTAAAAATAGTTCTTATTTCACGTGCTTCGTGCAACAAGATCACAAAGCTTAAATTCTTCTGTAAAATATCTTAGTTTAACTCCCTACAGGAATCCCATACATATAGTTATCAAAATGTTTTAGTTCTCGAGATATTAAATAAAGAAAAATCTACATTTTACATAGCTGAGTTTCCGGCCAACGAGTCTTGTTCAATCGTATACGGTTTTTATTGATAATTTAGACCTGACTCAGCAAAATTTCCATATTCTTACGAGTTTATACAAATCCTTAATGTTTGAAAAAGTGTTGTCTTTACGAAACTTTTGATCGATTGATATGATACCCGTCACTTTCTTTATCATTGTAAAAAACATTTTACGTTTTGCGTCAAACGTTATGAGTAATTACAGAAAAACAAAAATTGGGTTTGGATGCCACAGTCCCTTTATTTTTTTTTCAAAAACATTCCAAAAACTAAAAGCGATGCACGTTTGCTTTGTCAATCGTTACTGAGAGTTTCAAATGAACTGATTCAAAATGACGTGAAGAAACGTAGCACACAGGGCTCTACAACACTAAAAAAATCCACTCTTCATTTGGCCAGTGAACCAGAAATTTTACTAGCCAGCCAGGAACTTTTACTTGCCAATATATATATATATATATAAAATGTGTGTGTGTGTGTTCATAAAAAATCCACTGGATGAAAATACAGAAATGAAATAAAATATTAATTTTCTAAGTTGATGTAACATTTTATTGTTTCAATCCATAAAAAGAAGGTTATGAACTGCACCTTTTTGTACATTTTTTTCAATCCAGGAGTGTTTATATGCCTATATTTTTGTTGGTCTAATATTGAGGCAACCTTAAACTTTTTTTATAATTTTTAGCGCCAGTTGTTCTTTTCGACAGAATTTACAAAACAGACTGCACACAAGAATTGTAAATTTTGTCTGTAAGTTAAAATCTAGAGTCCAACACCCGTGACCTGATCGTCAGACAAACACCTATAAAGTTCTTTAATTTATACGTGTTTGTCCGTCAATCGGATGTTTGACTCTCGATTTTGATTTACAATTACAGATAAAATTTCCAGTTCCGACTGTGGTTAATCCCTTTGGGGATTCTGTAGCGGCCGTTTTATTGTGTTGCCCCACGATAAAACGGCCACGATAACTTCCCAAAGGAATTAGGCTGTGGTCTGCCTGCCCTCCTCGTCGAACACTAGGCCGAACTTTCTGCCTTGATTTTACCACTTAAAAATTGCTTAAATTAAAATCGAAATTGGGGCAGAAAGTTCGGCCTAGTAAACACTAAATTCGGTTCCAGTATCCCTTTAACCAAGATCGTTAAACTTAGTAGTGTCGTAATGATTAGTGTCTAATGATGCTTCTGTTGAAAAACCGAGAAAAGAAAATGCCATCGTGTGCTGTTAGGAAAATTTCAAGTCGAAAACATGAAAGCGATACAACGTGTTTTTATACAGTAATCCACGTGAGTTAGATGCTCTAGTTTATCGAAACTGAATAACAAATTGGTTGTTGTTAAGCGCATAACAGGCCATGATTTCGATAATGTAATTTCACAGTGAAAACGGACAAAACTTTTGATTTCCGGTCAACTGGTCGCAATGTGGCGACTGAATGAAGATAAACACTCGCCAAAATCTAAAAAATGGTCGCATTTGCGAGTGATTTGGTCGCATTGTAGAGCGCTGGCACACGTAACGAAAATCGATGCACAGGCCTGCAACGTTTTACTTACAATTTCTACAAAATCATCAAATTGAATTGAAGTATTTTAAAAGTTTTCATAGTAAGTATGTATGCGTAACATGTGATACGAAAAATTCGAAATTCGAATGAAGAGTGCACGAGATATGTGCTAAGGACCGAAAAAGCGCATTTTGGGCCAGAATTCTAAAGTACTAAATAAAAAATTCAGTCTGACACATTACAGAGATAAAAGACGTACTTTCTCAACGTATTGTATGAAAAAGAATTAAAAACGTTTGAAAAAACGTCAAAAACGTCGAATTTGAAAATTTACGTCAACGTCAAAATTTGACGTAGGAAAAAAATCAGACATTTTTTTCAGCACAAAACGTGACAAAATGCCCAAAACTGAACTTTGTTTTTCGAAATTCGGACAAATTAAAAAATTCGTGATTTTCGGCGAATTTTCAATGCGAATATCTCGGAACCCTTAAGAGATATGCAAAAATGAAGTCGACCATGCAGAATCGTCTCAGTGAGGAGAATCTAAATCTCAATGCACAACGAAATCGCACGAATAATTTCTGCAAATTGAGACTTCATGATAAAATCACGAAGACAGGGCGGGCCCCTATAGGGCCCAACATGGCTGACCCAAAAAGTTCGCAGCACATCCTCGGAAGAAAACGAATAAGAACACGTATAGAGAGTTTGAGTGAAACGTACCAATTTTGTTGAATCGTGGTGACAGGAAAAATAATAATAATAATAATAATAAGAATAAACACGACAATAACAATAGGGTTTTCCACTGGTAGTGGAAAGCCCTAATAAGTGTTTTTTATCTCTCTGAGTGTTAGCATTTTTCTATGATCTAAAAAATATTTCTTTTTATTTACAATATTTACAGTTTTTTCTTTGTCTTTTTCATTACTTTAATTCCATAATTCCTTGTGATACTTTTCAAAACAATCATTGTCCACACAGAGGTGAATATTACATTGTTTACATCCCAGGTAAACTTCATGGCATCGTCCGGCCTTTGAACACATCTTGCATCTACCTCTTTTTGCAAATATCCCTGGCCAATGTTTATGGCCATCAGGATCCTCATTTGATATAATTTTCCTTTTACGAATTCCCCGAAAGCCTGAAATCAGTTGTTTTGCCAAATTCATCCTAAACTCTAATTGTTTTCGCGTTTTGTTTTTTCCTGATTTTGTTTTCATTTGGTGATTTGGTGATTCCTTCATGCAGATTAGTGCATTACAAATGGAAGTATCAACCAGGAACCAAAACAGATACTTCCACCATTTTTTAGCTTTTCTGCAGGTAGTATACTGCATCCTGTTTTGATCTGCAATGTCTACTCCTCCCTTGTTTTTTGAATATATGTCTGCAACAAGGGGACAGTTAATTTCTTTACGAGTGCCATCTTTCTCCCTTCTAGTCACTGTGCATTGTTGAGTAGGGTCCATGTTATTGTACAATAGATGCACAATTTTTTTGTCCCTCCATGCAACACACACCATAGAACCCTTTTGTAAAATCTTCATATCTCCTCTTTGTTTCAGGTCTTTGGGTTTTTTCAGGATTTCTGGGATACCCTTCCTATTGCATCTTACGGTGCCACAGGCATATAACTTGTCTTTCTTTAGATCTTCAAATAGTTTTGGACTCGAAAAATAATTGTCCATGTATATATGGTGATTTTTATTTTTTATCTTTGCTGTTAAGTCCTTAATAACCCTGCCTCCTAGTCCTTCCTCTGCAACCCTTCCTCGGGCTCCTTCAGGCTTCCCAATGTACACTTGAAACTCATGAACATAACCAGTCTGGGGGTGTGCTCTCTCCCAAACTTTTATACCAAATTTGGTTGGTTTGGCAGGCAGATAGAGTTTGAAAGAAAGTCTGCCTTTAAAACCAATCATTCCTTCATCAATGGATTGATTTTGTGGTGGCTTATAATTTTCAAGACACTTACTTAAAACGATATCTAAAAATGGTCTTACATGACAAAGTTTGTCATGTCCTGCCTGACCTCTGGGTGGATTTGATGACCTGTCTTGAAGATGCATATATTTTGTAATCGATTCAAATCGCATCCTGGTCATAATATCTGGAATTCCAGGGATACTAAAGTACTGTTTTTTATCCATGCAATTGAATATCTGGGGATCTGCATGATGCTAAAAATTATGTAGATTCCCATCACTGCCTTCATTTCTGGCACAGTAGCTTCGTACCATTTTGGGTCAGGTTTTTCCCTGATCCTTTTCTGTGCATATTTATTCGTTTCCAGTGTCATGTTCTCAAATAAACATTCAGGAAAGAACTTCTGAAAGAAATCCAGCTCATTTTTAGTAGAATCTAATTCAAAATTAAGTCCAACTGATTCCTGAAACGGATTCACTTCAACAGGCACGATGTTACTGGTCCACTGAACTGGAGGGGTGTCTGTAGCTTCTAGGTCATCATCTGACTCAAAATCCGAAATATCACTTATATCTGGTGTTGATACTGGACTACAATTTATATCTGATCCAATATCTACTTCAAATACTTCATTTTCTGTAATATCACTTTCAGAAAATCCTTCAAAATCACTGTAGTCAGAATCGAAATCCATTACTGACCTTTGTTTTCAGAAACTCACCATGTGCTTTTTATAAAGCGGGAAAACCCATCTAAATTTAGAGTTTCATATTACAAACTTATATCAAAATGTAGAGTAAACATGGATCTCATTGGTTATGTTAATGAGAAAACTCTACACTTCCTGTGATTTAAACCAATCAGCATGAATCTTACATACCCATATTGGCGCATATATGCGTCAGTGGGAACAAGTAACAAACAGGAAGTAGCGCTTATATGCGGTAGTGGGATTTCAACAGCTGTTATCAATAGCGCATTTATGAGTCACTGGGGATTCAGAGGTATTTAAAATTGCGGCAGTGGTATATAAAGGGTTAAAATATTCAGTCCAAGGTAGGCACGAATCTCTTCCCCACAAGTAGCGATCCAATTCTTATCAACGCCTGAATCACTATGCCTTAACTCTTTTACCCATGATGCCACTATTTGACATACAGGTCATTTCCCTAAGGCATTTTCCAGGCTTCCCTCCTAAGAGTTTTTGAAAGAAATAATAATAAGCAACAAACAAGTTTGATTTAGTTTCATTAATGCACTTTTTAATGAATAAACACAACATATTGCATATCACGAGATTCAGCAATGAATAAACTTTATGACTGTCCATGTTATGTGAAGATATTTTAAACATGTCGAGAGAAATTCGGGTAAATCATTTTATTCTCGCTTTCCTGACAATGTACTGGAACAATGTATGTCAGGATATCCCCATTGTTTAACATCTTCAAGCTTTCAGTTACTGGTTTGATTGAGACCTTTAACCCTGTGTTTTCATAATTCAGCTGCCAAGAACCATACTGGGCCATCCCAGATTTCTAAACTTTTGAGTAAAATGGGTTTAAAGTTACCAGTCTCTAGTGTCACCAAGAGCATCTGTTATCAAGAAATGCAACATAGGTTAGAAACTGAAGATTTGTAAAATAATATTTGTACATGTTTTATGCATCTATCTGAAGGAAATAAGGGGTCAAAATGGAAATTTTTGGGATGGTCCATTCTGGCTGAAGACAACCCTTTTTCTTAAGTTCATCCCATGGGATAGCCCATTATAGGTTCTTAGTTACTGACTGGATTACCTAGGATGGCTCATTATGGCATCATTATATCCCATAAAACAAACACATGGTCATATTTCAGTGAAAAAACAACTGGTTTTATTTCTGAAAGCATATGTGATTTTAAAAACACATATTTTAGCAACCTGTAATTCAATGTTACTATGCTATTTTCTCACATTCCTAACTGTTTTGGACTCAGTCATTACTTTCATCTATGTCCTGCACTTTCATAAGCCCACCATCATCTGCATTGTCATCTTCAATCTGATTGATATAGAAGGCATGGTACACTGGGGGTACAAACTGCAGTAATGACTTCAGGTCTTTCAATTTCGGACCAGCCAGATCTCTTCATATGGGTACAGAGGTGACAAGTTAACGGAACCAAGATCAACATTTCTATGATTCTGAGGACCACAGGGGTCAGCAATCATGAAAATTTCCACTTGTCCTGCTGGACAAGTAGTCTTGAATTCCACTTGTCCGAATGCAAGAATTACTTGTCCGAATATTGTAACATTTAATATTGTTTTAAGGTTTATAGTTGTGTTAAATAAACATTTTCTATCACATGATATTGTTATATTTATTTCTGAATACAATAATACAGTTGGATGAAATTTTAAGAAAGCAACAACAATTGAACATCAAACTAAGTTTTTATTCTAAATGTTTTCTCTTTGTCTTTCAACAAGTCAATGCAAGCTATACACTGTAAGTAAGAGGTTTTGTTTGAGCATCAGTTTTAATAATGTAGAGAGGGAAAGGCAACCAGCAACAGATTTATCATTAATCTAATAATCTGTCTCTAACATAACTTTGATATATTTCAAATATAATGACATACATGTTGGGAAAGACAAACAAGCAAAAAAGAACAAGAACAGGTTTTTTCTGAACATAACAATATAAACACAACTCAAATTAGTGTCCTATGATAGTCCAGCAATACATATACTTAATCAGTATCAGAGTCAGAATGTACAGTAACAACATCTGTTTCTTTCTGAGAAACTTTCCTAAAATCGTAGGGGTTGTACCCTGGTCTCTTTGACCCTGATTTCCACCACATTTGCACAGTTTTGTCAGGCTGGAAATCCTTGACAGATGGTCCTTCGATGACAATATGCATTAACATTCTCAACATTTCTGGATTAAGAGTACTACGCCAATCAGACTTAACCCTTTTCATTGCTGAGAAGCCCCTTTCACAACAGGAAGATGACAAGGGAAACACTAAGCAGATTTCTAAAATCATGAGTAGATTTTGGAATCTTTGCTGTAGACGTTCTTCTGTGAAGAGCTTTGAGTGGGAAGGTGTCACTGTGTGTCTTTTAACATATGCCTTGAAATCCCTCCACTCATCTTCAATATTTTCAAAGTTGAATCCATGTAGATTTAAAATATTAGAAAAATGGCATGCTAATGTGTCAATGTCTTCATTGCCAAAGTTTGACAGATTCTCAGTATCCTTAGGATAATCTGATAAACTAAGAATTTTAGTTGCTGCTCTTATTACTTTGTCTCTTTCTGTAGCCTCAAATCGTTTATTGATAGCATTTGATACAACTGTCAAAATTTCTTGTTTCTGATTTCTATAAACACTCAGTTTCAATCTTATCAAGAGTTACCCCTCTGAACATTCCATTTGCCACAGAAGCTATAAACTTGCCCAACTCTTTCCCATGAACAGATTTAAGCTCCACTAAAGACATGTGAGTGGCAGTGAGTGCATCCAGCAAGTCAGCAAGACTCATATCATCTTTCTGCATTTTCAAACTTAATGTACTGAGAATATCAAAAATATCCAGGAACAAGTGGATGAAGAAAAGGAATTTGTGGTCTTTCAGTTTTTTTCCAATGAATGTGGCTCTCCCTACAACCTCTGGTGTTGCACTATTACTTGCAACAATTTGGTCAAAATGAGTGACAATAACTTCATAATTTCTACAAAGAACATGCAGAGCCCTTTGTACATGTGGTAGCCATCTAGTACCCCTTAAGTTCCCGGGTTTAAGCACTTTCATTTCCAGTGCATCTGCAATATCTCTCAGTTCCCGCATCGCTTTGGGGGAATAGTGGTAGTGTTTGTAAACCTTCTGAAGTAGGTCTTGTATATCTTTCATTATAATGTGATCCTTTGTTGCTGAGGTAGCAGATAGTTCAAGGCGATGAGCCACACAATGTATTATGATGAGATGTTCAACATCTGATTTCAGTTTGGCTCCCACTCCCCCTTTTGCGCCTAAGTTCATTGATGCCCCATCTGATCCAAAGCCAATCAGCTTGTCTTTGAAATTTTCAAATCCAACTCTGTTAAATGCCCTACAGATTGACTCTAAAATCCCATCAGAATGTGCATGTTTTAGATCTTCTATGCTCAAATAATGATTGACAAGTTCATTCAACGACCAGTGACATTTAATTGTAAATGTAGAACAAATTAATTTTTGTTTCATGATTAAAGAAACTTAATACATGTAACAGAGAACTTTGCCAACCATAAATATGTTCCATGGTAGCTTCAATATTTCACCCTTCCCATACATTGTTTATATTTGGACACTCTTGTGACCCCCCGATTTTTATGCCTCATTAAAAACATAGATTTATCTAATAATAAATCTTATTAATTATTATTCCCCCATGACTACGGCATGAGATTAAACATTACCCCATGGAACTACAGAAACGTGCCAAAAGTCTACATCTATTTTATTTTTTTACTATATAATTCATATATAATTACATTTTTAAAAAAGAGTGTTGTGAAGCCATTTCTTATCAAATTTCTATAAATTGTTGAACAGATAATTTTTCAAAGTTTCATTGATTGTTTGGATGTAATTTTTCTGATTTGTAATTTCAAAGATTTTACAATTTAAACAGAGAGGTAAAAATTAGATGTCATAATATTTCTTACCCATATAGCAAGTTTTCATAAAAAATTAAACTTTCTGTTTAGATAAATAAGTCTTTTAATTTGTAATTTAGAAAATTAAAATCCAAATATGTAATAAAACTGTATTTAATTCTTCTTTACAACAGTGAAAATTCTATTGAAAATAAAAAACAATAAGAATTGGCGTCATAACATTTTATTTTTTTTTTAAATGTCATTTAATATGAATTGTATAGTAAAAAAAAAAATGGATGTAGAATTTTGTCACGTCCCTTAGTTCCATGGGGTATTGTTCAATCTCATGCCGTAGTCATGGGGGAATAATAATTAATAAAAATTATTATTAGGTAAACCTATGTTTTTTAATGAGGCATAAAACTCGGGGGGGTCTCCCTATTTAAAGGAAGACTTAGCAAGGATGCTATAATGTGCATTTGTGTATACCACAAAATCGACGAATGCTTACCTCCGACAAGCCATATCAGTCTTATAAAATCCTCCCAAATCCAAACCATTTCATTCTTGCAATTCCAACAGACTGGGGTAGTGTGTGAAAGCCCATTCGTTTTTACAAACAACATAAGCAGTTATAATCAATTTTTTCACCTGCTCCTCTCGCTCAGAACCGAGTTTATTAACTAGATCAACCAGGGGTCCTACTGACTGGGGATCTGTAGAACAGCCTTGTGATTTAGCTTGATCTTCAATATATTTTCTTTCTTGACATTTTTGGTGGGCCTGACTTTTGAAATGACTAATAATTGTGTCTTTTCTGAATTTGTTATTGCCTCTAAACAATGAGCATGTGCGATCGGCCACCTTTGGATAACATCGACACGTTTTGCAAAACATCACTGGGCCTAACTCATCTACGTTTTCGGTATCAATACCTATGAATTCTTCTCTCCATTTTTCTTGAAAAAACCTTTCTCGCTTTTCTTCGTATACTTTTTTCGTTTTCATTTTTTCATCATCTGTCTTTCGTCGTTTATTCCCTGAGGCTGTTTTTGATGATGAGGGACACTTAAAACCAAAGTCTTTTAACGACATGATTCGGATTGAAGCAGACGAACTATTAGTGTCAAAGGCCGAAATGGGACTATCGCTTGTTCCGGATTGCATCACATTTCCCATGTTTCTTATTAAAATCTTTTCAAATTTAAAAAGAAATAGAATAAAACTATTAAAATCAGACGATATGTAAAAATTGTGAGAGTTCTGCTGTCTTTTTAAAAAGCATTTTATTGTGATTACGGAATTAAAATAAATCCGGAACCATACTACCGTACGACCCGTTTCTTTCCCACAGGTACGTGTGAATAATGCGCTTGTCATAAAGCTAACTTATACGTTCTTTGAAGCGTTTGAACGACCTTGAATACAAATTGTTTCGAATCGGTGGATCTAATCGGTGGTTGTAAAATGTAAATAGTTTCACAAAGGTATTTTTCTGTTGTTTTTTTTATATTTGATTAATAATAACATGCAGAGGTTTCAATCAAATTTTCACTTGCCCAGCCGGACAAGTGAGATGCAACATTTACTTGTCCGACTTCGAAATTTACTTGCCCCGGACAATCGGACAAACGTGATTGTTGAGCCCTGGAAAACCAACACGATTAAGATCTATACATCTGAAAGGAAGTTCTTCATTGTGGCTGTATTTAAAGAATATTTTCTTTGGATCTTCCCACTTGAAACACAGCCAGTGGATCTTTAGACACTCTACTTTGACACCATCAGTGTCAACCTTTCTGTTGACAACTGCTTTCTCTAATTTTTCTACGCTCTTTAAGTCTGCTTGTTCTAACTGTGTTACTATAAAATGTCTCTTTGTTTTTGCTTGCTTGACAACTTTAACCTAATAGCCTGGGACATAGACATGGGTAAAATGGCGTTTGGCTTTTTCTATGACTCCAAAATCTTTGTCAGAATCCATCCAGCTGTGTCCATTGACTTCTGATGAAGAATATCTACATTCAACATAGGATTTTGAACCATATGCATCCAGAAAAGAGAATTTTTTATGTTCCTATTTTGGCCACCACACATATCTGCATATGCAATTATACACTTTTTTGGTTTTTGTAATGTTAGGTGTTTGTACAAGCAAGATGTGATCTCTTTTGGACCACGGGAGCCTTTGCTTTCATCCCACATATACATAAACCCATTCTTTTTTTCTGCATCATGAATACCCAAATTATACACCCACATCTGTCGCTTGTAGTACGCTACACCAGTCAACAAGACACGTGTTGGTAATGTTTTTTGCAAGTCATAACAAAACACTGTCACCTCCTCAGTTTTTGTCTTCTCACAGTCCGTCTTATAAGTTTGTGCAGCTTCTGCTCATCGCAAGTGTAATTCTTTCTCTATATATTTTGCAGCCAGTTTTTCTTGATTTCCAGTGTGTTCTGCTTCCTTGATTTGCACATCAATCATATCACAAGTTTTGTAGGTGTCTATCATCGGTTGATGGAAGCTGATGTATGGAAATTCGGTTTTGAATATATCCCTGAATTTCCAATCCGAGACGGCTTGTGCAGAATCACGGGATCCTGGGCAGTCTGGCACGTTTCGGAAACTCTGGGTTGTGATGAATATTTCCTTGGGAGATTTTTTGTTAATAAATATCTCCTCTTTTGAGACAAAGTAAAGAGAGAAATGCCCAGTTAAAAAAAGAAGATCTTTAATATAACTTAATTTCTGAAAAAAGAATTAGACCTTTCAGGTTTTCTGCTATTTAAAAAGCTTCAATAGCCAAAATCATAGGATCCATTCCTGCATTCCTTCCATCTATGATAATCATCTCAATGCTGAATTTATTATTGATTATCTAGGATTGATGTTTCCACATCTTCATATCTTGAAAACTATTTGTTGAATGTTAATAGACGTTATATTGTGAAATTTTTTTTTGTCATTATCTTAAGATTTCATATATGATATAAATAATACTGTTGCAGTACAAATTACCTGTGCAAGTGCGGCTTCATGAGTAGTTGATAACCTATGATCATTGTGTTTGTCCTGGTACTTTACAGCAAAAAGTTTGTTATTTCTCCAGAGTATAGGCCTAGATTGATTTGGTTTCAGTTTTGTGACTGGCTAGTGACTATTGCCGATAGTATGCTGAACTATCGATAGAGTCAATAGTCAGCAAATTCCTAACTTTGTAAATCTGTTCATTGATCTAATTGTCTACTGCAAAACCCAAGAACGCCCAATATAAAAACACCAACATAAAAAAGTTTAGTCATAGTAATCCTCCATTTTACGTGCCGCCATTATGGCAAAGTGTCATTGAGCGAGTCAATAACTTTCAGTAAATCAAATTTTTATTGTTCATGTTTTTCATAACAGGATATCATGTGACTTTCGTTCTAATTGAAATACCCCACTTGAAAACGAAACTACTGCTCTGTAGTAAAAACCCAACTTTTGAAACCACCGCCCAATATAAGTACTCGTCCAAACACCAACATAAAATGATATAAAAAAGGAAAAATTAATTTTAGTCATTTTTTTCATTATAGGTGTGCCTACCATATCTACACGTAAAAATGAAATACACTGTGATATAGTCTCTAAGTAATCCTACAGACAGACCATTAATTTACATATTGCAAAATAATAATAATATAACATCAAACTGCCGCCATTATGCTTGCAAGTGTCATTGGAGTCCTTCTTCTATCGAGTCAATCAAATTCACAAAATCAGTTTCTATCAGTTTATAAAATAAAAATTATTCTCATTATTACAAGCCCTACTCCGATCTGCTTTGAAAAATACGGCTTGTTTTGAGTATTTTTTACAAATTTGTTAAGTTTTGTAAGTTCTGTGAGTCAATGATAGTATTTTTCAAGTCTAACAGGATATCTAGAAGTTTTTGCAATTGAGAAATTGTCTCAGTCAAAACTTTGACTTTTGAAGCTGACTTGAAGAAGATCTTTCGTTGACCAAGATTGCTTCGAAATGTTGATTTTATACGTCTATTGTGGAAAATCACCTTAGCTGTACTTGGGAAAAGTGTTAGCATAATTAAAGACGAAACTAAAAGCATTGTTTTGACCAGAACCTAATACTTCTAATTGGGACCTTTGCTCTTGTAGCTCTAATACAGCATCAGAATGAAGAAATTAATCAATACTGTCATTTCCATAACTGTATCTACTCTGTTTGAGGGCCATACTCTGTGTCAAAGATGTTGGCATCTTGTAGTGCAAAGAAATGAATTGTGTTTTCAAAATTCAAAACAGACTGAGATTTCATCTCTACTTTTATTCTGTGATTGCAGAAATGTAGTATTGAATCAACTTAATGATAAACAAACAAGTTTAGAGAGTGTGTCTGGATTGCTTACTTAGATCAAGCAAGTATGGACATTACATTAGACACTATCATTTTTTTACCTTATGCATATTTTCATATAAAGGATCACATCATTGCCCTATGTCAAATAAATATTGCAAACCTCCATTTGCAGCAATATTGCATTTCAGAAGATAAAAATTTTTTGCCGTCTTAAACAAAGGGAAATTAAACCAAGCACCCCCTAATTCATTATATGTCTTCTTGAAAGTTTCAACTTTTTGTTGTAACTTAATGCAACACACACCAAGAAATGCACCATCAAAATTGATTTATTTATTTTCAAACAAACTGTTTCCAAAAAAAATTTTTTGCAAGGGGACAATGTCAACAAAATCATGACTTTGATATTGAACTACCTCAATTACTGGTATCTGCCAACACTGTAACAAAAGCAATTTTCAATGTGACAATACAACTAATAAACTTTTATTTGTCTGCTTCCTAATTCTTTGAAATTACAAAATTATTTTGTTTGGCAACAAAAAAAATTACATTCTCCAATTTTGCTTCATTATGTTTTTCATCACAGTTATTTCCAAGGCAGCAGTTGGTAACAAACTGTTTTTCTCTGTTTAATGACATTTTGTGAAAATTCTCGGAACTGAAATGACTTTTGGTCAGAGCCTTAATTTCTGACAAAATTTACAAAACAAATGTGCATGGATATATTTTTCTCCAACTCTCTTAAATTCTCTCACAACTTTCTCTATTGTCGCTCTTTCTCTTTTTCTTCCCTTTTTCTGTGAAAAAATGTCGATTAATATATGAAATTTATTTTTTCTTTTAAGTAAAACAAAGTCAGTGTTTGCCAAATAAACTTTGTCCTAGTCTCGTGTAGCTGTTTCGGGTTTTGTACATTTGAGACAAGTAAAGGTTTCTTCACATTTAAACGAAAATCACCTTATTATCTTCATAATTGAATACCTGACAATGTGAACATGGACGGCAATACAAGGAAATTATTATATATCTCTTTGAATAGGTCACTCGTAAAACACTCGTGGACGAGCTGACGCGGACTCTACTTTAAAGTGGACATTAGCTGGTGTTAATACCAGAAAAACAAAAGTATTTAGACACTATCATTTATGATTTTAACTACAAATAAATATTACTTGAATGTAAAATAACCCTGTTTCATTATATCTTTTGAATTTCTAAATAAGAAATTAAAAGATTTATATATTTTGTGTAAAATAAATGTAGGACATCTAATTTTTACTTCCATTCTTTGAAATTACAAATTCAAATACATCCAAATAGTAATTGGTAACATTCTCTGTTTAATGGTGACTGAAATGTTAAGAAATGGCTTCAATATTGTTTTTGAAAAAATTGCATGTGTAAAAAAAAACTTTGTCCTGTCTCGGTAGCTGTTTGGTGCCACATAAAACCTTGATACCTGAATTTCTTAAATTATTATCTCAATCATTAGCTCGTTGTACACAAAATTTTATACTTTTACTTGATGAATTTAAGATGTTAGGTCCAGTATGTTGGTAAGGTTGAGTTTAATCAATTGCATGTGAAAAATTGCCAAATCGCTTTTTTGAATTTATGTTGGTGCCTGTTTATCGCTTTTTTTGTTATTAGTCTTAGTAGAATTTTTTTTATATAAACACACCCCTTAAAAGGTGATGCAAAAATTTTTTTTATATAAAATAAATCATTGCGTCCCGTTTATACTTGATGTCTTTCGAGGGGGTTAAATCAAGCCCTATGATGCAAAAACTTCTGCATCATTTTATATTAGAACGTATCGTACGAATAATCCAAAATTTGAATTCAAAAAGCCAATTTTGTTTTGTTGAAAATGAAAGATCTATTAACAAAGACTTATTTTATTGTCCTTGGAAATGGATGCGTTAAATACTCAGCGATGCTTAACTTTCGATAAAATCGTTTTGAGGTGTAAATAAATCATCTTGGCATGTAGGGCGACCCCTTTATTTACTATTTACCGAAAGTTTAATCATATGTTGGCATAAATGATAAAACTTTTTTATGTCCTCTCTTTTAATTCTCTTATGTCTCTCTCTCTCTCTCTCTCTCTCCTCTCTCTCTTCTCTCTCTATTGCAGCCGTTTTCCACAATAATAATAATTAAAAAAGATCCAAGAAACTAAGCCCGATTGTCTTCATACATTTTATTTATCAATAAAACAGGAAAACCGGTCTGTGACTAATTCTTCTTTCTATTAATTCTAATAAAAGATTTTTCTAGAATCTTTTACTCTTTATTTTAACAAGGCATACACCCCTTTCAACATTGCTCTCTCTCTCTTCTCTCTCTCTCTCTCACCTATATTTGGGTACCACGCCGATATTTGTTTTTCCCGAAATAATAATAATTAAAAAAAATTAATCTCTTTTGTGTATAGAAGGGTTTTTACTATAACCAAACCCGCTCCATATCGGTTTGGTTCTTTCATTTGAATTATTGGACATTAACAAAATAATAATGAAAGTAGTCCGCTTGTCTCTGTGTCTTCAATGTAAATTATGTATTATATTTGTAAAAATGTTTGTTATCTATCACTATTTAATCCTACATATGTAAGTGTGTCTGTGAAGTGTATAAAACTAAATTAATACTTTTAAACATGCTGTTATAAAAATAGATGTTTAATTTTCTAAAGTTTTTGAACGGTCCCTCTTCTTTTGAAATTGTAGATATATTTTACTGCATCCAAACACATTAACATGCTTAATGGGGAAGCTCCTTGGCTCCTGGGTCTATGCGTAGGGAACTTTTGTGATTAAATTAGTAACTTTTAATTCCAGTTATTTTGCATACTATAAAAAAAGAAAATTACTAAAAACACGGTCCCTCTACTTTTGAAATTCGGAAACCCGTAGATAATTGTCCATTACAATTTAATATAGCTCCTGGGTTTGTAGGGAAATATTGAAAAATTTTTTCCATATAAGCCCCAATTTCAAATGTATCTTTGCAAAAACAGCTATAGCCCGCCCCCGGCTCCGATGCCTATGTATTAAGGTAGCACTCTTAAACTTAAAGATAAACACTTTTTAACTTCTTAACCAGACAGACAGACGGACAGACAGACGGACAGCATAGTACATGTGATATATATACCCCAATAATGTTAGGCCATGAGAGGAAATAATTCCAACTAAATATATAATATGGCAATCTGGGTGTCTCATACATAGTTTTTGTCCCTCTTCCAATTAAGTTTGGGAATAACTTTAACGTTTTATATGGTCAGGTAGGCAGTTTTCTTCTTTTATTTTTATTTCTTATTTCAAATTTTTTGAACCAACACGTAAGATTCAGTAACTAATTCTGTAAAATATCTTAGACGAAACAAAACAAGAAGACACGAGATATTAAATGTATACATTTAAAAAACAGAGTTTCCGCCCGACGAGTCTGTTATCGTATGTTTTTAAACCTTTAATAAATTTTGCCAGTTTATACAAATCCTTAATTTTTGAAAGTTTTCCGAACTTTTTGCATCTGGACCCGTCACTTTCTCTATCGTAAAAAAAACGTTTTGCCAAGATAATGACGTTTACAGAAAAAACAAAAATTGGGGTTCAAGCCAGTCACATTCTATACAGCTATGCACGTTTGCTTTCTCAATCGTTACTGTTAACTGATCGTGCTAGCACACGTTGATGCACAGGCCTACGTTTTACTTACAATTTTGGGCGCAATTTGAATTGAAGTAAAACCATAAAACGTGTAACATGTGCGAAAAATTTTCGAAAGAAGAGTTGAACACAGCGAAAAAGCGCCGTACCAAATAGTTTGTGTAAAAACAATCGTATTGTGTCTGTCGAAAAAACGTTTCGAATTTGGTCAACGTCAATTTTTTCATTTTTTCAACACAAAACGTGACAAAATGATGAAATTTGTTTTTCACGGACTAAAAAATGATTTTCGGCTTCCAAACAAATGCAAAAATACGACCATATTTCTGAATCTAAATTTTACGAATAATTTCTTGCAAAAACTTTGTCCAATGTTCGCAGCACATCGAATAAGAACACGTTGTTTGAGTGTACCAATTTTGTTAAATCGTGTGGTGACATATAATACATCGTAGTTCAATAGGGTTTTCGTGTTACCTTTACCACGTAGGATCAACAAGTTCTTCTTATGGCTTATAATTCATTATTTGAATTACGGAAGAACAGAAAGTACGTTATATAAAATGATCTACTCACATATGATGAAGTACTTTAATACTTCGATAAAATAGATATAATTTTCAAATACTGGCACCAATTAGTCCATGGTGCATCTTAAAAAAACGTATTTTATAGATTTCGCCCAATGTAGTTCACTTTAAACTTATCCTACGTATGTATACATTAATGATTAATATTCTGGCAGATAATTGGCAAAATGGGCAAGGTAGTGTCTTCTTATTTCTGTATCGAAACCATTGTTTGAAAAACTTTGTATAATAGTAATTTTCTTCAGTCAATCAGAGTTAACTGAGAGTTAAGCGCAAACGTGTTTGGATTAATCAGGCCGATGTAAAAACATGGTTTCTGGGCATTTTTTCTTCGTTGAATTCTAAAAACTTCCAAACAAATTACTTTTTCTTTCTTGAAAAACATCGCGTTCGTGTTATCGTAGGATTTTCTTCTTGCTTTTTTTTACGTTTTGATAAATGTGCATAATAAAACGTTTTTGTTCGGTCACTTTTCCTACGAGCAAAGATCGATTGCGAAGTGTTCTTCTGTTTTTTTACTTTGTAGATAGTAAGTCGGAGCGCTTGAAATCGATGCGGTATCTGAGAACGGTGATTTTTTTTATGAAATGTGAATAAAATGGTTTCATCGGCGATTTTTTTTTTGCGCGCGGCGGTATCTGAGAACCAGAATATTAATTTTACATGGCCTTACATGTTTATATTGAATTAAGGGAACACTGAGGGTTCAAGAACAAACCAGGAAATTACGATGATGTTATTGTAACGTATAAAAACTACTTACTTTCCCGACATGATTAAGTTATGATCAGAAAATAAATGCCCCACAGATTTGTTTCTTTTTTTATTATTTTTGTTTGGAATTCAGAATAGTTCAGTAAAATATAACACATCATCAGGTTAAAGAATATTCTTCTCCACCATTTTTTTTGTCTATGTTGAATAATGTAGAAATTGGTCATCTGGTCCAGAAGATCCACACCTCTCATATTTTTCTGGTAGTCAGGCACCACTGAACTGGTTTCAGCATTACTCTGCACTTGGTTTTCATTTCGCACAGGATGAGTCTTTTCTTTGCTGGGTCATGGAAGTTTGACAAAAATATTACAGGCTTTGTGTCCTACCACACACAAAATGTTAATTCATCCTTTTGTGCAACCATTTATTCGTGTTTGCCAAGTTTCAAATTCTTCGGTAGGAGTTCCTTTGGGAGGCCTTTCCTGTTTGACCGCAAGGTGCCACATGCATGTATTCCTCGAATGTGCAGGTCGTGAAGTAGAGCTGGACTTGTGTAAAAGTTGTCCATGTATAGACGGGCATTTGACCCAAAAATTGGACTACACAAATCAGTAACCACATAATTGGAGATAATCCAAATTCCTGGCTATTTTCCCGTCCTTTATATATTTGAAATCTGTACATATAGCCTGTTGTCGATTCGGCGAGCACCCAATTTTTTATACCCCACTTCGTCGGTTTGGCAGGCATGTATTGTCTAAATTGTAATCTCCCTTTGAATTTCACCATGCTTTTGTCCACTGTGACTTTTCCATGGGGGGGTGTAAACCTGTTTGAATTTGTCATTTAGAAAGTCAACCAACGAAGTTTCCAAATTCTGTCAGTCATCTGTCCTTGCAGTTCATTGTTTTCCAGGTGCAAATATCGCCACAACATGTTGAATCTATCCCTGAACCTAATTTGTTTAAAGCTGGTTTTGAACAGCCATTTTGTCTGTCTCCAGTAGACTCTCCTTGACGGCAGTCTAATTATACCCATAGTAAAAATTATGCCTATGAAGGCCTTGATCTCAGCACAGTTCGTTGGCGTCCATTTAGCAGCTGAGGGTGGTGGGGGATTTTTTTCTCGTTCCTGTTGGGCATATAAATTTGTCTCCGTAGTCAACTTATTCCAGATGGTATCATCCCAGAATAATTCAAAATATTCCTTGGGTCCTGCTTCAGGGGGATGAATAACTGAACATCCAGCGTCAAGGTTAAAGTTGGGAACATTTCTAGATGTAAAATTTTCACGTACCCATTCATTTTGAAAACCTCATATTCATCCTAGTCGTCATTGTCCAAATCAAAAATATCATAAATCTGACCTCCATGTTGTTTCGATTTAATGTCCTTTCATTTCTGTCAAAATTCACTTCATTATCACCAGAAAATTCCTCATCACTAACATCAATGTCACTACCATCACTGCTAGAAAAATCGTCGTCATTCATCGTCAACAATAGCTGTTTTGCTTGTTTAATCTCCGTTTTCAAATTTCAATATGGCACTTAAATATCACGGAAGTACTGTTGAAAGCATTATGGGATATGGTGTAACGCACGGATGCATATCCTGTATGAAAAGGGATAAACAGGAACCAAGTTACAGTTAGAGGGATAAGACAAAGGCGAATCTAAGAAAATCAAAAATTGAAAATGGTTTAAATCAAACATAGAAACTTAAAAAATATTATTGCTCATATAATCAACATACTTGGATCTTTATTTCTACCTGCAATATTGTAAAACTGTTGCTTTACATTCCTGGCATCAGGTCCAGATGGAAATTTTATAAAAACATTTGCCAAGCTCGCAATGGCTTTGCACACATCGTGTAACACATCCTGGTGTATTGACTTACTGAGACACCAATGGAGTCACCAATGATCCTAAAAAAGCTCCAGTGGCCAGAAATCTAAGAGTCAACAATGGCTGCTGCAAACTTTACAGAGCATAATTCCTGCGTGTCATCTGAATTAGTAACAATGGCTCTACGAGCGTCTCAATGAAATATAGTGTTCGTGTGAGAAACCGAAATCTGCTAAAGTCATCATTTGACACTCTACGTTAAGATGTATCCTTGGCATGAATACCCTATCTCTCCTAAGTCTTCTACAACATTTTTGCATGATTTCCTCAATTATCTCCCCTTGCATTCGCTTTTGATGCATTCATTTAAAGTGTTTTACTTGTAATTAGGTGAAGAAATGTTTTTGTGCAAGAATTTTTTTTGGTACCCCAATTTAAAAATCTTCTTTTCCAGAACTGCTACATGAATTGAAAAACAGATTGTTGCTGGGTGATCTTCATGAATGTATTTTTCAAAGAAATCAGAATATTAATTTTTCATGTGTTTTTGAAGTCTTCCAACTTTGTTGTTAATTTCCTCAATTATCTCCCCTAGCATTCAGAATAATGCATTCTTTTTATGTGTTTTACTTGTATTTAGGTGAAGAAATGTTTTTGTGCAAAAATTTTGCTAAAATGTAATTTTTTGGTATTTTTATGAATTTCTTAAAACTGCAATATTTATGTTTCTTTGCCAGATCAGCGTACATGTACATATTCAGGGCTCTACAATAAGGATTTTTTTCACTTGTCCTGTCGGACAAGTACCCAGCAAAAGTAACTTGTCCGAATCACAAATCCACTTGTCCGAAATTGTTAACAGACAAAATATAATAAATGAATACATAACTTTGTTTTGATGTTTAATTAGAAATTTCAAAGCATTAATAACAAAAAAAACATTAACTAACCTGCAGAAAAAATCAACAAAAGGTACAAAAGTAACAAAAATAAGAAAGTAAATTGCTAAAATTTTCAAGTACAATGTAATAGTCTGAATGAATATAATAATGCACTTTATAACTCATTCTAGTAATCGTAAATACCAAACAATAAATCTCCAGTACAAACTCCATATGGGAAGTAACAAACTGCTAATTGAAACAACCACCAACATGCTGGCAATTAATTACCAGCCACAGTGTATTAAACACCAGGCAAAAAGATCACATGTACAAGCAATTAATGTCTGCTTATACTGGCAGCAATTCTCCATAAGTCTTTGGCTCTATACACTGGATTTAGAAAATAGTAACATATATACATATTTATTGTTTTATAAGATTATACAATCACAATATGTGGGGACTTGTACACTGCATTAAAAATTTATTATATAACATGTCTCCTTTGAGAGACAACCAATTACTGAAACTTGGAATTGATATGAAAATTTGTCACTAACACAAAAAATGAAAAGCCATTTTACTAGATGGTGTCAAAATAAAGGAAATACCATGTAAAATAGAGAAAAAAATTACCATAAGCATGGTGTCAAAATAAGAAAAAATACCATAGTGAGCATTCTAAAAATAAAGAAAATTACCATACGTGAGCATGGTGTCAAAATAAAGAAAATTACCATACGTGAGCATGGTTCAAAATAAGTACATACGTGAGCATGGTGTCAAAATAAAGAAAATTACCATGACGTGAGCAGGTGTCAAAATAAGAAAATTACCATAGCATGGTGTCAAAATAAAGAAAAATACCATACGAGCATGGTGTAATAAAGAAAATTTACCATACGTGTAGCATGGTGTCAAAATAAAGAAAATTACCATGTGAGCATATTAAAGTTCTACGTGAGCATGGTGTAAAAATAAAGAAAATTACGATACGTAAGATTTCTTTAAGTAATAAGTGTAATGCAAAATAAGTCTAATCTATTCCAAAATTCCAAAATAAAAGTTTAAATGATGCCTATAAAACACAAATCTTTAAGTCCCCAAAGGCATGACAACATGTTGGTCGGGGTGGACAAAATGAAATTGAATTGCATAAAACATCAGCCGACCATTAGAACAAAGAACTGAAAACTGATGACGTTGCATTTGACTACATGTGAAAATAATATTAGAAATGACTATACATATCTATCTTAAGTTACCACATGTTTATGCCTCGTAGGAAAAACCACAATTATACTAATAATTGTTATTTTATAACTCATTCTAGTATCCAATAAATCTCCAGTACAAACTCGGGAAGTAACAAACTGCTAAATTGAAACAACCACCAACATGCTGGCAACAGAACATTAGTCATTCCAGAACTGATCCATAAAAACTGTTATTAAACACCAGAAAAAGATCCAGTACAAGTCACCATTAATGTCTTGTTATCGACAATTCTCCATAAGTCTTTGGCTTTAGATTCCAAATAAGAAAATTCCATATATACTATTTACAAAAGATTATACAACATGACAATCACAATATGGCAACTGGGGACTTGTAACTGCATTAAAAATTTATTATATAACATGTTCCTTTGGGGAGTCCCTCAATGATTTCAAACTTGGAATTGATATGAAAATTTGTCAAAAATGTAACACAAATTTTAAATCGAAATAGCCAAATACAGGTGCTTGCAGCTGTAGCCCCAAGTTGCAGATAAGGAAAGGATATATGTGTATAAGAATATCATATTAAATCCAAAACCTCTTTCAGCAAATACACAAAGTCTGCTTACAAAGTAGCACAAATTTGAGTCTGAGCCTGCCTTAATACTTCTGGTGATGTATGAATGTACCTAGTGTAACAATCAGAAGACCAACGACCCAATGTTTGTATGAGATGATCCTCTAAACGAGCTTTATGGGCTGAAGTAGCAGCATATCTAAAAGGAAATATTGTACAATTGAAACTAGTTTATCTAAAATCAGTAACATGCAAATGAAAAATTTTCTAGACAGAGGTATACCAGAATTTGTAATAAAAAATGACTCTGTGCTTGAATATATACCATCTCTTAACTTTATACCTCTTAATTACATGAACAGGGCAAAATAGTAGTTCTATAGATATTCCACACCTAAAAGATGGATGGTGTAACTTACTACATAATCATCAGTTACAGAAACGTCATTTACAGTTAAGTTAACGTTCCATAAACTCCTCTACATGCAGCTTCAATCATAACAGCTGTGTAATTACAAAACTTCAGAAAAAGATTTTATAAAAATATCAAAAGTGATTGCAAGCATGCTTTGGTAAATTGTTGAGCTTGCTTTTTCTTTAAACTAAAACTGATTTTAAATTCAAATTTTCTAAAGTTTTCTAAAGGGTTGAAGCCACTCTTTGTAAATAATATAAGCGAATACCACATAAATATGACCTGATGGGCTTTCAGATGCTTCTGAATATCTAAAAAAGCATATCTCATTAATAAAGAAGGAGTATTCGCCAACATGTCCTTGGTAGAAACTTGATATATTGCTACAAAGCCTTTGTAGAGTCCGCTACAGAGTAAGACTTTAGTCTGTCTACTGCGTCATCCAGATAATCTCTCTCATCTGTGGACAAGGTGTTGCTTCCTTCTCTGCGTCTGGAACTAATTCCCGGAACTTCTGCAATTGAAAACGGGATAAACTGTCAGCTATAGAATTATGTTTTCCAGGAACATGTTTGCTATACACAGCGAAATTATTACGGCAAGTGAACGTCGCATTAACCTCATTATGGCTCTTTTGAGCGTCAAGGAGAATTGTTCACTGTTCCTAAATTGTCACAATGGAATAAGATGCGTTTTCGTCCACATTGCAGTGGGGTATAGTTCAAGAAAGGCCATTGACAAAGTTTTATCTGAAAGATGAGGCAAATCAGAAGGCCAGCCGCTACAAAACCATCTTTTTTGTAAATTCCACCAAAACCTTTTGTGTGACATCTGTTTGCATGTCTGCAGCAGATGTTAATTCTGTTTCATAAAACATATTAATCCCATTCCATTCAGATAGAAAAGAGAGCCACATCTGTAAGTCTGATTTACATTCCTTATTTAAATGTAGTTTCTTTAAGTAAGTTTATATAAATAGGTCACAAAAGCACGACCTGACTCGCATTGCAAAATTTAAATGTCCGAGTAATTACTCCAACTGTTTCCTTGTACAGGACTTGCTATAAGAATTGTAGTAATGAATGTAATTCGTTTAACTTTGTCTAAAGGCAACCTCGCCTGCATGTCATATTATTCAAATATTCCAATTGGTCAACTTTTCTTTGAAAGCTATTTAACTTGTTGAAAATTAAACTTAATAAAGCCATAGTACCTTCGATTGATAGTAAGAAAATCATCAAGCAAGTGAAGAAGTTCCTATGCCATAGTATTTTGTGCAAAACATATGCTAGTGAAAAGAATCTTTTAGAACGACAACCAAATGGTAAACGGACATAATGCCATTTCACACAAAGAGGTGCCACTGATCTTTGGAAATTGGGAGCTGTTTAAAAGCATCTGAAATGTCTACCTTACAACACTCTGTGCACTTCTGAATAACATTTATGCATGGTCAAAATGATAACTAAGGGAACAGATATCTTTATCTATTAAGTCATTGTTAAATGCTCATTGTTATGTGGGGAGGACAGATCTAAAAGGATCTTTGCAAGAGTATTTGTGAGTGTATTCCCAAAGGACTAACTCTATATGAAGAAAAAGGAGGCTTTACAAAAGGGCCTCTTACAAAGCCTTTAGTACCTTGCTATAATTTATAAACAACCTCAGGCTTTTTCTAAAACTTTTTTTACATTCATAAATAGCTAAATCTGAAACAAGTGCAAAAACCATATTGTAAACTACAACATAAATGATCTACAAAACTCTGATAATTCCTCCCTTTTTAATTGTACAAAATTTTGAGGTGTTGTTAAAGTAATGTTCATCAGTAGTCAAACTTTATTACTAGTTGCATAGACTTGGTTCCCGACTTTGGTTGTTCTGATTGTTTTCCTTGAGATTTAGAATTTGAACATTGAAATTTGTTATGATTATTACTTTTACATACTTACACATGTGCATATCTACAGTATTGACATCCTTTAGGCTTTATTGTTGCATTGAAATTTCGCTCTCTGCCGTAACGTTCTTGTGCTTGTGTAGTCGATGACTGATTTGGACACACAGCAGAGTGCATAGTGGAAGAACAATCACATATTAACTCTTGATAATTGACGCATATCGGAATCTCCTAAAGCATCTTTTTTTGTGCTCTAAACAAAATGCACATTTAGCAAAACATCCACCATATATGGGCCTTTAACAAAGATTCCAATTCTTCTGAAGCTCCTCTTGTATCTCCCAAATGCAAGAATAAACCGTTTAAAGACAAATTGCGTTTAAGACATCATCAATTTTAGATCTTTTTCCAATTTGGTAATAGTCAAAAAGGTTTATGTCTTTACTGAGATTTTGCGACCGTAAATGGTGAAACCATTTTGTAAATACGGTAGCTGGAAATCCAAATCTAGACTGATAGCATTGCAAATTGGTATTCTTGGACTGACGTGTGTTGTGTTATCAAAGTTGTATGGTTGTTGAAAAACACTTTGCAAATCTACGTTCATCGCAGAATGCAAACTGTACCTCTCTTTTGGCGCATTGCTCGATAAAGCTTGTTGACACAAACTCAATGTAGTATTGAGTAAATTAAAGTCTACCCCGGATGCAGGTTTTTGTTGATGCGTACAACTTGCGCAAATGGAACATTCGGAAATCCGAACAGAATGCGCAGTTTGACTTAATGGCTGTCGAGTATTCATCCGCTCGTCAGTATCTGCTTGGATTTCGTGCATCCTTTTCTGTGTAGAATTAATGAAATTATCGTGAATAGCGGAACTCTACAGTCTGAACTGTGTTCACGTTGCTGTCAAATCACGAACTTCTGAGTCACTTGAACTATTTTTTACTTATCTAAATAAATCTTGTTATTAGACAGATTTTATTTTAATGAAGGTTTTTTTCTAACTCAACTCTGTAATGTCCAATTATCTGGGTTGGAACTGTCACGAGCCGTAGTACGTCGTCTAGTAGCCATTGTGACCATAAAAATTGAAAAAAGAGGCGACGTCAAGCTCTCAAAATGTACTGTACAATCATTAAAAAACGTTCCATTTTAAGCAGCTATTATAAATACTCCAATGACATAAATCCATTGTTTAAGTTAGGAAAGTAAAAAAATGAAATTAACAACTTAGGAATAAAACATCAGCCGACCAAGAACAAAGAACTGAAAACTGATGAAGTGCATTTGACCTACATGTGAAGATACATTATATAATGCATATCTATACTTAAGCTTACCACATGTTTCTGATGGTGCAATAAACCACAATTATATAATAATGGTTTATGCAATGATAAGTTAGGGTTTTATAAGTTATATGTAAGTATACTAAACGTGATTCATCACTAACACAACTGAAAAGTTTCTAGATCTGAGTAAAGGTTAATAACATTTAGTTTATTTCTAAAACTGATATCAAACCATTCCCATTTAGTACTGTAGCATATCATGCACAGGAGTAAGCAAAATAAGCACTAAATGATTAATTAAACAATTTATACTGTATATACATGTATATTGTTCTGAAAAAAAGTAAAAGATTTCTTTGTGAATGAAAGAATATTCCAATATGTGGATGAGTTCACTTTGTTATCCAACCTTCTTGGACTTTTGCTTAAAATAATAGTGTAAGTTTATGCCTCAGTGTGTTTTAATCAATCAGACAACTCGTCTGGTTGTTTTCAATTTGAATCCATCGCTTGTTTCTGAAATCTATTTACAACTGACTGGGAATTAAAGTCATGCTCCGGCGGTCCCTCATTGACAATGTACATGTCGCAACATGTCTGTAATGTACTCCGCCATCAGTTTTAATACGTTTCATGCAAAAACCTCTTTCGCAGGCTGCAGATGATATAGGAAATGTAAGAACTATAGTAAAGCAAAAGCAACGCAAGTTTTGGACAAAAAGGACAGATGGATGGTGTTTAGTCACATACTTTGAAGTCCTTCCATTCCTCTTTCAATTCAGCTACATTCAGTAGATTGTAAAATGGAAATGTTCCAAAAGCAAATCTATCTTCTTTACCAAATCAATCCTCCAGATGAAGGGTATTCGCCAATCCTGGGAGTAAAGCTGCTGCTATAATTGTGTTATCCTTCTCCATAGGAGTGTCTAATCCAACGCATCAGATACAAGTGTATATTACAGGGTGTGCCGATTGTCACTGTCTTAGACATTAAAATTTTTTGTCTGTGAATTTTTTAGGAATAATTCACCCCATTTACAGTTTTATTCAATTAATGACAATGAGTTACAGCAATTCCAGTTATAAATGTCATGTCATCACGTTGCATCAGTACACCAAGTGAAAACATCAAGTATGAAGAAGGCCATATACATGTATGTAACAAAGCGCTCTACCTTGTACCTCAGCCATCTGTGCATGAAAATAATCAAAATGAGCCAGTAATACTGTTAAGCTCTTACACGGGATCTGCAAGGCTCTATGTACATGAGGCAACCATGTACCACAGATTACCGGGCTTCTTTTTGCTCAAACCTCATTCGTAATTTTAATGTTTAGGTGAGATAGTGTTTAAGTTTGAAGAAGATCCTGGAGATCTTTCATAACTTTGTGATTTTTTATTGCATTGTTTGCTGAATGCGCCATCTGTTCAGCATTTTTTTTCAAAAGTGCTGCAACTGACCAAGATTAACTGAAGCTCCATCAGATCAAACCCAATCAATTTTTCTTTCCAATTGTCAAAATTAATTCTTTTAAATGCCTGATGTCAGAATATTTAGCACTTTGCAAATCCTCAATACTTAAATAGCAATTCACAGGTTACTTTCATCCACATATCTTATTAGGTTCATTTTCTGTGACTGAAGAATCAGTGGCCCCATCAATCAGTATGAAATGAAATTTATTTCTGACCTCATAAATAAACTTTACAAACCTGATTATATTACATGCACTTGAGCCAACAGGCTTAGGACAGTTATACACACATACTCATTGGAAATTTGAAAAAAAAGGAGAAAAATATGGTACTGCATTAAGCTGTTCAAAATCAGTTAAAGTTAATTAAGTATATATTTTATCCATGCGAGAAAGGTTTTTAGCTGACCTTGCTGCACATAAATTTTGTGTGTGTGTGCAATTCATAGTTCTGAAATTTAAACATTTTCACAGTGCTGCAACATGTATATAAAGCAAAAGCATTGAAGAGATACAGCAGATATAATAATTTAAAAACATCGTCTGAGTATATTTGGTGTTAAAAACTGTATTACAGGGTGTGCCGATTTTTCTTAATTAAAACTAATAATAATTCACTTTTTATTTCAAAAGATTTTATAAATGTGTACATGTATGTACGCCGCATGCATGCATGAAAAAATACCTTCTACATGCATTATCACTCTGGTAGAAATGTCCCAGGTTCAAACCATTCATTTCTTGTAGGAGAATAAGTTTCGGATAATCTGTGAATGGCATCTCATTTTTACATGAAAAGAATACTGTATTAATCAGTTTTTTAATTTTGTCTTCAGTATCCTGATCTATTTTTCGGAAGCTTTCGACAATTGGACCGACTGATGACAAATCTGACCCGTATGATTTACATGCACTCCAGGCTTAGGACATTCTAACTTCGCTCTCTCAGTTAACTGGCGTTTTTCCTCACATTTTGTACTTTTCCAGTGAGCAGTAAGAGTATCTCGTCTAAATTTGGAGGTCCCAATGAACTTGTCTGAACTAAATTCCCTGCATGTAGCACAGAACATCGTAGTGACTTCGTCGGAACACGTGTCTGCTGAACTGGCCACGGAGCTCTCAATCTCTGCTCTTTGTAGCTACATGTATGTGGCAAAAATTTCATCAAACTAGGCCCATTTGAAAGCCCTTTAGATGAGCTTTCCATTGATACCAATATCATGTTCCTGTGACAACCATGAAGAAAGTTATGCCCATTTAAGCGGCGCCAATTAGGTCCCATTACCGTGACGGTAATTATAGTAAAACAATAGTACAAAGGAATTTCCTTTGTGACCCGATTCTTGGGCGACTTGAAAACCATATAGTTTTCTTGTTTTCTTATCTATTTTCATGAATTTGGTATCATTAGAAAGCTTATTAAAAGCTTTATAGGACTAAATGGGTGGACATTGATTAATATGTAATTAATTAATTAATAAATTATGATATATTAGATACCAGTCAGGGGTGAGGAAATCCTATGCCCGACTTGCCCGACCCGGTACGTTTACCATCCAGACAAGTGAATTCTTTTAGTCTGGTTGTCCGTGGACAAGTGCAATATAAAGAAAAAAAAAATCTAATATTGGACAAGTAAAAATATGTTTCAGGCAACCAATTTTTTTGCATTTACTAGCCCGGGGACAAGTGCATGACAGCCATATTTCCACACCCCTGACAAGTTTCATTAGTGCAGGAAATCAGAGTGTTATGAGAAGTAACTGAAAATGTTCTCAATGCACCATGGCCACAGTACTACACAGGAAAAAGTGTCACGCATGAATTTCACACGAAACGAGCCACGCATGAATTTCATGCGTATTGATGCACACAAAATTAGTGTAAAAATTATGGGTATAATTCGCATGAAATTCTAAATGTGGTAAATTCATGTGTTTTAAAATTCTTGCAAAATTTGCATCAAAATTATGCATGGAAATGACATGTATCGATATATATGAAATTCATGTGTAAAATTTCATGCATGAATTTCATATGTGGCACTTTTTTCCTGTGTAGGGTGACTTCAATTTAAATGAATGACAACAAAATAAATTTCAATTGTATATTCAATAAACTACAATAGAGTTTTTGGATTAAAATAATAGTATAATCACCTGTTACTGAGTTTTCACTGAGCAATATCAAAAAGTACAAAAAAGTTCTTCAGCTTAATAAAATTAAGTCTTCACATATGAGGTCTGTGGCGAGATCAAATTTTGGAATGTCGTAATCCACTGCGTCCTCGTATGTGTCGTCAAGATCAGCTGACCAATATGCAACTTGATAGCAATGTATATTCTTCTTTCTCTTCTTAATCTTTTCAATTTTACCATACCAAACCGATTTTGCACTGGTTTCTTCATCATACCAAGTGTGATGAATGGAACGTCCAACAATTTTACCTTGAAGAATTTCAGAAATTTCTAAAATGATATCTTCGTTAAGGTTTGGAAATACAGTTTTGTTTCTTATTTTTTTCCCGTCTTGATATTTCTAATTTTATTTCACTATCCTTCTTCTTATTAGCTTTCCGTTTCTTCCTGGCTTTTCCCACTGCCCAAGTTACAATATTTTCACGTTTTGTTTCCAATTGATCATCAAGCCATGGAACAACCCCGTTTTTTCTAGCCCTCATTCTGGCAACTAGAAAATCTACATTTGCATTTTTGGCTCTTTCCTTGCTGGCACTAAACATTCCCATTACTTCTTCAGCGTCAATGTTATGACAGCGAGCTGATTGAGTCTGATTTCGTAATTCATTGGTAATGTCGGTATCGAAATACGTTTGTACTGGCGCTCTAGTACAGCTATTATGCTGAGCAAGCAGGAAGATAACAACTGTTCAAACAGAGAGCTATCGGCTGGCTGCTCTTTAAGTTTTTTCAAAGTCGAGTCGCTGTCTAAAAGTTTGTCGCTAAAGAAATCTGTTGAACGATTTAACACAGCAATTGGATTAGCAGCTGCCTCTTTTAGAGCAGACACAACATTTTTGACAACATAAATTCCATCAATATGTGTCAATTCACTTTGAGCAGAGGTGTAAAATTTCTTCATCCAGGGGCCGTTAGAAGTTTACCAATGAGACCGATGACGTGCATTTCATGAACTGCAGTCTTTTTTTGGAAATCTTTGCTGATGCTGGACAGAAGTCCACCACAAGAAACTGATCCAGTTGCAAAAAAGTTTTTGAAAATTTCATAGTGCTCAAATAAAATGCCACTGATATGAAAAAGAATGTGAAGGCGATTTCCTCGGTATCGTGGTATAAGTCCTTTTGGGAGATTATTGTCATTCAAGAAGTTTTTGAAACCCTTGGGATCTCCTTTTCCATCTTTGTAACGCAGTTTATTGACCTGCACAACAATGTTTGCAAGGATGCAGTCCTTGCCATACAGATCACCGCGAGATGTCTCCAATGCATTAAGTGTAGATCGACATTTGCTAGCAATTGTATCAAGCGGGTGTAAATGGCAGTTCAGCTCATTAAGACTTTTACCCCAAGTCTCATTCACTTTTTTTATGGTAGCATGATTAACAGAGGCTCTATCATTCATTGTATTGGATATATTGGCAATTATATTTGATCGACAGAACTGGAATTCTTCGTCATGAAAGTCAGAATAAACATCGGCCAGATAATCTATTGAAGACGTAATGTGTGCATGGTAGTCATCAGCTGTCCCACCGGCAAGCTCCTGAATTGCTATAACCTCACATTCATTTTTGGTTGTCAAATGTAGGCTGTTGATATGTACCCCCTCTTGTGTTGTGGCATCAAACCCTAGGGTTATGTCTTTTGTTTTCATTGCTAGTTCAGCACTTTTCAAATCAGCAATGCAATCAAGTTCCCTCGTCATCTGTTCTATTGTTGTCCTGTGAGGCACTGAACTAAACATTTCGCCACATCTCTTTGCATAGCTTCCAATTAGGGATTGAATGTTTTGTGTTGGAACTTGATTTATAATAGCATCGTAGACCACCATACGCATGCCAGTGTTGTATGTCTTGCCGTCTTTCTTTGTCTCCTTTTCCTGTTTTGAATTTTGTAAGTCAGTCAACTTATCTCGTAACTCACAAATGTCATTTTCGTATGCTTTCAGGATTTCATTTTTTGCTTTTAGTTCACTCTTCACTTTTAAATATTTATGTTTAGGTACTATATCTTTCTTTCGAGCATTTTCACGACTTTGTTTGTGAGACGCTTTTAGTCTTTTATGACATCGTTCCAATTTTTTTAACTTATCCATTGCCTTTCCCAACTCAGTTTGTTTCAACTTCTGTTTTAACATTGCAATTTTAGCATCCCTGACTTTTCTCTGAATTTTCAACCTATTAATACTTTGAATAAGGTATTTCTTTTCATACAACTGGTTTATATTCAATTTTTCCTTGAGATTCCTTACTTTTTTCAGATATCGTTGCTTCTGGGCACTACGTTGAGATGAAATAAATTTGAGTCTCTTTTTCAGTTTTAACTTTCTAGGAGTCAATTCTTCATGTCGCACATTTAGGCCTAAAGCTTGATGTTCCTTAGTGGCAGGACTTTGTGAATGTGTCACTGAAGTGCCACATTGTACCGGGTTTAAAACCTGTTGCTCAGCTAAATCTACATGCACATCCTTGTTTTCATTTTCTGTATTCTTCGCCGTTATATCAGGTTGACCTATAATGAATTCATTATCACAATATACTATAAAACGTTCCATTTCTGGTGCTCTTGCAAGATTTTTGAATGCTTGATACGTGTCAATGACCTTCTTCAAATAGTTTCTATCTTTTGTAGTACCGGTACCATGAATATGCAGCAGATCGCATACGACTTTAAGAGTTCTTGTAATCGACTTTTCCTGTTCAAAATATGTGTGAAGGACATGCCCAATTTTAAATTCACCATTAATGAGAATTAATTTGTAACGATCAAGGCAATGGCGCTTTATGCCAGGCTGGTCCGGTACAGGAGCAGTACACTTTCTCTTCATGTTGTTAATAATTCTGAAAAGTATAAAATAAAAAAGACTTAGTAGGGTAATATAAAACTGTGTATAATGTCCAACTCCAGCTTGTTCTTAATATGACAATTTATGTGTGGATGTGTATTAATTATTGACTTCAATCTATTAATCGACAGGGCTAGCATTAGGGGGCGACAAAGTATGCAAAACTCAGTCGCTCTCTGTTAACCGCAAAGCGCATTTAATTCATGTCCCCTTGAATTTTGCCGATGTCACGCTCCCGAAGTTTGTTTACGTCTGTATCAGCAAGTGATGAATGCAAGTGAAGTACCTATGGATTAAAACATGTTGTATAAGTACGCATAGTCGACCCGAGTTATTAAAAACTTATTATCACTCATAAATATTACTTCAATTCATTTCTAATCTCAGCTGACAAGTGCAACAGGACAATATTTTTTTTTTCAATATCAAAGATTTTTATTACTGTAATACAAAGTATTTTCTATAATAATGTAGATGTACACAATGTATTTACTACATGTACATCATAACATGTATAGTAAATCAAAGTTTTTACTATAGTGAATCAAAGTAAATGAAGTACCGTACATGTATTTACTTTAAATTACTACAGTTACTATAGTAAAAACTTCTATTAATCTAGCCTTTCACATCTGTGGGGCTGTGTGTTGTTTTATAGTACAGTGGCCTCCAGTGATACAATCAGTATAATGCTATAGAAAAGTCAAGTGTCACGCCCAATTATGCATACCTACATTTCATATGTCATTGCATTTTACATTGCACGTTCTCATATTTCAAGAGTACTTATAAAATAAGAAATTAAGATGCCAATATTTGTAAAATAGATAAAAAAGAAAGATATTTTCAATCATTTGACATGTAGGCATGTTGTACTCTCTCACGACGATCACTCGGGGCTTATACATGTATCATCGATCAATAAAAATTATTGGGGGGGGGGGGCAGGTAGCGCAGTTTGTAGCGCGCTCGCTTCTCACTAATGCGGCCCGGGTTCGATTCCCGGTGTCGTACGTGAGATGGTGTGGCTGTCACCAGCCTGGCTTCGTGGGTTTACTCCGGTTTCCTCCCACACAAACGACACCCTCACGCCAACATCTGGGCCAACGAGCAAGATTTATATAAGTTGTTAACTTGTTTCTTAATCGTTGTAAAATAAATAAAGTTTAAATTTTAAAAAAATTAATAAAAATCATTTTAAATGTTCATAAACAACAAATTAATCTTGAAAATATTTAGTGCTGTAATCAGTAATTTGATGTAAGTATCACATTTTGTTTATTAACTTGGTGTCATTTTTATTTTAAAAGCAGAACAATTTTAAATTAAGGGGCCTAACTTTCTATGGTTTTTTTACTGATATCCGCCCCAAATTAAATATTAAATAAAACAGAAGACACAAATATGGCACGTATGTTGAAGTCGTCAAAGTTAAAAGTTAGCAGAAAACATTTAGCTTAAACAATTAATATCAGAACAAAAATTATCATGATGAACAAATAATAGGAGACAAAATGAAGACAAAAAAATTGGCAAAAAATTACCCATTCACTGATATACAGACAGAAATGGGTTTAGATCTATGCAAAAAATGTTTTCTTTAAATTATTTATACTTAATATGAGCATTGGTTAATATTCATTTTGAAAACTAATGCATAATACCAGTACCACAGCCTCTTGAAAGAATTTAAAACAAGTTTTTGAGAAAAGTCAAGATGTGTCAGGGTTAGTCTTTCTTGAGTATCCAATCAGCAGGCAGCATTGCGGTCACGTGACCTCATATGCCTTGATCAAGCCTTCTTCCATGTTCATTTAAATCCGTACAAATCGGACCATCAAAGGATAATTTTTCACTAATACATGTATAAAATACATTTCAAGATGTTCAAGTGTCTTCATAACTATATTGGTGAAAATATAGCAAGTACTGAGTGATATTTTCAATGTTTTTCCATCGGCGAATGCAGTCAGTATGAGATCAGATCTGGTCATTTTTGCAGACGACACTCGACCCGGCGGATTCTAATTTTGATACTGCGCATCAATAGATTTCGCTCAAAATTGACATTTCACTTGCCTAATGTATGATTAAAAGTATTGTAAGTATTTAAAAAGAAATCTTACTCACCTTCAGCAAAAATGATGATCGTTTGTACCGGTCAGCCGATCCTAAATCGAGATTAAAAACTTTCTGTATTTCCCCGCTCGTTTCCAAAAAATAGCACACGACTTACATTGCTTGGATACGTGTTCTACGTCATCAATAGTTGTGTTTTTTGTGACGTTTACCACAACAGCCACTACAAACGTATTTAGAAGTGCTGTCTTTAGATGAATCTTCCAAGCGATCAAAACGGAAACGAGGCTGATACCGCGGCTGGGAATTACGTAACTGAAAGAATGTCACATAGCTACTCTTTGTACCGATAATCCATGGAATTCTTTTAGCCATGATTCCTGGAAAAGACGCTTTCTTTTTTGTTCATATTCTTGTTTTTTTTCTTTCGTTTCCGCCTCAGTTTTTCTTTTTTTCGACTTGTCTTTACTTGTTGAAAACCCAAACTTCGTCAAATCCATTTTGACAATTTAGATCGAGTGCGACTGCAGCTTCGAATTGCTATTTTATTATCCGTAGGTGTCAAGCGTTTTTGAGATGCATAAAGTTTTTCGAAAGACGTCTGGGCTCTACTAGGGTATTACTATTACATCGTAAGACATCGTGATTCTATGTCAGTTCATAGACGAGTGAAACAACAGCGACGTAGGCACAGGCAATGTCTCTACTTTCGAATTATATTTGACACAAATGGATTAACCTAAATAAATTTTTGGTGTTTGGAATTACAAATTTAATTCACACAGAAATTTTAACTTGTCCATGCGGACAAGTGCACAGGGAAATTCACTTGTCCAACGTAATTTTCACCTGGACACGGACAATCGGACAAACGTTAATGTCGAGCCCTGATATTCTTCTTGGTCTTCTTTCCACATTTGTAGATGGCTCTCAGGTGAGCGATGGAGGACAACATTTTTAGTTATGTTGTTTAACACTATCGGTAAATATTTCCTCTAAAACTGACTCACTCGTTCTTGCCACACATCTGGCAGCCATTACGATGTTTGTTGACAAAAGTTTGGCCTCTAAAAACTCTCTCCAAACTCAATTCTCTTGTGTTGAAATAATAAGTTTTTCCTCGCTAAACAAGAAGCGGAAGTGTTGATCTACTACTGAGACACCTAGTGATCAACGGGAGGGATATCCTATTAAAGCTAGGAAATTATTTTCAGAGTTGGCATGAAGTCAATTTGATCGCAATTTTGCGACCAGTAGCATTTCAAGATTGCCTCTTTTGTTTGACCTTTGTGTGGTCTTTTCAAATTCCAAAGGCCTTTTTCTTATAAAGCAGTCTCTCCTCTTCAGGGAGAGAATTATACTTTTTAGCAGCTTAGGTAAAAATGTTTTTCCGTCTTGATTTCTTTAAAAAAGAAGAAAAAAGGGCATGAATTAGTTTAAATGTAATGTAAAACAGGTCCTGAACCAATTATTCTGTATAGAATCTGTAATTTGTTTTGCTACTTAGATTCATATTTGTATTGTGTATTGTTGAAGCTGAAATATGTTGAGGGAGTCATCTGAGTACCAGGCATTTATTTCTGGAATAAATATCAGTTTAAACAGAACAAAAAAGATATTTACAGTATATTGATTCATTTCCACTGAAAATGCTTTACTTCAACAAATGTTCTGTTGTTAATCCCATCATATTTTCCTCTTCAAAAAAAACAAAAAAGAAATGGTTAAAGTATCACCTAACCTGATCAGTGAAATATAAATTATCTATAAACATTCCTTTATTTCCTTAAAAAATATATAACAACAGTGAATAAATTCAAAATAAAGAGTATTTACAGTAATATGTATTCATTGATTTACACTGAAAATGCTTGACCAAAACAAAGGTTTTGCCATGACCTAGGATCGTAGCTGATGACAGATAATGGTTTCTTTCACTTGACCTTTGTTGGGGTCTTTCTTTATTTCTAAGGCATTTGCCTGAATACTGATGTCTCTCCTGGGGAAGAGATTTCCAGTTTTTCTACATTGATTAAATTGTTGATTAGTACTTCTTCATTTTTACTTTACTAGTTTTCAACTTCTTCTCAAGAATCAGTGGACCGATTTTTACCAAACTTGTTAGGAAGTATTACCATGTGAAGCCTTATAAAGTTTGAAAAGAAAAAGAGGTTAGGACTTATATGGGCCCCTAAAAGGACTAAAATTTGGTACATCTTTAATTTTGTCCCCAGTTAAATTAAATCTCAAAGTTACAACAATTTCCAGAATTGAACTCGCAAATTTCTCACACTTTTATCCCTATTTCATTGGCTTTGCTGGAATGTATTGCTGAAAGTGAACTTGTCCATTGAAGCTTATCATGCATTCATCCACTGAAATGCTGTGTCCTGGTTTATAATTTCCTGATCATTGTGGCAAAACTGAATTAATTCAAGTTCTCACTTTGTAAATAGAGTCGGGTAAAAGGTCATTCATTCCAGGTGTGACCGACATATCTCACATGTGTAAGTACTCATTAATCTACCTGAAACTTGTTTTAGTCTAAATTGACAATATATACATGTCATTAAAACATTCGTCTGTTCTCCAGTAATTCCATGCATGAGGTAACTGACAAATTCCCATCATAATATTGATGCATAAATATGCACTTATCTCTTGGGCAGTAGTTGTTGGCCATCTTGGATCATTTCTTTTTTCCAATATCTTCTGTTCAATATACCTGTTGGTGGATTACCTCAACTTTAAACAATATAAATAGCTTCAAGTCAGTAATTCTTCATTTTTCTTATTTGGGTGTATACCTTTAATATGAGGAACTCAAAAAAGCATCTTGAGTAGTATAGCTCTTTTTAACCCCGTGCATCAAAATTCAATTTGTAATTTTTAAAACAATACAATGATGGTTTTTTTTTTCAATTAATAGAAACGGTAATAGTGAGTAAAATTTCATGAAGTCCCTTTAAATCACTAGGCCAATCACAGAGCATTTTTCTCTTTAGCTGTATTAACATCCAGGGAACTTGTGCTGCTGCTGAATATTCTATGTCATTTCACTTCAGTGGTAGCGCAAGATCTCTGGGATATACCTAGGATGCTGTTTTTAAAGATGTTTTTAAAAGAATTAAACAACATTGTTCAAATGTGAGACAAACTGGATTATACTGGATTAGACTAGTTAGTACCAGTAATTAAAAGATGTTTCAATATGCAGGGCTTTTTCTTGCCTTTTTTGAGAAAACAACCCATGGCACTGGAATTTGGTATTTCACAACATTTTGGTTTTCGCAAGTTGCTATATATCAACTTTTTAAAAAAGCATTAATTGAAAATATCAGCATAAAAATGAGAAATAATGAAAATATGTGATTGGTCACTTCATTTTTTTCCTGAAAATATCTCTTCCAATCAAAGAAGGCTTTATGACCTCATTTTGAGGAAAGTTTTGTAAATACGGTGAAATGAAAATGACAGAAGTAAACAAAAAAATACCTTGGAATCTTGTTATTTAGAAATCAGATGAGTCGAAATTCCAGGTATACCATAGTTGAACGGAGATTTAAGCGAAATAACCAAGCGGCGGGTTAACTACCCTGAGTCAAATCAAGGTGTGTACTTATTTGTCTCACAATAATTTTGTTATACTTTATCCATGACAAAGAATCACACAAGAATTTTAATGTGGCAACATATTTTGATAGTTGGTGATTTTTTTTCTGATGTTAAAATTATTCACCTAGCACAGCCGTTGGATGGGGTGTAATCATCATTTTGGTTTCCATCAAATAACATGAAATTCTCAACTCAAATTTTTACCAAATTTGATATAATGCTGTATATCATTGTTATCTAGAATGAGTATACCATGATTTCAAAAGTTTTTGTTGGACTTTATTTTTGCAATACAAAGTTCTGTATTTATTCGTGAGATGACATTTTTGCAATTTCGAATGCCCACTTCATTATTATTATTATTATTATTATACTTCATTATGCATTGATTTTATTTTCGCAAGCGAGAGGTCTTGCAAAATTACACTTTAATAAAATTCTCTTAATAATAACTTGATTTACAGTAATTATGACGCATTCAGAAATATAATTTTTCAAATTTAGTATTGCCAGTTACCACTTAATAAGTACTGTGCATTTATTGATGTTAAATTTGTTATCAGATCATTAGATGATATCATTGACATGTATTAACGTAAATCTTGTTATCAAATCATTAGATGATATCATTGAATTTGAAACATATTAATGTAAAACTTGTTATCAGATCATTAGATGATATCATTGACCTGTATTAATGTAAATCTTGTTATCAAATCATTAGATGATATCATTGAATTTAAAACGTATTAAGGTAAAACTTGTTATCAGATCATTAGATGATATCATTGAATTTGAAACATATTAATGTAAAACTTGTTATCAGATCATTAGATGATATCATTGAAATATATTAATGTAAAACTTGTTATCAAATCATTAAATGATATAATTGACACCTATTAATTACATTGTTTTTATTTGTTTGTACCGGTATTATGCAAAATAAGAAACTGATTGCTCACAGATAACCCATATGTTGTTTTTTAAAAATTACATTTCCAAAGTTTTGTAAGGAATTGTTACTGTTTGTTTATTATGTGTGTACAATAGTATGTATGATATTTACATGGTATATCAAAAACCTGTACAGTGGAACCTGTCTTGAGAGACCTTATGCCAAAAGCCGTGTGGCTAAAGAATACTTTGAGATCACCAGTTTTGAAAGACCACTTACATGTATCAATGGCAGAAGGGGTGGTCTTTAGAAACAGGTTTCACTGTGTATCTTGTGAAAGTGTTAAGAAACCATTCCCCTATAAAAATTACTCAAAAATAAAGACAAAAATCCCTTACAAGCCACTTATATGCAGCTCACAAGCCACTTACAGAGCCTACAGGCCACTCATGAGGATTTTAACATGCAAATTAGCTTAGGCTGATAAGTGACTTGCAAGCAACTGTGAGTAGCTCACTAACTCCCAAGTGACTCGCTTGCTATTGTCCAGCATATAGCTTGTTAGACATTGTTTCTATATATGCAGATATTCCACTTTTGGGAAATAATCTTTGTTGAAATTTTGCATTTTTATACTTTTTTCAAATACAATCGTGTTCTGTAGTTGGGTAATTATAATCTATAACACAAATATCATAATTTCAAGATTTGAATTGACCTTACACTCATCATTCTTGGATCCTTTTTTAATTATTTTGATTTCTTTAACATCTTTCTAGCATGTGCCAGTTTGGTATTGATTGCCGAGATGAGTTTGGTTTTGTCACCTCAGGAAGCTTATCTTGTACAAATTCTGTTGAAAGGAAAAAAACACATGATGTTTCAATTTGCATTTAACATGTTTAATAAACATGATGACATTACAAAATACTTCTTTACATTCATGATTCAATCAAGAAAATGTGTTGATTAACATGTAATGTCAGTATTCACCTCGGCCATCTAACATCCTCACGGACTGAATGTAAGTGTATTGATGTCTACGGGTAAAAAGGTAAAAAAAAAATCAAAAATGGAAATACAGTATCTTAATAGAAAGTTGTTAGCTTTTCTTATCTTTTTATGGTATGACTTTATATGGATTGAAGAGTGTTGAGCTTGTTTTTAAAGTCTTATTGACACAATGAAACTACACAGACAAGCCAGGCATGCAATTAATTGGAGAAAAGTCACCAAATTTTAATTTGTGGCAAGTAACTGGAAATTTTTACCCTCATTAGCTAAAAAAGATCTTACAAATTAGAAATAAAATGATCTTTTTCAATTGGGTTACCAGTAAAAATAGAGGTTTCGTGTCGCTGTAGGTTTCGGCAAGTTAAAGAACCCTCACTGCTTAATGGAAATATGATCTGAACATAGGCTAAATTTGAAACCCTTCACCGGCATTTGTTAACGTCTCCATATGAGTGAAAGATTCTTGAGTGGGGCGTTAAACAAAACAGTTCAATGGGGTTCCAACCTGTTGACAAGAGACCTGCATATGATAGACTTTGCTTACTGATACATCATGTATGCAGCAAACAAGTATAGTTTTATGAACCCCAAGTAAACTGAACTAGAAATATTGTGTTATATTGCCAAACATGATCATGATTACAGTATAGATATTACTCCTCTTGATAGCATCCTGACTGATAAATCCACCCCTTCCCAGAGGCACAGCTATTTGCAAGTGTCTGGTCACTCGAGAGAAATTTCATTAGAACAGTTGGGCTATTTTTCGCCTTGCGAATGACCGTCTAATATTTTGATATCAATGAAATCGCCATAACCAGGTACCAACTCAATGCTGGTGGCACTTATTGCAGATTCGGAGGATTTCTAAAATATTAATAAATATGATTTGAATATAATGCATAAATGTTTATGAAATCTATAATACCCGAGGCCCAAAAGTTTGTTTACTGGTGTTTTGTCACTTTCAATGGTATTTCAGTAATATCACGGCAGCATCAAGCTGGGAACCATGGTGATTGATTCCTACGTAACTTACGTAAATATTTCACATGATGCGAGTGACGAATTGTTTCTGACAGGCATATCCGGTAAAAGCAAACAAATCGACCTGTTTACCAGAGATATTTCACAAAGTGAATTTTACCTTAGTTATTTATATATATATTTATTATTTCATTACTGTGCAGTGGTCATTTTACCTTATTTATATAAATAAATAAGGTAAAATGACCACTGCAGAGTAACGAAACGTCGTATTAAACCATAAATATGAAATGTACCTACCGGTTTTGGAAGGTTACATGAATAAGCCAGTGTTAGTTTGTGGTGTCGGAGAAATCTGTGTAGATGGTACTTGGTACAGGCAGATGGAGCTTCTGTTACAAAATCCTGAAATGTTGCTGCATTTTCTTTCTCGGGCCTTTTTAAATTTGCTTTCTTATCTGCAGGTTAAAAATGTATTATTACACTGATTTTTCAAAATATTTAAAATACAAAATTACACGTTTTTTCGGGATTTTTCATCCTTATGTTTTGCAACATATTGTATTCATTGAATCTTGTAAATTAATGTCATTGGCGTCATGAAAAATGATAATCAGAGTTAAACTGAAAATAATAGAGATACTTAGATATTTTAATCACGATGCATTGTTATATAGTTCTACGTTAAGTTAGGTAAAATAACCACTTCCCAGTTACGTAACGTCCTGTTAAACCATAATTATGAAATGTACATACCGGTTTTGGAAGGCTACATGAATTAGCCATTTATTTGCCAGTGTTAGTTTGTGGTGTCAGAGTCGATTGTGTGATAGAATTGTTTGGTCAATGGACATCCGACTGTGGCATTGTTTTATTATTTTTTTTTCAAAAATTTCACTGGCCACGGTTTTAGCGGCTCTTATTTCAGCAGTTCTTTTCTCTTGTTGTTTCTTTTTTTAAGTCCTTAGCTTTATCCAGGACTTTTTGTCTTCAAGAGAACTTTCTGTAAATGGTACTTGGTACAAGAAGATGCAGCTTCTGTTAAAAATCCTTCAATGCTGCTGCATATTCTTTCTCCAGCCTTTTCAAACTCGCTTTCTCACCTGCGGGTTAAAAATATATATTATTACTCCGATTTTCCAAAATATTGAAAATACAAAAGGGACTTGTTAATTGTGACAAAATCTTTTCCCAACAAGATGTGATTGTGAAACACAAATGCCACCGGTCTAAACAAATTTCTATTCTGGCAAATAATAATGTATACTTTAAATATTGCAATGTCCTACGATTTACATATATATATATATATATATATATATATATATATATATATATATATATATATATATATATATATATATATATATATATATATATATATATATATATAATTAATAAAACAAACACAAACTACAAAACACTAATTAATTTAATTGTAATTCAACCCCAGCTCGTGTCAATATCGCAATGGAAATAATCACATCATCTATTTCTGCTATTTTTAAATCGGAAAACATGCGACTAAAACGTTTACCAGCATGATCAGAAACCGCTAATGCCATGTTGTGTTCAATTAAAAAATTAATGAACTCTTTAGTGTTATTAACCTCGTTATCAGATTGAGAAGAAAAAAATGTTTTATACTTGCGGAAGTCCGGGTGCTAGCAAGTTTTTTCCCTTTTTGTGTGTGTCTCTAAATGTCATTGATTCCTCCGTGGCCAATTCCGAAATCAGAGTGCACACTTCAAAAAACCTGGGATTCGTTATTATTCCAGGAATATTTTGTGAGTATTCCTGCTTATATTTCTGGAATACACGAGGCCGTTTAGCGGCCTTAGGTACTATCCTTCGTCTCGATCACAAAATTTTAACAAAGCAGCCTGATACGGCACACCTTATGTAAATCAAACGCTTGAATCAATGCAGACAAATTAGTTCTATGTCAAACCTCGCGGAGACCAGAATCTCACTGGAGAACACCCTGTACAACAATTTATCCTAGTAGCTGTGTTCTATACAATATGTTTGAATCACTGGATTGAAACTGATACGAAATTTATCTTGAATTATTTATTTTGTTGGATTTTTCTTTGTACCATTTTGTAGAGCTTTAAAAAAGCTTTCCAATGATGTATTTGATTTTTCGCACTTCAAATATAGACAATAATGAGCATTATCTACTCAATATCTACTTAAATACTGACTTATATATAAACTTTTCTGGTACCATTTTGTAGGGCTTAAAAAGACCTTTCAAATTCAAATGGTGTAGATTTTTAATCTGACTATTCAAATAAAAGCGCTACTGATGTCCATTATGTTTGGTATATTTCCTGAAATATACAGTTTTGGGAAATGCTCTGTATATACTGTATATAATCTGAAAGAGCTTAAAGAGACCTTTCCAATAATTTGTTTGTTTTTATTCTATCAATAGATTCTTCTGTCTGACTAAAAATAATTTTTATCTAATGTTCTTGGTGTCATCTGGTAGAGTTTTTCTGGAGCATTTCACCGGTATGTCTATTTATTAGTAATTACTCTTCTTAAGGAGTTATAGCCGGAAATACAAATATTTTTATCCTATAAAATACAGGTGCCATTTTGGAGGGCTTAAAAACTACTTTCTAATGGTAGGATTGGTTTTTCTCTGGTTATTCAAATGAAGAAGCTGTAAGTTTTCGAAATTTAAAATCGGCGTATTTCATTTAAAATTTTTCGTCAACTCTTTTGATATCAACTTGTAGTTCATGTAAAGATCTATCCAATGGTATGTTTATTTTTTCCGTGAACATTCAAATTTAGCAGTTTTTTGCAAAAATAGAAATTCTTTTATATCTCTTTATTTCTTATCTTTTTATATCTTTCTGGTTTCATCTTGTAGGGCTTGACAAGACCTTTTGAATGGTATGCCGGGTTTTGCTGTAGCTCTTCAAAACAAATAATGTTTTGGTCTGTTGATAAAATTGTCAGTGGCGCTCTTGAAATGCCCACCTTAGGGGCATATTCCTTTATTTCTTTCAGTCGAATACGTTTGTTCGGAAAGTCAAGACCTTAAGAAGAAAAGAAAAAGAGCAAGTAAAGGGAAGTAAATCTTTTTTACTTTTATGACAATTTCGAGTTCAGACAGTAGTACGAGCCTAGAAAACCCTTTAGAGCCCCCACTCTACCCCTTGAAGGTATCAAGGGGTAGAAGTAAAATAAGAAAAGGCATTGGAGGGGGAGAAGAATAAGGTCCCGCTTAAGCAATTATATTGGCATACACTGTTGTAACATACCGCCATTTTTAAGGCATGTAAAGCAAGTACATGTCAAACAATCAAACGACGACAGTCTTCAGGAAACGTTTCTTATGTGCGGTTAAGGGGTGTAATAAAATTGATAAACGAATCAGAAACCACTTAGCACAAACTGAAAAGAGATTCAAGTACATTCAGAGAAATTATAAAAAGTACTAAACTGACAAATGATCGTTCGCGTTCGTGGTCCTCGTCATCTTTGTCTGTATCGCCGTCGACTCTTCTGAATTTTTCAGTCATGTAAAACACAGCACTCCTATGTCAAGTCTTATGCTACATCATTTGTCAACATCACCGCAAAAGTCCACGTCTGTTACGCAGACCCCCTCATCATTTTCACTAGATTGTGATGTTCGTACGTCGCCGTCGAATAGAAAAACATATCACAACCGCTTCCTCTTCATTTGGTTTGGGTTCAGACTCCGAACCATTGTTGGAGACCTATGTTAATAGGAGTTATTAATCGGTTGTTCCAACACCTTTCCCAGGCAAAAACCCTGGAAAGTATTTAAATATTAGTATTAAAAAGCTTGACAAAGGTCAAATGCAGCCACGGACTGAATTTACCAAAGCCATACACTTTTACTTGAATAGCTGTTTTCAGAAGTTTTCTGCTGGAACCTATAATAATATTCCTCCATTGCAGAAGTTCTACAAATGTCGGCCCGGACAAGAACAAAGAACTTGAGATGGTGAATCGTAGATGCAAACAAGTGTTTGCTATATGGACAGCTATAAGCCAAGGTAATCTACCAGATTAAAGACATTGTAAAAACGGACACTGTTGGAGATTACTGGCAACAAATCTTCAAAAAGACCTGGAAACCAGACACTATAAGGGCATATCTTGGTGCTTTGGCACATATATATAGATATATGCTAGTGTCCTGGTATTGGACGTCCTAGGTACTAAATGCAAATTTGCACCGAATTGGTATTTGGTCCAAAGCTATGAGGAAATTCAGCCTCCGCAGCTAGCGGGTAGTCAACACAATCGTGCGTCGAGTCAACACCACCCGGCCGATAGAGTGGAAGGAGTCGTCTTTAAGTAATTTAACAATTATTTTATTCCAGTTATTATTATATCGACCACTGAATATTTATTTTTTCCTCTTTTTTCAGACTGCACCTCCAGCCGGAGGCACAGCACATACACTGGCTCCGATGTGGACAAAGAGGACAGTGTCTGAGATTTCATGTTCAAGGAATATTTATGTCCTGACTTAATCACAGATCAATATGTATTCATGTTTCAAGGAACATTGTGCCTGCTCCAAGTCAGAAACATTTTTTTGTGATTTCCATCACTTTTTTCTATTATTTTAAATATTCTTTTATCATCCGAGGAAGTCGGACTTAGAGGAACTCGTCTTCGTTCGGGTGTGAACATATTCGGATGGCCAACACTCTCAGACACAGCAAACAAGAATTTTCAAAATACGCGTTGTGTTGTTTCTTTACTCCATTTACCACATTTGAGATTTAGGAGTGGTTTGGGGGAATTTAATAGGGAAAAATATGCTGAAGAGAAATTTGATTATGTTAATCTATGACAGAAGTTTGGTATTCTTCACTTCAAAACGAGGCTCATCTTTATATAATTTTTTCAACCATTGTAACATACCTTTATCAATCGCTATGGTTGCTGGGCGGCAATACCAAGTTTTATGGTGTTTTTACTGTTTGTTGTACAGACTGTTGGTGTGTGATTTGCTTCGTTAAATTCACTGATTGTCATGTTCCTTAAAATACCTCCCCTTTCCCCATTACGGAAGGCTATCCTGAACATGATATAATTTATGGAAAATACATATTTGGAGATGATACTTCGGCGTATTCACCATACGTATATTTCTTCGGCATCTTTAGATAACTGCCTGTTTAAGAACATGTTGATGTCATCAGGGGTGACTACTTTATTTAAGTATCTGCAGTTATTTACTGTTCTTTTTTGCAAAGATTTGCACCAGAGTGCATTTATATCCATACAAATTGCAATAGAACTGTCGTCCGGTGTGGACTTTGTGGTGCGCAAGTTATTATAAAACAATGTGAGGGAATTTACATAGGACTTTATAGTCCCAGGCCTCATGATTTCGCGTAAATCCTCAATCCAGTTCTCGTTAACATGATTGGTGTCAATGAGATCATATATCAAGAAATCATTCGGCGACACTTTTGAACATAATCATATACAATAGACGTGCGTGGGCCTCTGCCTGTTCTATGGTTTTGTTGATCGTTAATGATCTCAGCCACACATGTGGCCGAACACTAGGGCTGAGGTTTGCGAGCAATTGGTTGCTCGGGTCCATGTACAATCACTGGAGGTTCAGGTCGATGCACATGATATTCCAGTGCCTGAGGAACATTCAGTTTCTTTTGAACTCTCATCAATTTGCTGAAAGTATTGCTAGACAGTGGTCGACTGACTTGTGAATGACAATCCTTTACTGAACATTTAAACATTGTTTTGTCTTTTTCAAGAACTCTGCCATGTACAGTAAGAAAATGTCTCGGGTACTGTCGATATTCCCTGTTACATATTGAAAACGTACCCTTATACGATTCACATCGTCTTTTTGTTCTAGCAACCTGGCCTTGTTTTCTATATATTGTAACCACGTATCCTTCTTTCACTCTTCTTTCTCTTACTCTTTTTCTGCCTTTCTCCTGCGAAGCACTTTTCTCTTTCTATTTTTGCAACGATTTCCTCACTTCAAGGCTCCATTTTATCTCCTCCTGAAGTGGTTCAGGAGTCTGAATTTGTGGAATCCGAACAACCCGACGGCTGCCAGATGTCGCTCTAGTCAAAAAGACTTTTACTTCCACGAAAAATGGAAAATCTCGCATCATTAATGCCCACAAGGGAAACGAGGCCACAACGGGTGCCCCCTCTATAGCTCCGTCCCTTTAAGAGGCCCCAGACGGACTTAGAAGCTCTTCCTGGCGAATAACACCTTTGTTATTCAAAAATAAAATTTTAAGATTTTCGGATTTATGTTTTTAAATGCTGTTTGCAACGTTACTGTTGGTCGGATTACCTTGATTTTGGTGTCTGAATATTACAAAGGAGGGTGTTCTTATCGATGATGGTTTCAAGTGTTTATAACTTCATTGTTTTGCCATCCTCCCTTGAAACGTCTCCATGACCCTTGATCTGAGGACATTGATCCTGATGTCACATTGTAGCCAAAAACCTCTACACTTTGACACCATATGGCGAAACACCCCATAGGGTAGGTGGGTGGCAATGTATCAAGTATTAAGCAATGAAACCAAAGTTTGAGGCTCTGTGACCCTACCCTATAGGTTCTAATATCATATGGAGTGACAAAATACAGAGCAGGGTTCTGGCTACAATATGATACCAAGATCAATGTCCTGAGGTCAAGGGTTACGGGTATATTACGTTACAAAGGGAGGGTATAATAGATGCTGGTTTCTAGTTTTAATTATAGGAAAAAAAAAACAACACAATAATGTTCATATTCTAATTGTTGCGTCTGAGAGTGTTCACATCCGAGGATGATCACACTCGCGCCACGATGAGGTCATCTCAATCCGCCTTTCTAGGGTGAAAAAAAGTGAAAAAGTACCAAAAAATGGAAATCACAAGAAATTACTTGGACTTAAATATTAAACATCTCAGATACCAGAGTGTAAATCTTTAGGATGTCCAGGACACAGATACAAATCCGGCAAAAATGGACAAACACGTACCTGTAGAAACCAAGAGGTGGGGTGAAGTACCATAGATGAGTAAGCATGTGGACCGGTCACACCCGCCGTGAGTCCACAGTCAAGTCCAAATGAAATACGAATGCTCGTCACAATTGGTACAGACATCTCAACAACCGCCAACGAAAAGGCAACTCAACATTTCACCCAGTGAAACAGAGTAATCGCAAACAAGACTAGTCACAAAGTAAGACAAGTGTTTTAGATATTTTTTAAAATATATATCCGACTACTCACTGATACTGATTCCATAAAAAAATTACCCCACAAGGCCTTCAATAATACCCCAAAATTGATCGACACAAATGTTTCCAAACATGATTATTTTTGTCTATCAAGGTCATGTTCAGCAAATAAAAGTTTAAATTGTCAGTAAAACGATCAAAAATAAGAATTTACTGCATTCAAACTATACACATTTTCAACTGCAATTTGAGTGAATTTAGGGCATTATGCAGATGAGGCTGTTACTACAAATAGACATGATGCAACAAAGTTTAAGATTTGGATATTGTTTTCCTATATATTAAAGATTTCAAAATATAAAAAGATTTCGGAAGTTCCGACATGCCATTTAGACGATTTTTTTTCTATTTTGCATGATTTTCTTGCAGACTGGCTCTTAACTGATGTTTGTTAATAATTGACACATATAATTAATTTACTGAAGATTTTTATGAGGAAGTATATGTATCAGTTTCAAATGTTTTTGTAAATTATAGAAAAGTATGCTATTGTACCCGTGTGATATAATATTTGATTTTATTGGAAATACCATCACCCTATCTCAAATACATAGAGGGTTAAGCTCTGGACAGTATTTTTAACAAAGGACAATAAAAGGGTCAATCTCCGTATTTTTTGTTCATGACCTGTCGCCTACACCAAATACAGTGCTCTACAATGCAACCAAATCACTCGCATATGTTATCAAATCACTCGCATATGCGACCATTTTTTTAAGGTTTTGGCGAGTGTTTATCCTCATTCAGTCGCCACATTGCAGTTTTTCTCCCCAAGTCGGAAATCAAAAGTTTGTCCGTTTTCACTGTGAAATTACATTATCGAAATCATGGACTGTTATGCGCTTTACAACAACAAATTTGGTTATTCAGTTTCGATAAACTAGAGCATCTAACTCGCGTGGATTACTGTATAAAAACACGTTGTATGCTCTCATGTTTTCGACTTGAAATTTTCCTAACAGCACACGATGACATTTTCTTTTCTCGGTCGATTTCAACAGAAGCATCATTAGGCACTACTAAGTTTAAATGATCTTGGTTAAAGGAATACTGGAACCAAGTTATGACTAGTGTTCGACTAGGCCGAACTTTCTGCCCCAATTTCAATTTTAATTTAAGCGATTTTTAGTGGTAAAATCAGAGCAGAAAGTTCGACGAGGAGGGCAGGCAGACCAGAGCCTAATCCCACTGGGGATTCTGTCGCGACTGTTTTATCGTGGGGCAACACAATAAAACGGCCGTGACAGAATCCCCAAAAGGATTAACCACAGTCGGAACTGGAAATTTTATCTGTAAATTAAAATCGAGAGTGAAACACCCGATTGTCGGACAAACACCTATAAACTAAAGAACTTTATATGTGTTTGTCTGACGATCAGGTCACGGGTGTTTGACTCTAGATTTTAACTTACAGACAAAATTTACAATTCTTGTGGGCAGACTCTGTTTTTAAATTCTGTCGAAAAGAAACCGGCGTTAAAATTTTGAAAAAAAGAAGTTTAAGTTTGCCTCAATATTACAGCAACAAATATGAAAAATATAGGCATATAAACATTCCTGGGTCGACAAAAAATGCACAAAAGGTCAACATACATTTAATCTTGTTTTAAATGGATTGAAATAATAAAATGTTGTATCAACTTAAAAAATTAATGTTTTATTTCATTTCTGTATTTTCATCCAGTGGATTTTTTTTAAAACACACACACACACACACAAAGTACGAAGAAGTGTGTCTTTTCCAGTATCTCGGGCGCTTAAATAACTTTGTACACAGGTTGCTTTTGCAAAACTTAATAAGAAGCCTGGCATCCTCGGATCTAAATGCTTTTCTCCCGTGATCCTGGCTTTCCCATTCTATAGCGAGAAGGGCATGCAATGATGCACTCTTAAGAAAGAACAAAAATTAATTCCAAACTTGAATAGTTGCAAACATCATGATACTTCCTTTACATTACATAAACTTACAGAGCAACTATCCTCCACCACATGCTGTATCAGGTTAGATACCCTCAACTCCCACTGGCCCCTATGGTACTAATGGTAATATGCGTCCGCGGTTTTGGCTTGATGTGACATGTGTCAAGCCAGTTGTTTATGTGCCTCTGGCACACGAGAGCGCACCTGTGTTGTGGAGGACTTACAAAGGAGTGTGACCAAAATGTCCCTGTCACCGCCACCACCTAACTTCAAAACACGGTTGTTTAGCTAGATGTTAGTTAGATCGACTCGGTGTTAGCGACAGTAAATAAAAACATATAGCCAATTTAATTTGATTTCTTCTGATTTTGAATTCTATTCTTTCCTGAATTTTAAAAACACTTATAATGTGGACACAAATTTTCTCCAATATAATGGGATAATTTCAGTATTGATACAGTTAAAAATCAAATATCAGTATGATGCTGATATGCAAGCTTTTCAAATATATCCTTCTATTCCATCAAATTTAAAATTATTCATAAATAACAAAAAACATATAACAATATCTTTCAAATAATGATAACATTGCTGTCCCAAAGAAAAAATGGAAAGAAATGTTTAATATTAGTGAAGAAAAATCTTCAATTATATATAATATGCCCTTTATTACAACAAAAATTACAAAGTTACAATGGTTACAATTTAGAATTAATCATTATACATTAGTGACCATTGTACATTTACTATGGGAATTTTAAGAAGTACAGTTTCTTAAAATGTTTAACAATCTTGCTGAGACTTCAAATATTTACTTGCCTCTCAGTCAGAGAAATTTCATTTTAGGGATAGATGAAAAATCTGAAAAAAGTGTTATTGTAAATTTCATATTTCTTTTCATTAAATATTATATCTATAGGACTAGATGTTATAATGGAACACTGTCTGTCATTGATTTGATGAATTTAATTAAACAACATTTTCCAATTTTGAAGTATACAAAGGCTTATAATGATTTCATCATTGAGGATGATTGGAGAGTATGGTTTGAATTTTTTACCTGAACACCTAACTGTTAGCTGATTAACTATCTGTAGACACGGTATATACGTTAACTGTCTGTAGAGACGATATACACAAAAGTACAGGTAAGATTCGATGAGTATTGTTCAGCCTCTGGGACTTCGCACGTTTCGTGTTGCGAGTACAGATATACAATGAAGACCGATATAGCTAATCCGCCTTTTATACCTGCTGTGGGACTTGATTTTTCGGAGAAACAATTACAAATATGTCAACTGTATGGGGATATGAAGTGGGAATTTTTTCAACACACATTTTTATTAAAAGTTCAGAAGCATTTTATCTTCGTAGTTCAGCTTTAAAGATCAAAAACAAAGATTTTATGACAATATAAATTTCTGTCAAATACTTCATTCTATAGTATGTCTCCTTGTTAAAAATGAAATGTAATAGTACGTCGCCCTGTATGAACACATCGTTTTGCTTACGGTTAACCCGCTCCTGTTACCCAAACGAACCATATGAGTATATATGAGGTATCAATGTAGCATCTTGTTTCAGGGTGTCCCAAGAAGTAAAACAACTTGATAATATTCTGATATAACATTTATGTACAATAAGGCATCCTTCTCATGGTATTGTGAATAAAAAAGAATCCGGTTTACGCAAGAGTATACAGCACGTTCTAATTTATCATTTTGAAAATGCAAACTGATCATTTATTGAAAAACTTCAAACCTGACGAAACTAGTTAAAAACCATGTTAAAACAAGAAACCAAATCTGAAACCAGTTTGCTGCCAATAAATTCGCCCTAAGAAAAACAGTTTACCAGAAGAAAATAACAGGCAGTAGGTCGTGTCTGGAGATGGTTGTCCAATTTCCTGCATATAAGTATGCAGTACGAGTCATTGGATGACAAACGTGGACGCGATGTTGAAAACCCACATTTAAAATACAAATTACTCTTTCCTAAACGGAATATATTTACAACTGTTCCACAATCGACTTTGTTCAGCAGCCACTGTGATTTTGATCATATCGTCGTAGAAGAAGCTGGTGTTACAGTAACACTACACGTGATCTTTAGCAGATAAAAATTCCAGTTTAAATCTAGAAGTAGATTGCATCGTGTTTGCACAAATATCTACAGGATAATCTGTGATAAATGAAAACAAAACATATTCAGACAATGGCATATGACGTTAGGTCATTAATATAATGGTATATGTTTCCGACCCGGATTTGACTTTGAACTCCTGACGGTATTAACCAATCAAAAAGGAATGCTTACCCCTAGGGCCTCCGTGGTCGAGTGGTTAAAGCTTCGCGTTTTTATCCATGAAGTTTCTTATTTCTGGTCAAGGCAGGAATCTAAGCTGATTTTTTTTTAGGTTTGCCAGTTTACTTGCTGAAGGCTGGTGGTCTGTTCTCGGGTTTAAGGTATATTAACCGGGTTCTTTCCTACACCATTAAAAACTGGGCGCCACTATATAACTAAGCAAATGTTGAGTGTGGCGTAAAATGCAATTCAAAATCAAATGCTGTAAATCCGGAAATTTTCGCGGGGATTTATTTTCGCAATACACAAGTTCTAAATTTATTTGCGAGATTTCGTATGCCCATCATGTCATACTATACTACGTGATAATTTTATTTTCGCGATTAAGAGCTCTGGCGAAATTACGCGTAATTAAAATTATCGCGAATAAAAGCGGATTTACAGTATTCAAATTACTTAATCCTCCATGGCACCTGATTCCAGGAGATCCTTGTGTTCGATGTTTAAACCTTTCAAACCTTATTTCTGGGTAGTGTATTCATTTCTATTGTTAAAGAACGACGTATATAAGGGTAAAAGAAAGAATTGACATAATTCTGTATTGTTGTCTGGACCTCCGGACATTTAAGTGTCTGTGTTTTTTTAAAGGTATTCTAATTTTAAAATATTCCTATTTCATCACTTGGAAACATCAACGGTAAAGTATTATTCGTCAATAGATTTATGTATTCAAATTCATCTTTTTATCGAAAGTGTAATTGCAGGAGTTTTACGCGTAAATTACTATAACAGCATCTAAATGTATTGGAATTTATATCATCAAATTATATAAAGTAAGTTAAATTGTAATTTCTATTTCAGTGTGCCAGTTGCTTCACAATAATAATTGTATAAACACTCTATAATCCATCTAAGCAAATAAGATTTGATCAGGGTCCGGTACCATAAAACTTAAGAAGTCAGTCAAGTCTGAAAATACTCTCAAATTTGCCTGCTCAGTCACTCAGTTTTCAGGGTTACCAAATTAGAGTAAAAATTTTCGACATTTAAATATTTTTTTAACTTTTATGGTGCCGGAGTTTACGATTTGAATCCCAAATCTCTTACTTGCTAATCGAATGTTCAAACACTAGTCATGCAAATGAAAATTTAACAATGCATCAACTTATAACCATCATAAAAATCGCATGTGACCTGCAAAAGAAAAAAAACCAAACTGATATCTCGCTTTGGCTAAGATAATAATATTAATAACAATAATCAAAGATAAAAATTTACATTAAAAATATACATAAAACAAAACAAATGCTTTCTTTATAAAAAATATATCAATGATAGATCTATATCAAAGAAAAAATGCTAAAATTCCAACCTGTGTGATATAGAAATTATGAAAGCTGGTGAATTTAAAAGGGAGTCTAAGAGAAATTCTTTAAAATCATGCATTGGAGAAAATATGTATTGTTTGAATGATAAGTAGAATGGTTTCCGGCAAGATATTTCACTCATATCCGAGAGTAAACATCAGAAGCAGGAATACAAACGTTTTGACCTCTACTATAAACATATTTCGATGCGTTGATGGTACGTTAACGTGTCATAGGCGTGAACCCGGGACTTCACTGAAGGACCTAAATTTCCTTCCGTATGCCAAGCAAGAGAACAGTCAATACATGTCAAATTCTGTAGGGGAACAACCTTTACTCGGATATCGAACCCGGGACAGTCTCGAGTGAATAAACAATGATTGTATATTGTATGTATGCAACATCATATCCGTGTATCAACTTTTACAGAGAACTTATACATAGATAAAACATTTCATTATCAAAGAATCTGTGTCAAGTAATGTTATGTCCTGTAGTGTTATAATTTTATCATTGCGAAAACACCATTCCGTTTTGATTTATATCACCTGCATCACTATGGACTGTCGTCTGCCATAGGTGTTACAATATTAATTAAAAGAATGATGGGAAATTGAGGTAAATGATTAGAAATCGGTACGGGTTACATATATCAGGTTTCACAAGATCTGTTTTCAATACCATTCATTTTACACCGTACAATAATTATGCGTACAAAATACACTGCAAATACCAGGATCAAAATATAGTATCGTGTCATGTCCGTCATATCTGATGAAATGAAAATGAGGAGGTACATGCGACGACTTTTTAAGTCTAACAAAGGGGTTCACACTTATTGTGTCTGCTATCGTTAAGTTGGACTTATTCGTTAGCCAGCCGTGGATGAAATGCATCCAGGTAATCGATCGGGTTTTACATCCTTCATCAGTTGTACATATCTTCCTAGATTTGTTATCTCCTTTTTTCTGACTTTTTAGTATAAAAATAATACCGTAGAATGCAAACGTTTTATTTCAGATATTTAGAACATTTTGCACTAAAACATGAAAAATTGTGGCAGAATTCACAATTCACGCAAACAAAATCCATTATCAATACATACGGCAATTCAATTGTACGTTAAGTAGATTTAGCTGCAATATACATGCATTTCCAACCCGGGAATTATAGAACATTTTATTTCTATAAAACCAAAAACAAATGAAATTTATGATACAAACAAACTACAATTTTGACAGTTCCTGTTTCTTTTAAGTACTTAACCGTATTTGCAGGTTATGGACATCGCAATGTATTTTTATGTTATACTACTTTTACTCCATCGTTCGACATGCGTATTTACTATAGACATAGACGGGAAATTGGCAACCATGTTATACGACAAACGCGACGATTATCCACATTTAAGTAATAATATTCCAGTCACACGAATATGGAGTTTATATTTCACAAATGATCCGATAGGCCAGGGCGTGTTCAACATATGAACATTTCATAAACAGATGTAAACTATTCACTGGGATATCCAAAACCGCGTTTGATATCAACGTTCCGCAAATTTTACGGTCGGTATAATATTCTTGTTTGCGACTACGCTGTTTCACTGGGTGAAATGTTGAGTCGCCATTTCGTTGGCGGTTGTTGGAAGCTCTGTACCAATTGCGACGAGAATTTGTTTCTCGCGTATTTCATTTGGACTTGACTGTGGACTAACGGCGGGTGTGATCGGTCTACAGGGGATGCTTACTCCTCCATGACACCTGATCCCACCTTTTGGTTTCCAGCAGTCCGTGTTTGTCCATTTTTGCCAGATTTGCGGCTGTCCAGGACATTTTAAAGATTTATACTTTGGTATCTGAGATGTTTTATATTGCACAAGAAAAAACACATCCAACTTTCAGCATTAACTTACCTCCAAGACGTTTCCTCTCAATTGACTTGCAATAGTTAAGATACAATTTGTATGTATATGTATGTTTGAGTACAGAATAGCAATGAATCATTGCAATAAAAAGACAAATACAAAATCATCTTGCCGACATTAAAGAGAGAGAGAGATACTGGTTGTGACTGTAGAACCATCACATCAGATAAAAACGTTTTGTGTTCAGACAATTGGCCATTTCCGAGTTGTCTTGTTACGTCATGGTTCGTCATATTAGTTTGCAGTTTCACAGAGAAAAGTAGGGCATCATTATAATCCGGATTTGCAGTTTCTCGCATATATGACCTGTAATATGCAAAACAGCCTACAGGTAAGTAATAAAACATAATATTAAAATCACACTAACTACAGTAACCGTTCTTCTTGTCACCATACGTAAAAACTATCCATTGAGAAATAAAAAGTTTTATCCCGTGCAGCTTCTCATCACCGAAAAGTGAGTAGAATCATCTGTAAGGCTGTATGATAATCATTGGTTGCTCCGCAACGCTATCCTTTTTTTAATCGGACAATAGCATACTGGTTTCTTTAATATTGTCCGTCAGACTTTAAAGAAATATGAGCTGTCGGCGGCGCAAAATTTTAATTGCAGATTTCATGCAAATCTATATCCCATAGACTTCTGGTGGTTAAACTGTAAAAAAAAATTGCATGCGTATAATTACAATAAACTCGTCAAACGTAGCCCGTTGTATCTGTTACTCTATACAATTTCGTGTTCGGTGATATTTCGAATTGTATCAAAGTGCTTTAGTATATATCAGACAAATTGAAAAAAATTGCCGTCGCTGACCGTCAATTGACAAAGGACAAATAGTTTTACTTTTAGATACGTGGTATCATTGCATGTTGGTCATTTTTTAAATGCCCAGAAACCTGTCATTTTTTTTTAATTTACTAGGTGGCTTTAATTTTTGTACTTACCACCCACCTAGTAAATTCAAAAATCAAAACATGACATATCCTATTAATTCCTGACAGAGTGCAGATCACGCATTGTATGGGTTATTTTTACACGTCTTAATTGAAATAGTTTATATATTTCCGGCATGATCAGGACTTCTTCCCTTTTGTGTGTTGTATATTGTAAATGCCTGTTTGGCAGTATCATAACTAGAAAAATGTTATCAATCAATCGGAGTTGCTTTAACGTGCGGCGTGGCTACTCAAAGGCCTTGCCACACGCAGAAAAATGTTATGTATAATCAGCTATATATAAGGAGGAATATGGCGCTGGTGACTGGACACTGAATTTTATCGCTCCGATAATTTGGAGGTTTTCTTCAGAAATAGAGGTAGGAGTAATTCTATTTTTGGACTGTGGAAACAATTTATACTTAAGAACCTAAAATAATGAAACTTCACTACAAAAATTTATGAAATTTACTGATATTTCATCGATAACAATTGTGGAGAGAAAATATTTCGGACACAAAACGTTTATCCCGTGCAAGTACAGGTTATTACAGCTCACCTGAGTTTGTGTGTTTACATTGGTGTTTATGTGATTGTTATCGGGTTTTGTCCGGAACTTTTAAATGCCACCAAAAACGAAAAAAGAAAGGCAGTAAACGAAAAAAGGTGACTTCAAGTACTGATTCTGACAGCTCTCTTAATATACATTATTCTCCAAGTCCCGAAGTCTTTAGTCCAGATATGGCAAATCGGAATGATTTCCCTGACTGGTCATTTCTGACTCAAGCCATGTTTCCCGAGCAGTTGGTTTCACCCCCTTCACAGCAGCAAACACAGACTAGGCCATGTGATCCCCAAGTTACCTTAAATACCTTTCAAAATTTTTTCAAGGGTGTTATGAGTGAACTTAATAAAAGGCTTACCGGAATTGAAAACACTGTAAAAAAGGTTGATAGACTAGATCATATAGAGCGGGAGATCAAAAGAGATACACAAGAAAATCGATAAAAAACTGATGAAAAAGTAAAAATCCATGGAAAATTCCATAAACTTCTTGAGTTCAAAATATGATGAAGTGTTACAAAGCCAAACAAAGGTCGAAAAATCAGTAATAAAGGAAATTTAAAGAAGTAAAAAAACAATCAAAAGAATCACATGACCTTGCTAACGAAGCTTCCTATCATGCTAAAGAACTTCAAGAGCAATTACTTGATTTGAAAAACTCGGTCCATGAGGGACAATTTAATTTTTTACGGGAATTGCTGAAAACTCTGGTGAAGATGTTGAACAAATACTGCACAATTTCCTCAGAAACAACCTTAACATTGACGAGGATATATCCATTGAAAGGTGTCACCGTATCGGGGCTCATAGGGCAGAGAAGCATCGGGCCATAGTGGCAAAATTTACTTTTTATAAACAACGGGAAAAGATACGTAAGGCTGCTCGACCAATCTAAGAAACACTCCGTTCGGGGTAAATGAACAGTACCCACCTGAAATCATGCGTCGCCGCAAGGAGCTGTACCCTATTTTCAAGCAAGCGAAACGGGAAGGGAAAAAACGCAAAAGCTAGTTTCTGATAAACTATTTGTAAATGGGACGCGTGTATTTCCAGATGACCATAACATGGAAACCCAAGTGCATTAGGGGCGTCAACGGAGACTTAAAAAAAAAACAGATAACTTTGATGAACTAAAGTGTGCCTTTGTTAATGTTTGTGGTCTGAAATCTAAACTTAAATTTCCAGATTTTTCTGAATTTGTATCTAATTTTCATGTGGTCGGAATTGGTGAAACAAAGCTAGATAAATACGATATTATTGATATTCCAAACTTTACAATTTTTCGTAAGGATAGGAAACAAAAGTTCATACGAGCATCTGGAGGTATAGCATGTCTTATCAAAGATGATGTGATTAAATATTTCGCTTATATTGAATCAAATTCTGAATACGTTCTGTGGTTAGATATTGACCGAAATATAATAGGATCAGACAAAAATGTACTCCTCGGAGTAACTTATATACCCCCCGGAAGACTCCAAATTTTTTAATTTAGACCTTTATGATGAATTTGTATCTGAGGTTACTACTTTTTCAAGTAAATATGATTGTGTTTGTTTAACCGGTGACTTCAATGGCCGAACAAAATCGATACCCGACTTCATTGAGGTTGATACTGATTTGTTAGAATTTTATGATTTTGATGATGATACTATATCATATTTTGATAAGGTACAAAAACTCACAGAGTTGCAAATAAATACTACAAGAGGTTAATCAGGATAAACATTTTGTAAATAGGCACGGTGAAAGGCTTATTGAATTGTGTAAAAATGTAAATTTGTTTATTGTTAATGGCAGGTTTGGAGAGGACGCAGAAGTTGGTAAATTTACTTGTAAAGATTGTTCAATGGTTGATTATACTATTGTGTCTGCCGAAGTTTTCAATTTTCTAAAAACCTTTGTGGTTGCTGAGTTTAACCCAGTTTTGTCTGATGTACACTGTCCTATAATGTTTTCATTTAGCAAGCGAGACATAATAAGTAAAATACACTGTAATGTACAGTCTAATATTAAACCTCGATGGTGCGAGGATAAAAGTAATAGTTTTGAAAATAATATAAATATTGATGAAGTGAATGAATTATTACATTTCACTAGAAATTGTCAATCTTTTACAGAGACTGACTGCAATTTCATAAATACGAAACTTTGTAAAAATTTTCAAAATTGTTCTTTAAAAACATTTGGTGAACCACGTTTTACCAAGAATACAAAAACAAAGGGAGATAAACCCTGGTTTGGGGACTGACTGTAGACGGGCAAGATTCATTTTTAATAAAGCTCGTAAGAAATATAATAAAATAAAAAATGCTGAAAAATAAATTTAACATGTTGTCAGCTGGAAAAGCTTATCGTAAAACAGTTAATAAATACTTCAATAAACACAGAAGAAGGTTTCAAAACAATCTGAGACAGATGCATTCTAAAAGACCGAAAGATTTTTGGAAATTGTTGAATAATTTAAATAAACAGAATACGACCACGGATATCGATTTAAACGTTTTATACGAATATTTTGAAAATGTAAACAGTAATTTTCATGAAGATACTTGTGAGTTCAGTAATATTGACAACGATTTACTTGATCATTCTATAACTGAAAGTGAAATTCGGGATGCCGTGAAAGACCTGAAAAATAATAAAGCATCTGGTCCAGATGACATAAGTAATGAGTATATTAAGGCAACATTTGAAACTCTACTCCCTTTTTATCTAGATTTTTTCAATAAGATATTTGATACGGGCATTTTCCCTGAAACTTGGCTAAATGGTATTATAATCCCAGTGTTTAAAAAGAAAGGTGACCCAAGTCTGCCAGAAAATTACCGCCCTATAACTATTCTTAGCTGTATGGGCAAACTATTTACATCAATATTAAATATCCGTTTGACAAATTTTATTGAAAATAACAGTATTCTGTCTGAAATACAAGCAGGATTTAGGAAAAATTATTCTGTCAATGACCATATGTTTACTCTTTATTCACTTATCAGCTACTTGAGATGCCGAAAGAAAAAATTATTCTGCACATTTATTGATTTTAGCAAGGCTTTCGATCAAGTATGGAGGTCCGGACTTTGGTTCAAGATCTTAGAATACGGAATATCCGGTAAATGTTTTAATGTTATATTTTAATATGTATAAAAACATTAAGTCTTGTGTCAAGTATAATGGTCAGTGCTCTGAAAATTTTTTCTGCCTCTCCGGAGTGAGACAAGGTGAAAATTTATCTCCTCTTCTTTTTTTCGTTGTTTTTGAATGATTTAGATACTTTTTTACAGTCTCAAGGTTGTAATGGAGTGAATATTAATGCTACGGAATCGGCGGATCTTTTTAAATTACTTGTTTTATTATATGCTGATGACACTGTGATTTTTGCCGAAAACGCCTATGACATGCAAAGATCTCTGGCTGCTTTTGAGGAATATTGTACAGAGTGGAAATTATCTGTTAATACTAATAAGACTAAGGTGGTTATTTTTGGGTCAAGAGGCCGGAGATTGCCAAAATTCAAAATTTTTGATAATGAAATAGAAATTGCAGATGGCTATAAGTATCTAGGATTATATTTCTCGAAAAACTGTACATTTTCTAAAACAAAAAAAATGATCAAAGAACAGGCCACTAAAGCTATGTATTTACTTAAATCACGAATTCGCAATCTAGATTTACCATTGATGTTCAACTAAAACTTTTCGATCAAACAATTACACCAATATTGTTGTATGGCTCCGAGGTCTGGGGGTTTGAGGATTGCTCTATAATTGAAAGTGTTCATTTGAGTTTTCTCCGCGATATTCTTAAGGTTAAAAGAAGTACCCCTTTATACATGATTTATGGTGAATTGGGCAGATTCCCCCTTATCTTATATATAAAAATTCGTGTTTTAAACTTTTGGGACAAAATTTTAAACGGAAAGAATACAAAACTTTCCTATGTGATGTATAATGTTCTACTAAATGACTACGTATCAGGTTTCCATAGACATAAATTATTGCAATTTGTAGAGAACATTCTAAACGAAACTGGATACGGCCATATATGGCAAACACAATATAAACGAATATTTCAATAATTTAGGCCCAGTTATTTTAAAAAAGACTTAAAGATCAATATTACCAAGTGTGGAGGGAGAGAATGTTTATCACTCTAGTAAAAGTTTATCATATAGAATCTTCAAAGACAACTTTAAGCTGGAACCTTACTTACTTATACTCAATAAGAACTATAGATCTTTATTCATTAGGTATCGAACAACAAATCACCGACTTCCTGTGGAAGTCGGAAGATGGGAAAATACTCCCAGAGAGGAACGTTTGTGTACCCTCTGTGATATACATGCTATTGGTGATGAGTATCATTATATTTTTTGAGTGTGTTTATTTTCGTGAAGAACGTAAAAAGTATATACCTAACCACTACTGCGTGCGTCCTAATATTTTGAAATTTCAAAATCTGTTTTCTACTGATAATGACAAAATTCTACGAAACCTCTGTAATTTTCTAAAATGTATTTTTTCTGCTTTCTAGTCTCCTTGTTAACTATGTTTGTCATCCAGTGCTGTAATGTATATTGCTTGTCACTCATGTATCATTTGATCTGAGTCCAAATAAAATAAAGTTTAAAGTATAAAGTATAAAACTAATTATTAATTCGGCGATTGATGTGATTCGATTCATAACAAGCTCCTATTGCTTCATTTAATCTGCCTTGATTATGTAAATATTTAATTACTTCAAATGGCTAAGTCGGTATATTTGTTTACCTAGACCTATATACCTTATCATAATAAAAACTACTCACCTGATTTGATTGTTGTATGGATAATTACCCTATGATTTTTTAAGTGATGTTAAAGCTGAACTTCGAAGATAAAAGCTTTTAAACTTTTAATAAAAATGTGTGCTGAAAAAAATGTTTTGAAACATTCCCACTTCATTTCCCCATACAGCTGACATATTTGTAATTGTTTCTCTGGAAAATCAAGTCCCACAGCAGGTATCGAAGGCAAATTAGTTACATAGGTCTTCATTGTATATCTATACTCGCAACGCGAAACGTGCGCAGTCCGAGAGGCCGAACAATGCTCATCGAATCTTACCTGTACTTTTGTGTATACCGTGTCTACAGACGTTTCAATAGAAATATACATCTGTGCATCCAGTGACGTTTTCAGCAACGTACAAACAGCAACAAACAGAGAAATGGTTAGTTCATCCATAGTAAATCCAAAAGTTATTCCATTTTCCAAAGATCTAGTCCCTTCCAAAACATAACCAAATCGATCTGCTTCCTACCGTCATGTTAGTTCTTTCGGAACACTTTGCTGTTTACCGGAAGAACAAACATGGCTCAATGGCCTAATGACACTAAAAATGACAATAATTAGTCGGCTATAGCAGTCATCGAGTTGTGTGCATTTGTTTTTGGTCTCCGCAGTACCACCAGAACAAATGAAAATGCGTGCGCGATATGATATAGTGCATGTATGTAACGTAAATAAAAGTGTATTAAATGTTCTTGTGTTGTTCATACAGTTGTTTCAAGACGATCTAGACATTTATAGATACAGAATTTTCATCTCACCATAAATTATATTAAACTGGAAGTTTTGTATTTTTCCGCATACGAAGAGCCAGACAATCTCTATAATCTATTAGTAATACACAGAGTAGTCGGTGTTTTTGATCGATAGATCTAAGCAGAACGCGGTAAAGCCTTGCGAAAAAAGTGTCCCTAAAAATATTGTGAATAAGAATATATAACAGGTAAAATGTGCCCGAAATGTTGTTATTCGATATATTAAAAAAAATAACCGTTATGTTTTAACCTGTCATTTGTTGATAAACATATGAATTTTGAATACTAAACTGTCTAAAGAAATAATCGGCGAGTAAAACGTGTAATCAATGCGACTGAAATGTATCTTTCTTATAGCTTAACTTGAAAACGGACTGATACTAGGCCTGTTTTGAAATTTTGAAATAAGGATTTATTGTTCACCTAGTGTAGCTCTCAAATGGTAGTAAAGTTAATTATTTGAATAAGGACACGTTTTAACAACACTGTTTTTAACGTGATGTTAAAAGTTGTAGGCGTAAAAACGAGACTTTACCGGAAAAAGCAATAATATATATTATAAACATAATACCAAAGTTATAATGCTCAAGACGATATCGTTTCTGTCAATTAGACTTCATCAGTTGAGCTTCAATTTGAAAAGTATGTGTATTTTCTAAAGATAAAGTGGTATCACATACAGTTAACTCAAACAACAGTCAAGATGAGATGTTAGGGGATCTTGAATGTGATTTTTGGACTATAAATTAGACAATGATCAAGAGTATATCTTATAGTGTAATTAAACGATAGAATGCCTAAAATGTACGGTCGTCGAAGCTCATATTAAACGGACACAGTTGGTAAAATATTCTATATCTAAATTGTTAAACTCTTAACGTCAATCCGTGTCGATATAAAATCGTTAATAAGTTATTTTTCAAATACGGAGACATTTATAATATTGTTCGCAAGCTACTAGTCGATCAAATATTAGCTCACTCAGTAAAAAGAACTAAATGCACTGATAATTTTTTTGAAATAGTCATAAATAAACAGATTTTTATTAGATCTTGATAATAATAAATAAATTGATAGACATTTATTTAAATGTTAAAATGAACAAAATAATGAATACAAGGATAAAGAAATAAATAGATAGATGATATATAAATAAATAGATAGATAAATAAAAAGGTCAACAAATAATGTATAAATGAATAAATAAACGTATGGATGAATTTTTTAGATAGCTATAGGCCTATGTATGAATAAAGAAATAAAACACGGCTTGAGAGTCATTAATGATGGTTTGATTATTCGCCGCCAGGAGGCGGCGAATAGATTTCAAATTAAGTTAGGAAGTAGTATATGGAAGGAGCTGTTAGTTTCTTTGAACGCGGAATTAATGACGTAGTAATTTTGTTTGAGGCAAAAACGCTATTAAATTTCAGATATGAAAGTGATGTTGGTTTGTTTCATAAATAATCAGCATCGAAATTGTTTTAAAGCAATTAAGGTATAATACCGCGATTCGTATTTTTTGTAGAGACATAGACATAAGAAATGAAATAACGATAAGTGGGAGACATTAGTCGAAATGATGGGAGCAATCATTACGTGATTGCTTTTGATTTTGATAAGAGCATGATATCCTATTATATAAGTTTAGTGGACGACGGAAATCGGAACAAAATGTTTTTTATCATTTAAAATGATTTCGTTTGTGCAAAACGGAATAAATATAACACCGAAAACGAAATGTGTCGTATGAAATATTGATGATTGGGAGAACAACAAAGTGAAAACGGGTCGGACGATTTACCGAAACAGACCTATATACTGAAGCACACCATTTTTACTTTTATTTCGACATAAAAACTGAAGTACATGTAGTACATGTTAAAGTCTACATATAATAAAATGTTACTTTTAACACGAGTTTTGTGTAATAATGGATAAAGTCAGAATTATCATGTTAAACAAGATCGAACCACTCTAGCCGGCTAGGCCAACAATGAACGAAACAGACTGGAATATGGACTTGTTTTTAAAAAAATAATTTTGAATTATTCCATCAATGTTTTTCTAAATTACGTTTTATATACATGTACATGTATACTTCCTTTGAAATACCTTTGGCGGCGAATTGATGCTTTGCATCAAGTTTTTCTTGTTCATGAATCAATAACAACAACAGAATTTGTCATAGTTGCTATCACGCGTTTTTAAAAATGTATGGGTGGGTGTTATTTTGAAATACTTAAAATAGTTTCCCCACCTTCCTTAAAAATCTAGAATATAAACTTAGGAGACAAAGTAAGTTTTGTTTCATATTCAAGAACCACCATAAACAATTATATCAAATGAAAAAGGCAAATGAATAATCTGTGTTTTTTTTGGGGTTTTTTTTTTTTTTTTTTTTTTTTGCTAACTGAATGTCTTATCTCTATCTTGCCGGTACATATTCATAATTAAGATTGTTGTTTGCTTTCACACGTAGTTTAAACTGAATTTTAATCATATTAAATATCAATTTAAAAGATAGTACACGGCACACACCTACTACAGAAATGATAGTGTTAGAAAACAGGTATCTTATTACAGACTTCCTAAACATGGAGTTTTTCCTGTCTATTGTCCTTATCGTGTCTCGGGTATACTACCTACCATAAACTATTAATTCTATTGAATAATAACATTATACAAAAACAGACATTTAAAATTACTTCCCTATATGCTCAATTTAAAAATATTTTGTGTATTTCATATCTATTTGGAATTCCGGCCTAAATATATGCCCAAAAGTAATTAAATTAGGGTGTAATTACATTGTGTAATCCAAAAAAGGTAAATAATTGATGCAAACCGATAGGTACACACTCGATCCGTACTTTACTGATATAAAAAAAATCAGATACCAAACTATAAATCTTTAGGATGTTAAGGATATAAATACAACTCTAGTAAAAATATAAAACATCTCAGATACCAAAGTATAAATTTTTGGAATGTCAGGGATATAGATACAAATCTGGTAAAAATGGACAAACACGGACCTCTGGAAACCAAGAGGTGGGTCAGGTGCCATGGAGGAATAAGTATCCCCTGTCGACCGGTGACACCCGCTGTGAGTCCACAGTCAAGTCTAAATGAAATACGTGAGGAACGAATCCTCGTCACAATTGGTACAGACGTCTCAACAACCTCCAACGAAAGGGCTACACAACATTTCACTTAGTGAAGCAGAGTAATCGCTAAAAATTGTACAGTGACGAGTGCAAATTTAACACATTATAAGATGTATTTAACCTCACTATAAATTGAGAATCGTCATTTGATAATGTCACGTTGTGTTGTGTTATACCATCCATTATTCTGGATCTTATGTAATCCGGCCTAATTCTCCAGTCCCATGGTTTGTCGGGAGTTATTATTATTATTATTATTATTATTATTATGATTATTATTATTATTATGAGAGAGAGAGAGAGAGAGAGAGTATTTGAGTAAGGAAAACATAGTTAACATGTCTTTCTACCCAGAATTTTTATTTTCCGATTTGTCAGCAAAACCACAAAATTTCTTATATATGTGTCATTATATCCATGTGTTTGCATTTTAATTCCCGGATAATGTGAATGGAAGACAGGTAAATAGCAAATTATATATAAGTATAACGATGGGGTATGAAATAACACATAATGGGGTATTAATACACAACACAATAACTTAATAAGATACTACATGGTTATTAAAATAGGTATACATTTAATGAACACATATATTACATTTCTACATTTCAAACTATCTACACGTAAAAAGCTACAAAAAAACTTTGGCCTTTGTATATAACATCCAGATTACTAATAATGCTGTATCCGGGGGAGCCCGGGGGAGCCCGGTGGGTTGACAACATATTATGCATAACTGGCGAAGAAGTCTGTATTATACCCTGGAAGGGGTGGCGGTGGGTAGATTATATATATATATATATATATATATATATATATATATATATATATATATATATATATATATATATATATATATATATACATATCCAGAGTAGTGCTGTATCCGGGGAGCCAGGCGGATACAACATACTATGAATATCCGGAGTAGTAATTTATAAAGTTTAAGGTCCTGATTGGTCCTGTAAGTTACAATATTTTAACATACATGTTATGAATGTAAAAATATCTTAATTTTTGGGATTTAAATTCATTAATCTGAATTTGAAATTGCTGTTCTGTGCTGTATCCGGGAGAATTTAGCGAATAGACAACATATTACAAAATTTGCTGACGAAATTCATGTGTTGAATCGGAAACATCGTTTCCATTCTCAAAACTTAACTTTGTCTTATCAAATGAGTAACCCAAATTGATAAACATGATAAATCAGTAATATTGGATAAATCACACACACACACACACACACACACACACACACACACACACACACACACACACACACACACTGTAAATAATATATGTACATGACTATAAAGGTAAACAAAGATTAAACCTCATACCGTAAACATGATAGTAAATGCCAAGTAAGGATGACTCGAGTTTAGAACAAAAACATCAACTTTGATTGATACCGTAATTATCCACTTGTTCAATGATTATTTGATATATATATATATATATATATATATATATATATATATATATATATATATATATATATATATATATATATATATATATATATATATATATTGATATAGATATATAATACATATACTATTGCTCAGTATAAGTCATGTACAATCAAAATTGAAATTTTTTTCTGCATAAGTAATTTGTGGGAAGGATAGAGATATGTGGGATTTGGGAGGATTGGTCGATTCACAAGATAATTGCGACTCAAATATGGTTTCAGACTGGTCAGCGTCCTCATCCTGGATGACCATTGGTCACTAAGGTTACATGATGCTTATTAATTAGTTACCGAATAGCTCTAAAAATAAACGAGTTTGTAACCCTTTATCTAAACTGTATCTAGATTTACAGATAAACATATTCACATACCAAGTACTGCAACTAAATCAGTAGGCCTCCTAATAATAAGTATAAAAGGGGGTGTGTAAAGAAAGTCAGCGATTATAATATTTATGGAAGAAAGTGCATACAATGTTTGTAAACTAACATTAAATAAATTTATATTTTATACACAATACGTTGATAAGATACTTCGTGCATATTTTGTTAAGTATATATACTATTTAATGAATACATATATAATATTTCTAGATTTAATTTGAAAAGTCGATATCGAATTATTTACCTGATTAACACTAACAACGTTCTAGGTAATGTAATAAGGTAGTTCATGAGAGCCCCAAGAAGATAAATACAATATAAAAAATGAAACAGATGACTAACTCACAGATCAATGTAAATTCATGAAAATTTGCATTTGTATAAAATGATGTGTTTACTAAAGAAGAAAAACAGCTATTTAATCAAAAAGAAAGGACTAAATTTTTGACTAACCAGAAATTTCTAGACCATACAAGAGCAATATATGTACATGGATTATTTAATTTAATGACAAATACATATGTTGCTGAGCATGTCCGATTGCTTCTGAACATGTCCTTATATATATCTAGTATAACAAGAGGAGGACCATCTACCTAAGGTCTGAATTAGATGGTCTTCAACGCCAGCAGCACCTATCCTGAACGAATGCCCACAATATTTTGAATCATCTCAACCAAAGAGTGTCAACAAATGTGTAAAGTAAGAAATGAATTGATCTCTTTGCAAAACAGAGTTATCGTCATCTACAAATAATGGAGAACCATTGGATGCACCTTGTGAACGTCTTAGTTTATAAAATTTCTTCATAATTGACTCTGGACATAACTTGATATTGCAAAAAATACATATAGATACACCTTCACGTTCTCAATCCTTTTAATTTAAAAAAAATCTCAGATACCAAAGTAACAATCAATAGGATGTCCAGGATATAGGTAAAAATTTGGTTAAAAAAATTGACAAACACGGACCTCTGGAAATCAAGAGGTGGGATCAGGTGCCATGGATGAGTAAGCATCCCCTGCCGATCGGTCACACCCGCCGTGAGTCCAAAGTCAAATCAAAATGAAAAATATGAGGAACGAATCCTAGTCACAACCGCCATCGAACAGGTAACTCAACATTTCACTATGTGAAACAGAGTAATCGGAAACAATACTATTATACCGACCATAAAATTTGCGGAACGTTGACACCAAACACTGTTTTCGATATCCCTCTGTCAATAATTTGTCAATGAGTGGTTTACCTCTGTATACGAAATATTCATATTTTGAACACGCACTGGCATAGCGGATCATTTGTGAAATATAATCTCCATATGCAGGTGATTGTGGGAAATCACTAGTCTACTTAAATGTGGAAAATGTACGATGGGAAAGCCGAAATCGTCGCGTTTGTCGTACAGCTTAGTTGTTAAATTCCCGTCTGTGTCTATAGTAAGTAAAATGTCTAAGTATGAAATGTGTGTGCTTGATTCTCTTGTCTCTTTAATCTCTAGTTCGCTGGAATATATCGCATTGACATATGTATGAAAATTGTCATTATTAATCGACAAAAGTCGCCGATTTATCTAAATGTCAAATAAAAGGACATCGCTAGCTTTTTCTTCTTTTGATTCAGTAGTTTCTGAATGAAGTCTGCTTCCTATGTATAAAGGAACAGGTCAGCCAATAAATGAGCACAACTGGTTCCCATAGGAATGCCGACAGTTTATAAATGAGCACAACTGGTTCCCATAGGAATGCGGACAGTTTGTTGAAAGACCACGTCTCAGAACATTACAAATATATTGTCTATTAGAAATTCCAGTATCTTTTTATGTCAACTTCAGTGTGTAGAATCAGAGTGTTGTTGGACAAAATAAGTATTATGATAACAAATCACTAGATATTTAAATTTTTGGGTAACACCTTCAGTGACAAAAAGTTGTCTATGATGCTAAAAAGTCTCTCTTTAAATTTTGTGTGTGTAATTGTTGACTTTATAAAAGACTCATCTTCAGCAAATGTTATGTCACTTATAATCTAATAAAGTTATCCATATTTACATGTATCTAGTTTCGCACAGTTCGTTCTCCACAAACAGGGAAACCAGAATATGCTAATTGGCATACACATGATACATTAAGTCAGTAACTGGTGAAAAAGTCCCTTTCTTTAATAAATTGCATAACCGATACAGTACCTCAAATGGGACATGAAATCGTTTAGGTGACTTGTCATTTCCCCGTGTTCTGTTAATTCCTCTTAAAATACAGTCTAACATATCTGTAGCTTGAAGAGGATTAGATAAACCTGCTTTAAAGTAGAAAAAACGGATACCTGATAAATACAGTTTGATAGTAGTTAATTTACGTTTCGAAGTCTGAAAGCAGTGTGTGGTAAGGTAAGGTACTAAGGTAAGCGAAAGTGCATTCTGTTTGATAATGAGGTGGATCATTTGTCAAGAAATCATCTAATAAATGCAAAATATTCTGAATGTGATACTTATGACCAGCAATCCAGCAAATGGCTTCGGATAAGTTATCAAAACACTTGGGACTAGAATTGCTGCCAGATGCAAGTGGTACATAAAAATAATAATTTCCATTCCATTTTATACCATGATATGGCTATAACGATATGGGTGTATAGGTATCAACTTTAATGCATCAGAAATATCTATCTTGCACAGCCAACTCCACTGACCAAGTGTTTAAATAACCCCTATCACATGATCAATAATTACATATTGTAACGAATATCCCTCTTTGTTAATTAATTCAATTAAACTAGGATTATCACTATCGTCGTAGGGAGATGATGAGTTAACGTTTTTTTTTTAGAATATTTGTCCTCAGCAATGCCTACTGGATTAATCCTGTATGTACATGTATGTATCAAATGGAATTTCTACCTCACTCTGAATCAAATTATCTGTTACCTGCGACTGGTTTCTTGAAGATAATAAACTCCTACAACCAAGTGATGTATGTGGAAGATACTTTAATCTTGTTTTAAATCCATATTTTAGGCCTTTGATCAAATATCTTCTAATGTTTTAATTTTTATTGGCGTAGGCACATGTAAATCTAATTTTATCGGCGACTTATTGGTGTCCTTTTTCGACATATTGTTGCGCGGGGTAGTCCGTTTTTTAAATCCTGACATTGTTGTTTAGGATGGTTTTTCTTTTATTTCAAACAAACATGAAGATTATTGCATCTTGTACGTAAGCATTCTCTCTCCCCATTAAATTTATTGCAAACTTCTCTCCCCTGGTGAAATACTCTGAATCTCCCACATGTGTCTGTTGTGTCTGCTATGGTTTCCCCTTCCCTGGTTAAATTGAACCGAAACTTTGGGACAAAAGCCAGAAGTGTGAGTAACACTGCTACATGTGTTACACTCATTTGGTCACATGTTGGCAAAAAACAGTGTTATTGTGCACAGACCAATCAACTGATATGTTCTGATACTTCAGGTGTGCTGCAGCTTTCAAACTAAACTGTCTGTGGTATTCATAGAATCCATTATTCCCATACCTGGAGGACATGTCCACTATGTCCCTTTCATACATATCTAATTTGTTTCTCACTCCTCCATGGCACCTGATCCCACCTCTTGGTTTCCAGAGGTCCGTGTTTGTCCATTTTTACCGGATTTGTATCTATGTCCTGGACATTCTATTGATTTATACTTTTGTATCTGAAATTTATATATTTCTGCGCTGTAGACAAGCTTCACACATAATATTTTATAAATCCCAAATGCCTTAATAAATTCCCTAATCGTTAAAGTTTTGTGTAATCTATTATCGTGCTTTACCATTTTTTTCATGAGTCAAGTTTGGACCCGTATAGTAAGGTATTCACAGAGACGCCAGATTAACGTCCTTACCTTCTATAATGACCTTACGTATTTGAGGAGCGACTGTCTCCACAAGTGGCAACGATCGATTCTGAAGAAAAACCGTACTGATTCCGAGAATATGTATCTCTATGGTGTCCTAATTATGGGCCGAGTCGACATACACCCGGACTGGTGGGATGTTAGATCTTGCTGACCCTAAAGTGAAAGTAGATTCACGTGATGCCACACAATCCGTAGACTATGGATTACTTTCCATCACTTGTAACTCGCTTCCTGCCACTGTCGGAATAGTTGAATTCTCTGAGTCAAGTTTGAGAGATTATCTTTTTTAAAATTTATACAGTCTCATTCAACTCTCGCAAACCAGACAGGAGGTCGTCATTGCTCTCCGAAGAATGCTGGGAATCGTGACATAACATCTGTCAATCGTTCTGTGTGTTTTGATAAGCTCTAATCACGTTGTGGTACGCGTACAAAGAAACCAGTTGCGTCCGTTTCTTGTTTGCTCCCCCAACGATAACAATTCCTGTTAGGTTTACACTAGTCCATTTTTCTGGTAAAGTAAGATAGTATGGAACCGCTGTACGAGCTCCGCGGCTATTTGAGTTTAACTCGCATTTCGTTTGGAACCCATTCTCTGATTCAAGTAGAACTGAACTTTTGAATCCGTTTAAAATCCCGTGAAAGTTTTTAAAAAATTAAAGTATTTAACTAGTACGCATCTGTAGACACAGTCAGATTCTTGATGAACATAAACGATTCAAAGAAAAACGATGAATATGATCGATTTTTATTCACAAGGTAATTGCGACTGTTGCTCCACTATTTGCACCATCAAATATGGATTCAGACTGATCATCGTCCTCATCTTGGATGACCATTGTTCACTAAGGTCACATGATGCTTATTAATTAGTTACCAAATAGATCTAAAAATAAAAGTTTGTAACCTTATATATTTAAACTGTATCTAGGTTTACAGATAAACATATTCACACACTTCTTACTGCACTTAAATCTAAATAATCCGTAGGCCTACTACTACTAATAATAAGACCACTAAAATGCATATCACATATATGTATATACATTTTATTATTCTAAATTCCTACAAATTCATGAAAATGAAATTTAACACATTTAATCGAAAAAATACGATTCTGTATACAAATATAATACAGTACAAAGATATACAACAGGTTGACAAATCGGGTGAAATGTAATTCTTATTGTTGTTTAGTTTGTAATTAACTCCGACTTTAGACATAAATGATCTAAAAATCTAATGTGATAAAAAGTAAATCTTATATGTCAACTTCAGGTAACGGCAGGGTATTTATTTTGGGTAAAGACGGAAATGAAACGCATTTACTTTAGGAACATCGAATAAATTACATGAAAATTCAGTACAACGGGGACTATCTTAATTGAGATATTATTCGAGGATACTTGAGCATTAATTTACATGCCTGAAGTTGGACATAAGTTTTGTATATATATTTTGTGAACAGTTCGGATTCAGATTGCAGAGTGTGATGTTGTGTATGTGTGCATAATTTAATAAAATATTTAAAACGGACACACGCGAGTTGTGAATCAAATTACCTACATGTAAACGACGAAAAAGGGGAGTGGAAAGAAAGTCAGCTATTTGAATATTTATTGAAGAAAGTGTATACATTGTGTATAAACGTTTTTTTACACGAAATCAGCATACTTAACCTTGGTCTACTCGAATTATAAAAGATAGCTGCGTGTGGGTAGGACCTGGCACGGACGTGGGTTTGAAACCAATACTTCCAACAAGCCTAGACGTCTCTCAGTAGCGGTTAAATTTTTACAAATATATATAATTATTTTTTTTATTTTATTGTTATGACGGCATTGATTGATCACGATTACTATTGCTATGTCAACATTCATTGTAGCGTTGTGTGACTAGTCAATTAGTAATTTTGTCGAAAGAAGAAATCCATCAACGCTTTATCATACTATAATTTTTTGGTAACCTTACATAAAAATTGTTTTGCGGTCATAGAGAACCTTAATATAAAAGGGGGAACTTCAGACGCCCGATGACTATATATTTATCATAGACACACATTTCACCACTGACGCAAAGATGCATATTGGAAACATAATTATTATAATTTGGGTTGCCAGTGGAATTTTTTCATCCGAAGCTTTGCCCTGTGGTAAGTTGTAGCAGTATATTGACTTTATAAAATATTACATTTAACATATGCATTATATAAATGAGTACATGTATATTTACTTCAGATAATTCTGTCGTGACCTTGGTATATTCCGGAAAAAGATGATTTAATGAAAATATGGTAAAAATTAATTTTCTGTAAATGAAACACTTATATCTGATATCAAAAGAATATTTGTGAATGATAATTTTACAGGAATCATCAAAATATACAATTACTAAAATATGTTTTTTTATTTGTCATTGAGATTAACTTGGAGAGGAGTGTTTTACAAGTAGTTGTAGCCTGGGATCCTGGCTAACTGATGCTAACGCTGTCTATTGACGAAGGATGATTGGGCCAGGAACCCAGGCAAACAACTTTGATGTGCAAGATTTATTCACCTTTTAATATTTGGCCCCAACTTACCCTATATCTGTACATGGGGCATACCTATGTTTCATTAGATATCATTATAGTACCTTACCAGACATTCAATTTTGACTTTTTATATTATGAATATCTTAACTATGAACATTGTACGTATAAAATGTATGCATTATTTTAGATTTGTGGTTGTTTAACTTTACAACAATTTTCACAGTTATTTTACAACTCTAAATTAACTCTAGATACTATAAAAAACATTCGATAGTATCTCGGTATTTTCTGTATTCGTGTTTGGCCAATGTTTCCAGTTTCCGAATAAATCACTACTTTGTTTCTCATGAAAGGACACACATATATACACACACACACACACACACACACACACACACACACACACATATATATATATATATATATATATATATATATAATATAAATATATATATATATATATATATATATATATATATATATATATATATATATATATATATATATATATATATATATATATATATATATATATATATATATATAACATTGGTATTATGTATATCATATTTTATTGATGTCATTTTTACACAAAAGCTCGGTAAATTGCAAAATATAACTGTTTTCATTGTACAGATATACGATTCAAGAGTTTAGAAGATTTCTTCAGAAATGATGACTCAGCTACATTACTCGACTTAGAGAAACCCTTACTACGTTTATTTAAATGTGCAGTAAGTAATCATTCAAGTATGCTCTTTATTTCAATACAGGTACACAACACTATATATAAGTTTATTACTCTGCTTATGAATGGGCAATTTACCTTTACTGTAAAACTTTATTTCAATACAGGTACACAACAACACTTTATATTAGGCTTACTACACAGCTCATGAATGGATAATTTATGTTTATACGATTTTACTGTAAAACATCATAAAAATACTCCCCCACCCATCCCAAATTTCGTTTCTTATCCATGCATTCATTTTATAAACCTACTACCTTGTATTTTGGTACCAGCAGATAACCTTATACGGAAGTAATATTTGGCACTGATAACCTTTTTAATTTTTTAATTAATCTAAAGCTAAGATTATAATCTTTTTACAGTGGTTACTCTTAGACGGATTTTGCTATTCTGTTAGATTTAATATTTGGCCTTGTATTATACCACTTTTTCTTTAGAAAATCTTTTTAAAATTGGAGCTCAACTGATAAAGTATAATTGACAGAAACGATAGTTTTGAGCATTATAACTTTGGTATTAATTTTATAATATTTATGTAACATTTGGTCTGATAGTAATGTGAACCTAACTAATGAAATAATAACAGATAATTTAAAGAAATCTGTCTTTGTATAATGTTTGCATATATCAAACTTCAGATACATATGTAACAATTTGTGTATTAGTTAGATATATGTCAATACGTATTTTTTTTAAAAAAAGAAAAAAAAACTTTCCTTTTTAACTACTTATAGTGATATACAATCACGAAAAAGAGATATACACAGGAATAAAAATTCTTAAATTTCTATATATTTTTTGAAAATTGTATAAGAGCAATTGATCATTTCAACCATACTATTTTATAATAATGCATACCACACAGCACCTAACCTTTCTTTCACAAAATGTATAGGAATATAAGATTATTTATGCCTGTTTGTCGCTCTCATCAAGTACAAGTAGTAAAATTTTTAAAAATAAAAATATTCTTTTTGGGAGATTAAACACAGCTAATGTTCCTTTAAATGCATTCTTTTCATTAAATTAAATACATTACATGTACATTAAGCATTTTGATTACAGTCAAAGGGATCTTAAAGCGATATGAACTGCCGTAGATGAAAAAATTTACAACGTTTTATGTAATATTTTATCCCAAAGAGAACATCTGGTGGTTAGACTAACAAATGCATGTGTATAACGTAACCCGTAATATTAGTTTGATATCATTCTGGCCATTACACATTAACTTTCGGTAATTCTTACGAAGATTACCGAGTGTCCAATAATCACTTGCTATTTGAATGTAATATATATACTATTATTATTACTCTTTGCGTTTTTCCCGTACATCATCATTTCATACCTAAATCAGGCAAAGTGGGTCTTTTCCGTCGTTTCAAAACACTTTTACAACGCTTCAGGTGTTTGATAATGTATTTGAACACACATTTTATCATATTCTCGTCTATATGTCATGGGACAAAAATCACCATTGTGACACCTTATACCACTTTAAACATTTGAAAGTATCGTGTTGTGTATATTGATATTTAAATGACCATTTAATTGGATTAACTTGTTAACTTTGGACGGTGAAAGTGGTGACTGTTTATTGGGGTGTAATCCCATAAGGAAAACATTGGGAGGACGTAAAACTGATCGCTAAGAGGATTTAACTGCTTAATAAAAGTGGCGGCATGTACTGGTTAAACTGTACTCACAAACCAATTTAGAGTGAATAACATACGGGCCATGTATTCACATGAATGTCCCCTCCTACGTCCTATGTTCAATGCCTCATTATTCACAATGTGAGTTGTTTATTGTATCAAACTTTTGTAATGTAAATATCCTCGATTGGGGCTTATTGATTCATCCTACCCTCGACTGATATTTTTCTATATGGAACTCAAGTGTGGTGCTTGATTTTATAATGATAAAAACGAGATCTGTCTATCTCAGGTGCGAAAATATTATCAGTGGTATTAACAATAGTTCTATATCATTTCAGTTGAAGTATTCCGCTGATCTTAGGGAGAACGTAAAAGGAAAAAGCAATGCACAAAGATTGAAAAAGAAGCGGAACTCAAAACAACTGATGATATAATTTTTTGTGATTTAAATTATTATTTTTATTATCAACATCATAAATATAAGTATGTAGTAGTATATATCAATTTATCAATTAATTGTGAAAGTTACAAAACCATCTATTGAATAAGCATTGTCAAAATATAACACACACATTGTTCGCATATTATGTTGTATAGAAAGAAAGGTTGAAATGAATAAAATAAAAAAAATACTTCTCTTTAACTCTTTCTTTATACATTTGAAACGTAGCGAGGAATGGCTATGAGCAAGTTTGTGTAACAGGGACTAAATAGTTTATAATTATATATTATTGTTTGGTTGTATTGTTGTTTAAAGTCCCACTCAAGAATATTTCACTCATATGGAGATGTCGCCGATGCCTGTGAAGGGCTTCAAAGTTTGGCCTATGCTTGGCACTTACGGCCATTGAGGAGTGGGTTCTTTAACGTGCCGACACCTACAGTGACACGGAACCTCCGTTTTTACTGTCTCATCCGAAGGACAGGAAACCAACCTACCGCCGGCTGGACTCGAACTCACGACCCCATGATCAAGAGTCTAGCGCGCTACAGACTGAGCCAGGCCGGGTTATAATTATATTTAAAATATAAATAAATAAACTTGCTATTTTCCATATATCCAGTAAATAAATGTTTTATTATATAGAAATCATTTTTTTTTTTTTTTTTTTTTATTTAATATATAAACAAAATACAACATATAAGATACAGAGACAGGTACATTCACACATACACACAACTTTCATCCAGGTCACATTATGATTATATAGAAATCATACCTAAATCTCGGATATTTCTTTTTATAATTGCCTTCTGCAACAGTGGTCATTTCTCGTCTGATAAACAGTCAACCTAAATATTTAAACTTTGGTATCCGAGATATTTTATATAATTTGAACCCCATATAAACAAATGCGCATAGCAGGGTGCAGCAAATGTCCCACCAAACAGTTGTCTTTACTGTTTACCAAGATACAGACAGCAGTTAAGGAGAAACTTCAGCAATACTATACAGTTGCCTATTCCAGGAGCGGAGCAGGATAAGATATAATGGTACTTAAAATTCTAAACAGCTTTTAGAAAATTTAAAGACACACCATTTTTCTTGAATTTCTGTTATCAATACATACAACTTTTCTACTCACAACAATGCAGCATGAAAAAATGTTTGACATCATCGACAACTGTTAAATGGTACCCGAAAATTTCAATACCTAGTCATGAAACTAATTTCAGCCAACATCACTCTGATTCAACACATAAATATATTATTGATATAATAAGATGCTGGAATTTCTAATAGACAATATATTTGTAATGTTTGGATATCAGGTCTTTCAGCAAACTGGGGATTTCCATGGGAACCAATTGTGCCCCCTTTACTGGCTGACAAATTTCTTCATTCATAAGATGTAGTCTTCATTCATAAGCTTCTGAATCAAAGATGAAAAAGCTAGCGGTGACCTTTAATCTGACATTTAGGTATATCGAATACATTTTGTCAATTAATAATTTCCATACATATGTCAATACGATATATCCTAACGAAATTAAAGACAAACGGAATGAAGCTTCCACGCTTCCTACTTCCGACAGTTTATATGCTGGACCATATCGTTTTATAACACACACACACACACACACACACACACACACACACACACACACACACACACACACACACACACACACACACACACACACACACACACACACACACACACTTGCTGTGAATGCTCCTGTTTACCATTCTTGTAGACAAATTACAGCCATGATCCAACAAGCGGATAACATTTCAAATTGAAGTAATAAGATTATCTCCAGATCCGTATGTCAACAAATATAACACACACACACACACGCACACACACACACACACACACACACACACACACACACACACACACACACACACACACACACACACACACACACACACACACACACACTTACTGTGAATGCTCCTGTTTACCATTCTTGTAGACAAATTACAGTCATGATCCAACAAGCGGATAACATTTCAAATTGAAGTAAAAAGATCTCAAATACTAAAGTATAAATCTTCAAGATGTCTAGGATACATATACAACTCCGGTCATAATGGGCAGACAGGACCTGTGGGATAAGGTACCATGGAGAAATAAGCATCCCCTGTTGACGACCACACCCGCCATGAAAGAAAGGAAAACAACAGTAATACCTGAAATTCATTTTTATTTTTGCATTGGGGCAATGTTACGTTCAGGTTTCAATTTTTGTTTTAAACTAACACACAAATAAAAGTTGAAATATTTAATTCATATTTGATATACTTTGAGTTTTAATTTTTAATCAATATTTTTTCAAAAGCTAATATAGTCATCCTTTAGTGGTTATTCTTAGACGGGTATGGCTATATAGTTACATTTATTAGGGGCCTCCGTAGCCAAGTGGTATTATGAGGTTCATGTTTCCGCTTTTTGATTTAACAGGGGTTTTATTAAAAAGTGGAGACATGATTCCACTATTTGGTATGAGAGTTGATGGGTGCTTATTTACTTATTATTGTACTAAGTACATCTAGACCTTTCTGGAATATTAGCTATAATTGTTTTATTTCCAGACCTTTCTTATTTTGTCATTTTCTTACTATATTTAGCCATAGGGAATTTCTATGTAAACACACGAATGTACTAGAGAAGTCATTTCTTGATTAATCTTGATCTAGTGTTTTCTGGAACTGTAATAGAGTAAATATATATATATATATATATATATATATATATATATATATATATATATATATATATATATATATATATATATATATATATATATATATATATATATATATATAGGTAGACGGTCAGTCTCAATTCAGACCAGTTAAGGCCAAGTTCAGACCAGTTAAGGCCAAGTTCAGACCAGTTAAGGCCAAGTTCAGACCAGTTAAGACCAAGCGAGAACCAAGCGAGATCAAGCAAGACCAAGCTATATGAGAGTAAACCACATCTTTTTGAAAGTTATATGAATGTAGTGTACTTTAATATTATGTACTGATTGCAATTTATGTGTGTGTTCGAGTTGACCTCTGCCTGTAGGACACTGATATTGTGAGTTAAGTTTATTGTTATTGTAAACCATCCTTTAGATTAAGTTTTTCTTTTGTTATTGTTAATAAAAAATTATCTTTACTTTACTGTATTTTTTATTTTTGCTGGCATACTTTAGGAATATACTGACCCATAACAGTGGTTAGAACAACGCGCTTTGAACCATAAAGTCTCCCACTTCTGGTCAGCGCAGGTTCGAGCCCCGCAGAACCTAAATTGATTTTTGTGAGGATGTTTGTTAGTTTACTTACGGATGGCCGGTGGTCTCATCCCGGGTATATTGTAACTGGGTTCTCTCCTCCACCATTAAAGACTGACCGCCATCATATATGACATGATGCATGATACGTTTTTGAGCGCTTGTTTTCTTTTTTTTTTGGGGGGGGGGGTTGATTTTGTTTTTTTGATTGTTTGTGTTTGTTTTGTTTTGTTTTGTTTTGGTTTTTTTGGCCCCTTCTTCAAATCTATAACTTTTTTGGTATTATGTTTATAATATTTAGAAAAGTATGTGACCAGTTGAAATATTTAAAGAAATATTCTCCTTACCCGGTTTATAGGTTCCATGCCAAATAGTTATGGTAAAATTACTGTGTTTGTTACGAAAGTGTGTTACCATTTTAACACTTTACGGAGAAATTCTCTATACATAGTTTATCCTCCGCGCTAATAAGTGATGACAAAATGATTGTATACCGGTATTACACATGTAACCGAATATTCGTACGTTAATTTAATATTCTAATATTCGACATGTACTATTCAACAGCGAAATTTCGAACCTTTATTTCAAATTACGTGAGAGGCATTAACTTAAATGTCATCTAACGTGTTCTGTCTATGCATAATACTGTATACGTGTATATTTTCGCCTGTTGTTGATAATGCGATTTTCCTATGCAAACCATATTTTTACGCGATCTCACACTTTATTGCGAACAGTTCTATATTAAACAATAATCCTAAGCACAACTGTTGGACTGGTACACGGGGGTACTTTACGCGAACAATTTTTCATCGCTTATTTGGTTTAAATTTCCCCAATAATATCAATAATACCGCAAAGTTGTAAAATATTGTAAATATTATAAACATAACAGCAAAATAATAATGCTCAAGACGATCGTTTCTATCGTAAAATGTTTTACAAATGAGTTAAAATAAACTTCGGATGGAACGCAAAGAATGTATTTGTTCCACAAGGTTGAAGACAAAATAAAATGAGTACAAATGGGGTCATAAATGTCGTTCTGTTCCCCACACAAACTTTATTTGCTGTGCTGAGCAATATCTATAAAATTCTTTTGGTAAGTCGATACTTTATTCGGTATGACATTATTAGTGTGTGGGCCGTACTCTTAAAGGAATGTTGGCTTAAAAATCGATATTTTCATCTTGTAAAAGCTAGTTTGATTTTGATTCTAAAAGCATAAACATATATCAAATTCTATTTTTAATTGAAAAATAAAAATAAAAATAAGAATAAAACAGATGGTGAAACTTTCCCAAATTGTTCCTGATTCAATGGTTTCCGTACATGATCAATGCTCCAGTGTTGTGAATTTTGTAGACAGCAGTTTCCAAATTGCGATATAATTGATATTTTGTATCATTTATCTCACAAAGTTAAAAACTAAAATGAACTGAAAGCAACTTATAACTGATTCATGCGGCCTTTCATAAAATCCAATTTATTTTATTGTGTCTATTTCCTTAATAAAATATCCACATATAACATATTCCTAAAACGCACGGGGTGGAAAAAAACCACACACTGTTCCGTATATGAACAACAATGTGTATGAAACCAATGGGGAAATGTCAAACTTAAGGATTTTTGTTGTTTTGCATTCTTTTAAGTCGACATGTTACCACACTCGCGACAATCTTTGAGAGAGTACCCGTAAAGTGATGTGTTCGGGTTCATTCAATGACTACAAACAGCAGCTAAGTCTGAACTTAACAATAGCATTCAGATTTTAAACTCATTTTAAAAAATAAATGTACATGCATCTTTCATCGAATAGATATTTTAATGATAAATAAATTTTTATAAAACTATGCTAAAGAGTTTCTTTGAAGCCAACATTTCATATTTAATATTATACTCTGAGCCCTAGTTACACAAAAACTATTATATATCTATGTACTGCACAGAGTATTGTTTAAATCGTTGGCTAAAATCTTATAACGTATTCTGACAGCCATCTGCTATACCATAAGGTTTTGATTTACAGGGTGGGTTTAAATATGACACTTACAACACGACAAATGTACACACATCTTCTGAATTCAAAGTTTACAAAATGACACATCAATACACGCAATGACTTTACGAGTGCCAAGCAATGCGTTCTTCATGTACAAAAAACAAAACATATACCAACGTTTTAACAGAAAGGAACGCACGCAAGACAATATGCTAATATGGTGGACAAACACGGAAGTCTGGAAATCCATAGATGGAGTCGGGTGCAACGGGGTAGTTTTCAGTTGTTTAGCTTCGATTCAGAAAGCTACATGAAATAATCTTGTGTTTTTAATTTGATTATTAATTGTTACATTATTATTATATGTCTTAAACACAAAGCTATTTAGTATTTTTCTATCGTTGACCCACCGCTTACCGTGGTCTAGTGGTATAGCGTTCGACTAACAGGTGGAAGGTTCTCGGTACCGCGTCATAACAAAGACTTTAATATGGTAGCGAATGTTATTATACCAAGCGCTCGGCATACGCAGTGAAAGTCAATATTCCTTCGAATGAGACTTAAACCCAGGTCCTAAGCCATGGTAGGCATGGCAAGTATAAGAAACATCACTGCATTGGCGCCAGTCATAACACTGGTCAAATGTGTGGCACTTCACCTTTAAGCTGGTGACATCTCCGTCTAAGTGGAAAAATTCTTGCCGGGATGTAAAACAACAAACACACAAAAATAAAAACAAAATCTATCCTTGAACCGAAATACAGTGTAACGACAGACGCTGCATGTTAAAGAACCTATGTTGCAACGACACCATTTCACAGCACAGAGCAAAATTTGTGGCACTTTGCGCATGTTAATGTCTCCATTTAAAGGTCTACGAATTTTTTTCCGTATATACTTATATATGACCCATATAACTAATAAGTAAAACACTGCAATGTCGGATACAATACAGGTATCGAGATATTTACCTTTAAAAAACTAAAAAATACCCATGTTCCGATTCATCGCCTTCGGTAACGATCGGCAAATCTCGAAGCGCTTGGAGTGTGACGTAAGTGTGGTGGTGTCCGCTATTCTTATCAGTGTCAAAACATTAATACAGACCAATGTATATGAAATGCGTACTAAGTGTTTACAGCGCAGTATTTAGTATTTAGATGTAAGAAAAATTGATAGATAAAAAAGAGGTGTTTTTTCTTTCATAAAACATTCAAGTTTTTTCTGTTTGATAAGTGACAATAAATAAATGCATTATTATTTTGTCCTCAAAGCACGCTAGGCGCATAGAGAATTTCCTAAGTAGCCGTACGCCATAATATATTTTGTCACTTATTTATCGTGATATCCTTTCCAGACATAAATGGGAACTTTTAAGGACCGCCTCCTACCTGTACAGGTAACTCACTTTAACAGTACTTCACCTGTTAATCACCGTATCAATTAAATTCGCTTTGGTACGTATACTATGCGGCTCGCCTGTCTGTTCAGTCAAGTGAGAAAATATAGCATGTCCATTTCATCTACTATTTTGGTGTTTTGATAATGATTTTAGCAGCAATATATGAAACTAAAAATGTTTGGCTTTTTACATTTTATTGATATCGGTTTAAATATATATTTCTGAATGTATAATTTCAAAATAGGGGCATATAGAGGCTTAGTTTTACCGGTACCAACACCCATGGTAAACACACACGTTGGATGCACACTTTAAAACCAGGAACTGGTAAAACTAAATGATAAAAAATTGTCAAGTTTTGCTTCAGAAAATGAGGTATATATTCGAAATTATAAAATTTTGTTACAAAGTTTTGAAGAAAACTGCGATGTAAGTGGCACATATCGCCACATGTACGTCACTTCCGGTTTAGAAGACCTAGCGGAGTATTTGGTAAAGGGAAACTGCTCTTTCTAACCTAACATTTTGTTACCTTTTCCCAACTGGTATGTGTAAACGGAGGGGTAAAAAAAATTCTTTGTAGATAATATACTTAGGGTTTATGTATATCTAACCAAAATCAACATCGAAATTTTGACGGACCGCAATATAACAATAATAGACGAAATTTTTAAAATATATTTAATTATAGTTAACATATTAATTTCTAAAAATAAATATGTACACGTTTTTTATTTTTGCGTTCTTTTTTTAATTTCTTTCAGAACCTCATCGATCATCGATCATAAAACAAGTGCTGTTGTGACACTGTGTGTCTCTTTCACGGTCAAACGTTTCAATTTTCACTAGTTTTTATTTGTTTTCAAAGACGTTCCGTTTTGTACCTCTTTTCTTAGTTTCCTGTCAAGCATTTCCACGTACACTCTATTCTCTTTTGATGTGTTCCACTGAAATAGAAAAGACTTACTCAATTAAATAACGCTGCTACAATAATCATTTAAATCGTATTTATAAGGGTGTTTACCATTCACAACGGATAGACCAGTACTGGCCAGGTTTTGTCAATGTTTCAAAAACAAAGGCGTGAGTGAAAAGTTGCAAAAAATCATTTGAAAACATTGTACTGGTACTCCTTGGTCTGATTTAGTTAATGGTAAGGGCCCCTAAATATAAAGGCACATAATCACTGTCATGTTGTAAATTTACTGTTATGTTGTGAATTTACTGGGTGGGTGTAAATACAAAATTTACAACATGACAACCCAGTGAATTCAAAATTTACAGCTTGCCAGTTGGCATGGTAGTTGCTGGATCGGACCCACGTGCATCTTAACTAGGAGATGTAACTTTTTAAAATGATGAAAATATATAATTCACGTCATTATTTTAAAAAGTTGCATCTCCCAGTTAAGATGCACGTGGTGAATAGACTTTAAGCATCAAAGAGGCTTTGTGAATTATTTATATATATTATGTAAACATATCCAGAAACATTGACCGCTTATATGCTTTTATTTTATATTTGTAGTACTTAAATAAAAAATCGACTCATATAAAAAAATTACGCGAAGGTAAAAGTTTGACTTTTTATTCTAAAATCTGTGAAATGTATTTAATTATTTAATTATTTATTTATTTTGTTATTATTTATCGTATATCTGTTTATCTGGCATTGTCCGTGTTATCAAACGATCAACAACTTACCATGCATTTAAGTACTTCACGAAGAGGCCTCTGTATATTTCGGAAACTCACTGTATTTTTCTTTAAGGTTTTGATTAACTTTCTGTGTAGCTTACCTTTGATGAAAGAAAGAAAATAAAGTTTTTAAATACAACTGGTTAAGGTTACTATTTACATTATTCTATGTTATAATCTTGAAATCATGGGGAAAAAACGATTAGAGAAAAAGACCTAATGTGTGTAACAGTGGACCTAAATTCATTTAATAATAAACATTGTGTAGTAATAATAATAATAATAATAATAATAGGATGATGATGATGATGATGATGATGGTGATGATGATGATGAAAAAGTGTTGAATTAGAATCAGAGCATTATATCTGACGTCTCATGTAGCCACTTTTTATAAATTTATTACAATAAATTTCGTGATTAACCCTGTCAGTCCTAGGTACCTTAATTGATTCGTCTTAAACGATAGAATACAGTGGTTCATTCAGATTATCGGGGGTGAAACGTTAACACTATAAATGATTGTATATTAAGTTTTATATTCAAACAGATTTATCCGGTAATTTTAATTCTGGAAATACAAAATGTCGGAAAAGTATTTTATTTCACCAATTTTTCGATTATGTTTTAATTCCATACATGTAAAGTAATAGACTTCTAACAATAAAAATTAATAATTTGAAAACTTATGTGTGTACCTGTTCGGACATCCCAGCAAATGTTAATAAGTATATACATGTGTCAAAATTAATATGCAAAACCTTTATGGTAGCTAAATAATATTCATTTATGAATTCCATAGGTGACAAATTAATTTCACTATTTACCGGTCCCCTTGGAAATTCAAAATTTAAAACATGATACGTATTCAAAATTACTTACCACAAGACCTTTTTTTTCCTAAGCTCGAGTCTAACAGTAAAAATGTTGATATGATAACTAATGCTGCTAACTTCATGTCCATTTTGTAACTACATTTGACCTTCTAAAGACGATGTTCAGAGTTCTATTTTATACTTAATATATGTATAGTTGTCTTTTGTTTTCTTTGGGGTTTTACCAATTGAATCCTGAATCATTTTACCGCTGAATTACGCACTATCAAACAATATAAACATACCATTTGTAGCACAGATATGGCTATAGCTAAAAGTGGCTGTAAGATCGAAAAAGTATTGAAAATACGTAGGCAAAATCACCCTATACTGAATATATTTCTTTGGTGATTATGAACTTCAGGTAAAACGTGAGGGCACCCACTCACAACCAACACATTCCACGATTTACTTATCACTGTATAAAACCACATCTACACATCGTGCTCATACACTTACAATAGATTTATATATTTTTAAACTTTAGAATTCGACTTTTGTGTTTATCTTTAGAACACAAACTCGTTGACGTTTTGCCCTTATTACTTCCGGGTATGGTGTGTGTCGCATACCATAACAATAAATGGAGTGTTTGTGGTTTTGAAGAATTCCGTATGCATGTCAGAAATGTGAAGAATGGAGTTTTGTTGCCCAAATTAGTATCCGCCTATTGGAAATGTTCCACCTGTGAAGAATATGACAAAATTTAGTTTCTATCATTCTGGTATTAATCGAAGATACGTTAAGTACAAGTCGTTTCAAATACACATTGCCACATTTTCCCAGAAGTACTATTATTAATAGTATAGTATGATAATGACCTATGGCGAAAATATAAAAATATTTAAATACAAATCACAAATACCACAGATGTCCAGGATAAAATATACAAATCTGGTGAATACAGGATAAACACGGACCTCTGAAAATCTAGAAGGGACCAGGTACCATGGAGCAGTTAACATCCCCTGTTGACCAGTCACATCCGCCGTTGGACAAACACATTACATCAATAAAAAAACAAATTTCAGCATAGAATTTAACCTTATAAATTGAGATGTGGCTTCATTGTGTGACTTTAACTTCCACTATATCATATTCGCAGTAACATCTAATGAACATTGTTTGAATCTCTATGTAGAAAAATGATGATGATGATGATGATGATGATGATGATGATGACGATGATGATGTGTTGCCAAAACTCCTCCAATGGGCATTTTCTAATTATCCTTTGTAAATAATCTTTCAATTTTAGAAAGGTTGTAGTGTATATAGTTTTAGCCGCATTTAATAAATTGTTGTACTGTTCATGAAATGTTCATTGCTAGATATTAATACAATGTCTTCTGTAATATTCAAAGGATTTTGTTGGATACAACAGAGACGGCTATCACCACCGCCACCTTACTAAAAGGTATTAAAGGTTTCAAACAGCTCTTAGAAGATTTAAAAACAAATATTATTTTCTAAAATGCATAATGTCAAAGCATACGACTTTTCTACTCTTTGTACAACAATCCCACTTGATAAATTAAAAGAAAGACTTTTTGGAAACTATTTTTCACTACCGACATTTATAATCGACAACTGCTTTTTCAGTACAAGTGAAACCCGAAAATCGAAGTACCTAGTCATTGTTTATCATGATACTTATTTCGTTTAACACCACTCTTATTCAACACAAAAATACACTAAAGGTCGTAATGAAAAGATGCCGCAATATATATATATATATATATATATATATATATATATATATATATATATATATATATATATATATATATATATATATATATATACATATATATATATAATTGTTGTTGTATTGTTTTAATAATAAGAATAAAATGCTAGCTGTTGCCTTTAATTTGACATTTAGGTATATTGCTTTGTCAATAGATGTACGTATATAAATGCAATATATCTCAACTAGAAATAAAAGACAACATAATCTAATACATGCGCTTCTTCCTTAATAGGGGCACTGACGGGAAATTAACAACCAAGCTGTACGGTAAATGTGGTGAATTTTGCTTTCTTTTTGTCTACTTTCCCTTTTTCACCATCATTTTGTGTTTATATTTAGCCGATGCCCCAATTTGCCAGAACGTGTTTAATATTAATGTTTCATATACAGAAACTCAGAAGATTATCGGAGTTTTACTGTCAACATTTCGCAAAATTTACGGTCGGCATAAGAACCTTGTTTGCAATTACAGTATTTGACTGAGTAAAATGTTGAATTGTCTGTTCGATATTTGACTGTTGAATCGTCTTTACCGATTATAGCTATGATTACTTACATTTCATTTGAATTTAACTGTGGACTCACGACGAGTGTCACCAGTTGACATGCTTACTTTTCCATGACACCGGACCAGAAGCCCGTGTGTGTCCAATTTTAACCTGATTTGTATATTGCCTCATGAACCCAGGGATCTCCACGACCTGTTTTATGATTGCGCTGCGCCATCGTTAACTTTTCTTGCGCCATTGTTATATTGTCTGCGCCATCGTTAAATTTCCAAGCGCCATTGTTAAATCAACAATCGCCATCCTAATATACAATATACTGTAGTGTAGCTTAAACAAATTTGTTATGGTTTTCGGTGTTATTCACTTTCATACAAGCTTATTTATCAGTAATTTTGGCGAAATAATATACAGATGAATTAACATCATGTGATATACTAACACAGTCCTGTCAATAGAAGCTAACAACCGACAAAATCTATCGGCAATTTTCATGAAAATGCCGATGTTCAGTGCCACGGATGCGACGATGTCTAACATAAGCAAATGTATCACCAAACATGAACTTTGGTATTAATGCCGTAATAGACAGAAGAAAGACAAACAATATAAACGCTATATTCAATAATTTACCACTGAAAATGATTAACCAAAACCGAACTGCAATGTGCGTTCGGCCACATTTCATTTCCACCAAGATAAATGAACAGATCAACACCAAAACCCGATCGATGAAAGATGTAAAGATTTACTAAAATTATTCATCTGGACACATTTTTTATTTAAAAAAAAGGTCTATGAATTTTATTTGTATTTCAATTCTATGATTTAATTTATTTAAGGTTTTAAATTGAAATTATTTCATTGAAAGATAAATATGCACATAATTGACTGATTTATAAATTAATGTCAGTGTGCATGGTGTAAATATCTGTGTCATCATCATAATAAAAATTTTCTTTTACCCTCAGCTAATCTACATACATGTTTTAATCATATAGTGATTAATTGAAATGTAATAATTTTATCAATAAAATAATAATTTTTTTATACTTTATATTTAATTGATATCATACATTCATTATATCAACTGTAATATTTTCAATAAAGGAATAGATCAAATTCACTTTTTTTAACAGATGTGAGAGCATAGATAATTAAATAATTTCAAATGCAACCATAAAAGTTGTGACTCATGTTTTTCGCCGGGGTGCAATTGGAGTTTTTTTTTTTTTTTTTTTGGGGGGGGGGGTATTCAAGTCTAGCCGAAGATTGCTCCATCGTTAAATTTTCATCCATGGAGATCCCTGTGAAGCATCTTTTGATTAATACGTTGGTATCTGTGATGTTGTTATTCCGGCACTGTCCATTGTGGGGAACAGGTGCACTTTGTAATAGTTTAACAACATACAATATAACATCGTATATTAATGATGTGCATATTTAAATATTTTAATTAATATTTGAAATATGTCATATGAAAATAGTTTTATTTGTGGTCACTCATGTCAAGATGTTTCCCACTTACTACTAAGTTGTTCCCGCTATGATATTTAAAGAAATCGGTTGTGTTTTTCTTTTTATCAATACCAGCCTTTGATTGCACATAATTTATAATTTGGAGACTATTCATTATTTATTGAAGATAAGGAAACTTTTATTATCAGTACAAACGCATTTATCATATCGGAAAATTTTAATTCTAATTATAGGATCAAATCTACACCACTGCCTCCACCACCATCATCATCATCATAATCACCATCATCATCATCATAATCACTATTACTATTATTATTATTATTATTATTATTATTATTATTATTATGTTATTATTATTATTTATTTTACTATTATTATTATTATTATTATTATTATTATGTTATGTTATTATTATTATTTATTTTTACTATTATTATTATTATTTTATTATTATTGTATTTATTCTTACTATTATTTATTATTATTTGTACACAAATTATTACAGCAAAGCTAGTGAAACACAGGTTGTATATTAAATTGATCCTCTTTACGGACAAATATTTGTAATTTAAACTTTGGACATTTTATAGGGAAGTAGCCTTTATATACAGGAAAAAAAGTTGAAATTGTACAGGAAAATGGTACAATCTATTGGGGTGGTGAATAAGCTAAAGCTGACCATGTGTTTGTAGTAGAGTCTTCGTATTTGTCGGACACAGCTAAGTTGTCGCTCAAAGAAAAGCAATTAATTCAGGGGGGAAATTTCCCTTATTGATAGTCCTTCATGTGAGTCTGGCTTTTGTATATGTTATTTGGAACTTTGGTGCATTATGTTTATGAATATACTTGGAACCATTATATTTATCTCTTGACACACTTTGGACATATGCTTATACGATTTCATAGCAGATTTTTACACAGGATTTGGAAGTAAGTTAATGTGTCCCTTATATGAAAAACTGCAAAATCTTTCCTCAGTGAAAACGTAAGTTCATTTAACTTACTATGGAAGTTTGTTTTAGCATTTTTGTTTTTACAAATGTTTTTAAAGCTTTAAACATCCGCTGTAAGTTAAAGTTTTATTAAGGGTATATGACGGAAAGAGAAGTCAGTGTGATATATCTTTCATGGAGCACAAGCTGAATATCATACTTTTTGAAATGACGTTAACACATGACAAAAAAAAACATGATCTATTTAAATTATTTGTTGCTTTTTTTCCTGTTTTCCTCCATTTCATGTAAGTAAGGTGTGTCTATAAAAGTAAAATGTATGTATATCACTACACTCCGCTGTTTCAAGTTGTTATATCTGACAGTTTGACAAAAAAATGATTATTTAAATTATTTGTTGCTTTTCCTCCATTATGTAAATTACTGTCCACATTTCTCTTGTTCAAAGTCCCATTCCACCAATAGTAAAAGCTGCTGTTCTGGCTGTTTCTGTTCCTGTCCTTTGGATGAGACAGTAAAAACCGAGGTCCCGTGTCAAAGAACTGTCGGCACGTTAAAGAACCCTCACTGCTCAATGGCTATTAGTGCCGAGCATAGGCCAAACTTTTAAGCCCATTGAAGGCATTTGGTGATGTCTCCATAGGAGTGAAAGATTCTTGAGCGGGACGTTAAACAACAATACAATGCTGCTTTCCATTCCTACTATAGGTTAAGTTGCTGTTCTGTTTGTCTCTGTTGATTCACATTCCTACTATAGATTAAGTTCCTGTTCTGACTGTCTCTGCTGTTCCCATTCCTACTATAGGTAAAAATCCTGTTCAGACTGTCTCTGATGTTTCCCATTCCTACTATAGGTAAAGTTGCTGCTCTGATTGTTTCTGCTGTTTCCCATTCCTACTATAGGTAAAGTTGCTGTTCTGACTGTCTCTGCTGTTTCCTTTCACCGGCATCGGCGACGTCTCCATATGAGTGAAATATTCTTGAGTGGGACGTTATACAACAATAAACAAATCTTCCACATTTTTATCATGGAATGCCACCAACTGATCGTGAGGTCGGGAGTTCAAGTCAAGCTGGCGGCAGGTTGGTTTCCTGTCTTTCGGATGAGAAAGTGAAAACCGAGGTCCCGTGTCAAAGTAGGTGGCGGCACGTTAAAGAACCATCACTGCTCAATGGCCGTAAGTGCCGAGCATATGCCAAAATCTGAAGCCCTTCACCGGCATTTGGTGACGTATAAGTGAAATATTCTTGAGTGGGACGTTAAACAACTATAAAAACAAACAAATAAACCTAATATTACATCATTTTTTACTGATTATAATACGATGATTTAAAGAATTGCTAATCCAGTTTTCTAAGTAAGATTGCTTTGTACTACGTTACAGTTGTCAGGTTGTAAACTTTGTATTTACACAACATAACACAGAATAAGTGCGAAATTCTTCGGTTTGCTTACAGACAGTACATAAAGGACTGGTTTTTTTATTTTATGATCAAGAGTCTTTAATGTGTACCAATTATTCTATGAACTATTCGATATTGTAGCCACTGAAGATATTGATCACTTACTGTTGTAAATACCAATAGTTTATAGCACCTTTCCCAAATATAATATCCAAGATTCAGGTCTGCTTCCCATTTATGCTCATAGGCGTCGGAACCGTTTTTTTGCAAAGATAGACATAGGTGTTAAAAATTAGGGCTTAGCCCCCAGACGTTTCTGGCGTGTGTATGTGTTTTAAGTTGTTTCCGCCCCCCCCCCCCCTACACACACACACACACTTTCAATTTGCTTTTCAATTCACACTCGGATAGAAATGCTCATAAATTGAGCCCTTTTTGTCCCTAATTTTAAAGGAATGATTCACCCTAAATACAAGTTGGATTTATTTGAAATAGTTTATCTTCCAGATCCCAAAACCGAAAAAATATTTTCAATCGGACCACGCATTTGCAAGAAATAAACTTTTAAAGTTTAAATTAAGCTATAGGGAAATTCCGCTGGCGCTGTTTTCGTGACGTAGGTTACACCGTTTCTGAATAGCGAATAAGCCCGTAAAAATGCGCTCTGTATTTTATTTTTTTTTTCATTTACAACAAACAAATTCATTCAACAGAGAAGTATGCACCATTACTTGTTTGAATGAACCTATTATGATCAGATTTCAATTTAGGATTAATAGTTTGACAAAGTGTCATGGTCATAAGGTAGAAGGTTAAAGACACAGGCACACATTAAACAACTTTTTAATCAACTTTTAGACATTTACAGTTTACAAAAAATTACGGCTGAACAAAATTTTGCAGGAACTATCCCTATATAAAGCTGCATGTTTGCAAGAGGGTAGTACATATAGCGGCTTCAAAAGGAATCACAACTGTAAACATTATTCAAAATCAACTAATTAAACAGAAAATATACTTTTTAGACATTTTTACTTCTTATGCAATGTTGAACACATTTGCCAGGTGAGCGACATAAGGCCTCTCTTCTTATCCATTCAGATAAAGTTACACTGCGCACAATATAGTTAATATGTGTACTCAATATAGTTAAATTGCGCATAATATAACTATAACACAAGCCAACCGACTTTATATACAGCGCTCAGGTGCGCGTAGGTATGACACATTTCCGAATATGGACTGTCACAGCGGGTGCTTTGATAATGATATACTTATATTTCCACAAGCCTACACTGGAATCAAAACACAAATATAAAAAGTCTCAGATACCAAGGTTTAAATCACTAGGATGCCAAGGATATAGGTAAGAATCTGGTAAAAAAAATGGACAAACACGGACCTCTTGAAATCAAGAGGTGGGATCAGCTGCCATGAAAGAGTAAGCATCCCCTTTCTACCGGTCACACCCGCTGTGAGTCCACAATCAAGTTAAAAGGAAATACGTGAGGAACGAATCCTCGTCATAATGTTAATTTCCCGGTCTATAGTAAAATAAACAGAACGTCGTGTCTTGATTATGTTGTATCTTCAACCGCCATCGAACAGGTAACTCAACATTTCACCTAGTAAAGTAGACGCAAACTAGCCTACTATACCGATCGTAAAATTTGCGGAGTTGACAACAAATGCGGTTTTCGATATTCTTGTGTTAATAATTTTGTAGTGAGTAGTTTACCTCTGCATATGAAATGTTCAATAGTTGAACACGTCCTGGCATATCGGATCATTTGTGAAATATAAACTCCATATTCGGGTGATTGTGGGATATTACTAATTAAATGTGAAAAATGAACAATGGGAAAGCCGAAATCGTCGCGTTTGTAGTCACAAACAACATAGTTTAGTGTTTTTGAAAAACAACATGGTTGCTTTAATTTCCCGGTCTTGTCAGAAAAACAAACTTTTAGAAGAATATATTCTGTCTATCAAGTAAATAAAATGTCTAAGTATGAAGCGTGTGTGCTTGATTATTTGTTGTATCTTTTAATTTCTAGTCCAATAATTCGCCTCTACGATGGGATATATCGCATTGACATATGTATGAAAATTGCCATTATTTAGTTGACGGGAAAAAACGTCGTCAATATATCTAAATGTCAAATTAAATTCCGGACACCGCTAGCTGTTTTTTCTTAGATGAATTCAGTTGCTCCAACGGTATAGTGTAGTGAAAAAGCCATAAGTAAGTTAAAAAACATGTCTCTGATCTGAAGTCTGCTTCATATGAATACGGGAACAGGTCAGCCAATAAAGGAACACAATTGGTTCCCATAGTAATGCCGACAGTTTGTTGAAAGACTATTTCTCCGAACACTATAAATATACTGTCTATAAGAAATCCCAGCATCTTTTATATCAACTTCTGTGCATTTATGTATAGAATCAGAGTGGTGTTTGACAAATAAGTATCATGATAACCAATCACTAGCCGATTAGGTATTAAAATTTCTTTGTACGACTTTTAGTTGAAAAAATTGTCTACGATGTTTAAAAGTCTCTCTTTAATTTTTTTAGGTGTAATTGTTGCATAAAGAGCAGGGAAGTTGTATGTTTTGATATTGTGAATCTGACAAAAAAATTGTGTGCCTTCAAATTTTCTAAAAGTTGTTTAGAATTTTTAAATATCCACATCTGATTCATGCCACTTCTGGAATAAGCAACTGTACAGTACTGTTGAACCTTAACGGTTGTTAGTATTTTGATAAGGAGTAAAACATATAAAGAAATTCAGGGAAGACTTTGGTAGAACGTGACATTTGCTACAGGAGATCCGATGCTATGTAACGTCGTTCCTCTGCTTATATATTAATAAATCCTGACACTAGGGTAGACCAGACACGTGTTATACATCAATCTCGGGTAGATCTAGGTTACGCGTTTAATTCATGCAAAACGGATAGACCCCAATCAATAATTATTTATAACAAAAACAGGATAAGACCTTTAAAATTTTTACTTTTTATTAAGTCGTGCCGCCCCCATTTTAACTTGACTTTTTAAAAAATCGATATCCGACATTTTAATATAATTTGAGGAACAATATGTGATCCGGAATCTGTAAACATATACTTACGTACGTGGTGTATATGAAAAGAACGGTATAGCCTGCGTCACAAACAACAGAGGGCGCTGTCTTTTTGAGTGTTTGAAAAACAACATGGTTGCTTCCGTAATCTATCGGCTGTGTCTCGGTTATTTCTTGTCAGAAAAACAAACAACGAACTTGAAATCAAGGTGTGGGATCAGCTGCCAGTCTGAATTACGAAAATAAGCATCCCCTTTCTGAGCAGGAGAAAGAGTTTACGTTGTGTTGATAAACGGGTGATGAAGGACGGGTACACAATCATGAGTAATTATACAGATCGTCTCTTCGTTTCGCCCAACGAACAGTGTAAAACAAAACCTGCCTACACAGGTCGGTCCGAGTGTCGATTTTTTGAGTTGTCGTTTTCTTTCGTCTTCGAAAAATTTGCGGAGTGACAACAAACCGATCGAGGGTTGAGATAGAAATCGCTCAACTTGTCGGGCGGCATCGCCGCTTCTTCCGTCATCTGCGAGTAGAGTCGCATGGCGGCATCCACTTCTTTTTGTATGTGAGTAGCAGACTGACAGCATATGATCATTTGCGCGTACAACGTGAAATATAAAATATTCGTGGTGAGGTCATATTTGACCAAATCCTTTTCACTCATTTTTTTTATATGAAAAGAATTATTAAAAATTAACTTTAGCTTCCATAGAGTGGAGATAGTTCTGGAAGAGGAGGAGGTTATACCCCTTATTTTTGTGATAGGGTAATTTAACTATATTGACAGGTATGAAGTGACGCGCTCGTCCCGATCCGAAAAGCACCGTCGTCGTCGTCCTTAGCGATCGTTATGTTCGACGTTTTTCATCTCTTTTTTTAGCGACCGCGTTCGTTAATACATTTTATTTATATTTTGTAAGAGAAAAAAACGTATATCTTATTTATCTTCTGAAGATTGACGAGCGGATGTTTATCTTTCAGTAAGTCTTTCTAAAAGCTATTCGTTTGACATGTAAAATTGGTTCCCATAGTAAATGTTCCGACTATTTTCTTTATGCCATTTTCTTATAAATATCGCGAATAAGAAGAGTCTATTAAGTACTCCGGTTTATGTCGACACGATAGTATTGAATGCAGAGTGAAACGTGTTTGACAGAAATAATCGCGCGGTTCATGAAAGAGCTTTCTTCATTGTACGTCACATTGAAAAAATTCAGTTTACTCTCTACGATGTTTCTGATTTTTCAACAACAGAAAAGACCAGTCTCTCAGGTGTATTAACCGTTTGTACTTCTTTGCATAGTTGATACAATACCTCTTTGTTGTTGTTACTCATCTTTTGATATTGAGGACGTCGCCCCGCCGTCACCCGCAACGGCGGAAAAAAGGTCCTGTATTCCACGTCGTTCAGCACCGCAGCGTCACGTCCAGTTCGCCCAAGAGACCCCAGACGGTGCGAGACATTTTCCTAGAATTAAATTCCAATGCGTCACTTCCGAGAATAACGGGCTTGACTATATCTTTTTCGTACAACTCGGGAAAAACGTTTGTAGCCCTCATCCAACTCGTCGAGATGGACTGAACTCGATTGGTTTTATACCCTCATGGTTTTAGGTCGGTGAAGGTGTACGAAAGAGATTGTCGATAACATCCTCGAAGACAAGGTACCCGGTCGAGGGATTCTGGCAGAACCAAGTCCAATAATTAACACCGATCCGGGTCTTCCAATCAATCGTGGACGCCGGTGCCATTATTTATAACAACCGAAAAACAGAAGACTGTTTACGCCAATTCCAAATTTTACATTTGACATCGGCAAGAACATCGCCAATTACAATAACGAGATTTAACTCGAGGGATAAACCTCCTTTTCACATCACCACCTCCCGTAGAAATCAAAATACAGGACAAACACGCCGTCATATACGCTATATCGTTACGAGTTTTTATCATATACATTTGCTGCAATTTACCGAATCTGACGTGATAACCCTGTTCTCTGAACAGGTCGGCGATCCGTTCTCGCAACGGAATATGAAAAGATTCTTTGAACTAGCCAATTCGCCTGCTCGCTTGTCTAATCCCAACAGTTTTTGAGTAAGTCCCTCTATACTGTTCAATGGGCAATGTATGCCTTAGTCTTTTTTTCTTGTTCATTCGAATCGCCCTCGTTGAAAACATATTAAGAATCTACATTGTTGTGTTTTTTTTAAAAACGCTTTAAATTTTTTATTACGTAATAGAAAAAAAGATGATAAATTCAAGAAATTGTAGTTTGACGGTTCTTTTTCCCATTTGAGCGAGAACGACGTCACTAGAGGTCTTTTTCGTACAGAGCGACGATAGGGTAAACAATGGAATCATGTTAAAACCTAAATAAAAATCAGCACGTCCCCTATTATCTATTTTCAGACACATATTTCAAACTCTCCCGCAAGTACTTTCAAGGATCCCGAAAAGTTTTATAATTCTTCGAAAGGGTGAACCGACAATTCACGGCAAGAGACCGCAATCACCAATATTAAAGTTATTGATAATGTAAACAGTCCTTAAAGAAAAATTAAAATCCCATAATTCATGCGAGAAGCACACGCCGCCATGATCGTGGGGGCCACGGGCTGCGGGAAGAACGGAACCTGGAAGACGAATGCGAGAAAATGGATGCGAAGACGTCAAACACCCCGAAAGACAGTCAATCCCCGTCTTCGTTTTGAGCCCCCATGCTGGCGTTTTCGGGACGACACGCCAATAAGATCCTGTCGCAACGCTACAACAGCGCACTAAGATCAATTGGTGTAGAACTTCAAATGCGGACCGAACAACCGAACCGACTAAAACCGAATCGTCAAACAAATATTACGGCGGGGAAATTGTATGACAAGCTGTAATCTTTATTAAACCAATTCACCCCCCACCGGATAAAAGGGTCTTTTGACTTCAAATCGTACAAAGGACAACTCATGTTCCTTTTTTTTAATAACTTCAGGAACGAAAAGGGCTAATATTGGAATGTTAAGCCGGATATTTTTTTCATTGGCTTGTGATATTAAACTGAATTTGTGCATAGCCATGAGTGCTTCTTTCCAGAATAAATTTCTGGTTCGTTTAGCACATAAAAGTGGTTAAGAATTTCACGACGTTGCAAGTTTAACAATATCAAAATTACAAAATTATTTTATAATAAATGATGACAATCATTCGCAAACTTTAAAAAAAACGTATAAACCATGTAATTTTCAATAATTTTACATATGCAAAAATGTCAACCATTCTACACCCCCATGTGCCAAATCTTGTATTTTTTGTTTTCTATTACAGGTAATTTTATCTCTTTTATTACCCCAAATGTACTTAAATAATGATTCATATAATGATTTAATAATTTCCGGAATTGGTGAAGGAAATGAAAAGAATAAATGAGTGAGTTTTGGTAAATTACCGTACCTTTAACAGCGGTAATTTTCCACAGTGTTGTTAAGTTTATCATATTCCATTTTGTTATATCCCTCTTTATCTGATTTATTTTAGGTATATAATTTAATTCATCCATGTTAAATCCGGTGAAAATGTTACACCTAACGCATTAAATAAAGAACTGGTCCAATTTTAGCCTATATATTTTGTAAATCTCTCTCTCTCTCTCTCTCTCTCTCTCTCTCTCTCTCTCTCTCTCTCTCTCTCTCTCTCTCTCTCTCTCTCTCTCTCTCTCTCTCTCTCTCTCTCTCTCTCTCTCTCTCTCTCATTACCCAAATTCGCACCAATTCATATGGCTCAGTTTTGTCAATATTTGGCTTAAGGCCGGAAAATTTAGAAGACTGAAAAAGTAAATCAAGTGCACTTTTAAAACTATTTTCACTGTCATCTAGAAAAAGACAGGTGTCATCTGCATACTCTACTAGACAAAGGTCCTTTTCCCCGATAGTTATACCTTTAATAAACTTATTTTGTCTAATTGATATACATAAAATTTCTGCTCACAGATTGAAGAGATAGGGCGAAGCAGGACCACCACCCCCCCCCCTCCTTGTCTACAACCACGCCCAGTATAAAAGAACTCTGAAAATATGTATTCCAGTCTGGATGACAGATATAGCTTAACATTTGTATTTAAAGCTTTATCCATTTACAATTCGAATCCAAAGAAGTCGCGAGTTTTTAACATAACTGACCAAGAAATCGAATCGAATGCTACACCTGGGGTATTTTTTCTGTGGTAATTTGTAATACAGTATATCGTAAATAATGCGCGTGTTTTCTCCATTTTAATCTTTCGGCTTAAGTCACGATAAAATTCAAAAGCGAGATTGGTCTCCAATTTTTTTTAGGAAATTGCGTGATTATTTGTTTTTGAAATTATACTTATTATCTCTTGTTTCTTTCCGTGATCTTGCCAGAAATATGCCTAAATCATTAAAAAAAACTTATAGAATTCCACAGTGAAGCCATGCGGACCAGGTGATTTGTCATTTTTTAAATTTACTTCAAACTTTTTGTTGCTTCATGTAAAATTCATTAAAATTCATGTCTTCGTCAAGTTTGTCCTTATCAGATTAATTACGTTTTGGTACATCTTTATTAGTCACAAAAGTATTTATATCAATATTTTCTAAATAGCTATCTCTAGATGCATATAATTTTTCGTGATATTTTTTAATTTCATTGGGAATCAATTTTTGATCTATTTTATTAGAATCAATTCCTGTTGTAAGTTTCATCACTGTTTTGTTTATGTATTTTCGTTTTTCTAAATTAAAGAAATACTTTGATGGTTTTTCGCCATCTTCAATCTAACGTACTTTAGTTCTATCCATCGAACCTTTACTCTTTTCAACGTTATGTCCCTTTAATTCAACTTTTAAAACATTTGACCTATCATGAAGTCCAGTGTACAGTTGAGATAGTTGTTCTAATCTTGTTACTTCATTTTCAATTTCTTTTTCTTTTATATCCCTGGTTTTCTTACGGTATGATGCATATGATATTGTTGCCCCCCCCCCCCCCTTATATTGGTTAGTAGAATATCAAGGAAAAGTTTATCATCTATATCAAATATTATATCATCGTCATGAATATCATTTACACCATTAGATCTTTTAATGTATTATTATCGAGTAAAACAGCATACTGTGTGGTTTTTGTTTTTTGTTTTTTTTTTTTAATTTCATTTTTACTAACTCGACATACGATTTATCCTTCAATAACGCGTTGTTGAAGGTCCATAAACCTTTCCCTCCTTTATGATTATCTAATTTTAGGGTTTTCTCAATAAAACTATGGTCCGTTCTATAGATGGGGAAAGTGTCGGTATTTATTACGAGAGATGTTAATTCCTCCAAGACAAGAAACAAAATCAAGCGACGTTCATATGCACCAAATATCTACGAGATTAAATCGTTTTGTAAACATAAAACGTCTTTTCTTGGATTATTTACATGTCTATAATTATCACAGTCAATATTCGAATTTCAAGTTCGATTAAAATCTCATGTAATTGTGGTAGTGTCAAAATTACTGTACAATCTGTATAAATATCTGAAACTGTTCTAAAAATTCCGGCGAATAAGTTTTCCGAAATTCTATTAAAGTTAAAGTTTGTTGTTTTATATAATGAGTGATTGAGTAAATACAATTCAGTTAAGTTTAGATAGAAATGATAAATGGAACTTTATACGTTGATAATAAATAAAACTCATTGAGTTGAAAAGACTAATATGTCCCCCCCCCCCCCACCTCGAAATTGACTTTCCCTTTCACTATTATATCCTTGCCCAATTGACCATCATCTACTATTTCTACTATTCTGATATTCGATTGGTTGTTTTACTTGGCGCGCTGGCCTAGCGGCTATTGTCATTATCAGACATTAGAGACATACGTAACCGACGCCAACACAGGATATATAAAGCAATATTGGTTTGATATATCGCTGGTATACATTTAAGAACAAACTAATGATTTGAAAAATATTGAATACTATATTACCAAGAATAACAGACATAAAATAAAACCAAATCGAATTATGACTATACGGAGTTGAGTTTATTGACTGTTTAAACACAATTCAACACTGTAACATAATGACAACAAAATTACTGTTAAAATCTTTTATTATATCTCCAACTGTTCTATAAAATTCCGGCGAATGGCGATTTGGTCCGTAGATATCTATTAAAGTTAAAGTATATGTATTTTGTAATCTAATTTTGAGGCCGACCATAATTACCCTCCAAGTGAAGTCAGTTTTGAACTTTAATATATTATACTCAAAATTGTCATTGAAAAAAAAAAGAATAATTGTCCCCCCCCCCCCACCTCGAAATTGACTTTCCCGGGCTCATTATTATATCATTGCCCCATAGATCTCAGTGACTGTTTCTGCTGAGTTAAATTTACTATTTGTTTTACTTGTGATAAACCTAGTTTTTCTCATTATCCACATTAATTAGAGAAAAGCTATGTTTAACTAAGAAAAACTAAGATTAAGAGCAACAATAATATATTTTTGTGTAACAGACATAAATAAACAGATTATTATGAGAAAATAGTAAATGAATTAATAGACTGACAGTAAAATTATCAAATATATAAACAAACAAAATAATGAATACATTGATAAACAAATAAATATATCAATGAATAAATAAATGTATGCTGAATTTTATATATACTGAATAAATGTAGCTATATTTATGAATAAACCAAAAAAAGCATCAATAATACCGTCAGAATGCAAAAAGACTATATTATTACTTTGGTATTTGTAAGCCCGGCTTTCAGTACTTTGATTTCTAGAATCTAGAAATAAAATTGCAAATTCTGGCAGCCGAATTCTGACTTCCTCCTTCTGTTGAGCCTACTTGCGCATAGTGATATTTCATCGATTGATTGATAAGTCGATTAATCAACTAATTGATTGGTTAATTATTTCTTGGATTGTTTCTTTCTTTCTGTCTTGTAATTTTTTCATCTGACAAAAAAACACTATTGGCAAATGATTATCATGTACATAGACATTTAGTCTGTTTAATTTGCGGGCTCGTGATACAATCTGAACGGAAACCTTAAATGAGTTTCGATGTAAGCGATGTAAGACAGAATGAGCACACAGAAAAATTCAACATCTATTAATACCAGAGAAGAGCTGAATGAATTAGTTCGACGGAGATCAGAAATAGCGGTGTGTGAATATGTTAAAAAATATATCTAAGTTGTACATTAGATTTTATTATCGATAAATTGGCTTCAAATGCAGTGATTAAAATCCAAGATGGCCGCCAATTTCGCTCTGTTTATTTTTAGAATTATATCAAGCCCAATATCAATTATCATCAGGAAGTCTGTATTTTTACCGAAATAGGACGTTCATACTCAGTGTTACACAACATGGGTGTTATATATAGGATTTCTAAATATCTACATATCTGACTGTTTTGTAACTTATTGGAATTGATTAAATCAATTTCTGGACATCCCCATCGAGATTGTTGGCGCCAAATTCAAAACATTCGGCCTAAATATTGGAATACTAGTAATTTCGCATCAAGTATTTTCGGCGCCGAGTAATTTCGCACTTGTATAAGTAACTTCGGCACTTAACTTTTTGGTACATGAACAGGCAATATCAACAGCTAATGTTGATCAAGATAAATAAATTAAATTAATATATATCGTTACGAATTTTAATTCCTAAAAATAAAGTTTTAATGCATGTTTTCAACTTTTGGGAAGTGACAGAAATACTTGCTTACAAGAGCCGAAGTTACTCGCTGCCAAAATGACCTGATCCCTAAATATTGTTAGTGCCTTGTTAATAATTATAATGAAAACAACAAAACATCCCAGTAAATATTGACTCCCATTTCGTTACGTCACGAAGTTGATAAAAAATGTTGAAACTGAGTCATCAAGTGTAACATTGGTAATGTTTAAAATGCAATTGAAATTCAATGCTCATTGAAAAAAAGATGTTTCACTAAACACTGATATCTTGGACACAAATAAAAATATCTTAAATTTTTATTTCAGGATACTTTAGCAAACCTAGAGAGACAAATCTATGCATTTGAAGGCAGTTACCTGGAAGACACTCAGCTATATGGAAACATAATCAGAGGATGGGATAGATATTTAGCCAACACTAAGTATGTCAGAAGCACTGAAATTCATATGAACCTGGATACTGCACATAATGTACATGTATCAGAAGTGTTGTTTCCCCTTGCAAAATAAGTCCAAAGCTTCCCTAAATTTAATATTTTTCCCAAGATTTTGGTAAAAATCTGAATATTTATAAGTTTTTCCCAATATTGAGGCTAAGGACACTTTTTAAAAATTAATACATAAAATGTATATTGATTGGTCACTTTCATGGAAGCCTCCTTATTGTAGAACTCCTGGATTAAATAATTTTGATGATAAGAAACTTTTGAGATATCACATTCTGTGGGAAATTTCTCTCCCTTGACAAGAGTTTTCTAAAAAGGTTTTCAATATGATTTCAAATCTTGCTCTGTCCCGTAACTCTTGTGAGGCGTAAGTACTCAAAAGAGTCTACAGTACTGCCTAGCCATATTAGATGAACTGTATGTGACTAAATATGCGTCATTTAAAAATTAATGAATGTCAAACAAATACCAGAAATACTATCATAAACGTAAATTACTTGATGAAAAAAATATTATTGATTGATCAGAAGTACTGATAGCCCAGAAACTAGAAGTAGGACTTCTTAAATTGTGGAGGATCTCATTGCATTGAGGAACACTTTATTTTTATATTTCTAATTCCTGCTTGTGTGTGATGTTTTAATAGCTGCCACATGGATTATCAGAAGCCTGGATCAATCGGGTGACCTTTTCTCATCTGTTGTCATGCATAAACTTTTTAACAGGAAGTCTATAAATAAGACAGGGACTCGTGTAAATGGCAATCACTTTTATGGCCTCTTGTTATGTTTAATCCCTTTTTGGCCCCCTTGTCTTAATTCAATCATAGCTTTTGCATCATTTAAATCATGTTCATAAACTTCATTTCATTCATCAAGCTCATGTGGTATCAATACTGTAACATGTTGAATTCACAACTAGCGATTCCTTGATTGGCATTTTCGTTCTGTATTCAGTTTATTTGCTTTGAATCGTTCAATTGCTTCTTTCATTTTTAAAGATAAATGCTTCAATCATTCAACATTTACATGAAGGCCTTGACTTTCATTTGCTGAATTTAATCTTGTGTTGCAATACTCGCTCAGTGCTCTACATCTTTTTTCCTCAACCGGCTCTGTCCAGCAGGCATTCGTTGAATTTTTTTGTTTTAAAAATGTTTTACGCCACACTCAACAATATTTCGGTTTCACAGTGGGGGCCAGGTTTTAATGATGGAGGAGAGAACCAGGTTATAATGTACCCGGGAATTGACCACAGACCTAACTCAAGTGAACTGGCAAACTACCTCACAAAATAAGTTTATGTTCTTATATCACTGCGCTGATCAAAGGTGATGGATTTCATTGTTTAAAGCATTGTGCTCTCAAAAACTTGGCCAAAGAGACCCCCGAAGAGTAGCGTAAAAGTAACACGATTTTACTTCCATTGATTTTGAAACAAGATACTATGTCTGTAGGTCAAAATTTGTGGCTTTTAAATCTGATGAAGCATCCATGTCAGTAAACAGGGGTGGAAATTAAGAAAAAATCCTGAGGAGTCAAATGGGCTCCTAAGTTTTTAATTCTGGGAGCCCAGATTTAAAATTGGGGGCCCCTCATATTTACTTGAATAAATTTTAACCAGTTTGTGACCTTAACATTTTAACAACTTGCTCAGCCAGGCAAGTGCTATACTGATATTGTGCTTGCCCACCATGAAAATTTGGTTGCCAGCAAAGACAAAAAATATTTGAGTCAATTTTGTGTTTTATTAATTTATTGTTATTTTAATAAATATACACAATGTAAATTGTCTCTGAATGATGTACATTGTATTTGAAAGTGAATTAATTGTAAATGCTTCTGCATTATCAATATCATTTATATCAATCATTATTATTACTTTTTTACAGTGTAACTACTGTGTTTATATTGATGCAAATTACAAAAGTTTTCATTTTTTAAAACAAAATCTATCCCCTTTATGTATCTCATTAAAACTTTCATTCACAACAACTAGTTTTCCATTTATCATTCATCTACATTTAATTAAGATTTTATAACTTTTATACAATGTATAGTATTACATGTACACGTATCATCATTTAAACACATCCTGAAATTCAGAATAACGGCCCCAAAAAGTGGCAAAAAAATCCTGAAACCAATTCGCCGAACGGGCGACTTCGTACGTAAAACAATTCGCCCGATCTTAAATTCAGTTGCCTCCGGCGAACAGGCACCAGTTAATTTCCACCCCTGGTAAAGATTTCTGACTGGGACTGAACAGTAAGGCAATCAATAAAGCATTTGGTGAATGTAGAGCGCTGTTGCTTATCACATTTATTTTGCTATAATGCATTATTCATCTTTTTTCCTATGTTTGCTGCATGTTTGACGCTCATTCACATCATCCCCTTATTAATTGTTCCACAACACATTCTAGTCTTTTTTCCAGGAATACCAATAGCAAGGCTGATAAGAGGAACAGGAAATTCAAAGAAGCAGACAGACTATTCTCCAAGTCATCTGTAACCTCAGCAGCAGTAAGTATCCGTTCGTTTACAGGTCTTGCTTTGAAAACTATTTATGTAAAAAAAATAGGATTTTAAATTTTACCGTTTTAAATATGTAGAGAGCATGTCATAATTATTTATGTAATTATAACATTATTTTTTTATTATCTCTTTCACTATTATAGTCTGATTTATAAAAGATATGATTCATGAAATTAACTCTGCAAGTCCCGGACTTGAGTATCTAAAGTGAATTTCGGACACCTGATAACTAGCTTATTTTTATTTAATTTACTTTGATGTATTTCTTTTTCAGGCAGTAAGTGGAATTGTTGATCCGTTTGACAAAAAAGGTCAGTACCTACACACACACACACACACACACACACACACACACACATATATATATATATATATATGTAAGCCTATCTACACAGACCAATCTTGGCATTTCATGATGTCTTTTTTATCCGAAATTCTCCCAGATTACTAAAATTTGCAACTACATGTACAAGTACAACTTGCAAATTCACTGAAAGTATCAGTTTTGTATTTCTGATGTGAATTAAATGAATTAAGCAAGGAATGTTTGCTTCAATAAATTTTAATTTTTCAATAACTTAGTAGTGTATGATAACTAAGTAATAATAAGTGTATAAATGTATGCAGTTATGCAATACCTTTTCGCCTTCTTTTGACATTGTAAACAAACAATATGTCATCTGACGCAACGCTCCTTTTGAAGTCAATAAGTCCTGACGTGTCCCGTTTCATAAATTCCAAAGTGCGTGATACAGATTTTTGCATGGCCAGTCTGCTGTCGGTTAGTTGATTTTGGCGATATCATACCATGCAAAACTTACATATAAAGTACTAAGTATATGATAATTAAATATAGCACTCAGTCTTCGATTTTTTAAACCAAGCATTCAGTATCCCCAGTAATAATTATTGGAAGGCTGTTTCCCATGCTAAATTCACACTGCAGTGTTGCTGCCATATTTAGAACTTTACATTTCAACAAGTTAAGAGGGAGTGCCAGATGACTTATTTTATTGTTATTCATTCACTCATACTTCATGTTTAAAACATCTTGTCAGTCTTTTTAAACATGGTTTATATATAATTCAACTTCTTTCATTATCTTTGTGGTTCATTCAAGTACTGCTAAGGCTGCATTTGCAATCGATAATACGTTGCATACCTGTTGAAAATTGGAACTGTCCAGAACTGACGTCATTGAATACACACAGGAATTCCCTCCACAGCAGACGACATTACTTTAACATTGCAAATGACCGCCCCTACTCTACATTAATCATTTACGCAGAATCATTTGAATAGATAATAATGAGAGATAACATTTTATCAGCTCACCTGGCCTGCAGGGCCAAGTGAACTATTGATATAGCCTGATGTCTGGCGTCCATTGTCTGTCTCTTAACTTTTGCATTTAAACATCTTCTCAAGAACAACTGGGTCAATTTTAACCAAACTTGGCATATAGGATCCCCATGTGAAGCCGCATAAAGTTTGCTAATGGAATAGGGATAGAACCAATAGGGGCCCTAAAAGGGGCCATCTCATGAACCAATGATCAGATGAGTTTCAAATTTTGTATGTATGATTGTACAGTCAGTACCAAAAAGTTTGCAAACCAAAATGAAATCTGTTCATAAACGAGTCACTGGGGGCGCTTCAGTAACACAGGGTATATTTGTATAAAAATTGTTTAATAACTGATTGACTTTTTGTTTACAAAGATATATGAGAAAGTTGTTAAGAATTATCCGAAGATCATTTTGACAAAATTTCAAGGTCATGGGGTCAAAGATCAAGGTCACAGGCACCTAAGTAAATGGAAAATATAAGTTTTTTTTGTAAAATTTTCGACATTTTTGACTACTTCACCAGAACCATTCAACCAATATGAACCAAACTTGACAGGAAGTTATTAGACAACTTATTTCAGCTATTGAGGCCTTCATTATACACTATAATTTTGTTGCATTTGGGGCATCAAAGATTTTCTGCTTTCCAAAGTGAGCTGTGCGGAGTGTAGGTGCTGACATTCATCTTTGGTAGATAGAGCGATTTTATCAATTTATAAATCTCTGCGATGTGCCCCACCTACGACTAGTTTTTCTTCAAGTTGACCTCTTTTTTTTTTTTTTTTTCACAGGAGACAGAGAGGCTCCTTCTAGTCCTGAATCACAGAATAATCAGAACAGTGCAAACACACCACACACAAATGGCCATTCTGATAACAGTAATGGTTCCTGTGGTCCGGGATTACAGAACCACTCAGGAAAACTTCATAAAGGAGGCGGTGCAATACGACCAAAGAAAAATAAGAATAAGAATAGACACAGGTAATTAAGATTCTCCTCATTCTGATAATTCTAAGGATTGTTTATATGCCATTGTTATATTTCATGGCATGCATTATCCATCTTCGGATAAAATTTATTAGATCTGTTCAGGTTATCATTTTTTACCATTTTACCTGATCAGTTATTCATAAATTGATTTAAAATTTAATTAATAAATATAAAGCCTTTTCTATATGTCATTTTGTTTTTAGGGTTAAAACACATTTATATCAAAAAATCAATGAACCATTTAATTTTTAGTGTAAGATAGATTTTCATCCCTTTTTCACAATACAGTTTACAGTTGTTTTGGAATAATTTTTTATTCACAATTATGGAGCAGCAACTATTTTTTTCAGAGCTTTTACAGAGACAGTAATAAAAGCAGACAATCGCATGTCTTTTTCTGTCATTTTGGGGGAAATGCCTTTGGCAACACAATTGGGAATTACAACGTGAATTTGTGTCCTATTGGGAAAAATTACGTGCGCAAATGGAAATCTGAATACAATTTTTAAATGCATTTCCCCTTACATTGTTTTCTTTTCATTATGGTCATGAGCTCAACATCAAAATGTGAATTTTTGCATAAAACTTAGAAAAAATAACTTGCACATTGCATTTTGATGGGGCCGAATTTCGGCCCAATGGATAGTATAGAAAAAAACTGAATCAACAAAAAGTTTTATGGGGTAATGGTGTCTGAGAACCAGAATTATTTTCTTATGTTGCTTAAAAAAGATTTTAACATCATTTTAAATTACTTAAAAAACTGCATCCTTAAGTAAGATGGGGGGGGGTTGAGAGAGGAGTTGTGTTGTTCAAATTAGATTGAAGTCATTTCCTGTAAGAGTATTCCTTTAAATAATATGCCATAGTTATAATAAGATATATGTATGTTAGCAAATTCAACAGTTGTCTCCCTTCACTTTTCATACTTCTATATTCTAGACTCTATTAGAAGTATTGATTGTACTCATTGGATTCATTTTTATATTTTTTAGTAGTTTCATCGAAGAACTGGTTTGTAATTAGTTCTCTATCTTTCAGATTGGAGGTAAAACTCAGAAAAGGAAAAGATGTAAGTAATAATAATTTCACAAAGATGCTCTATACTTAACTGTTATAAAAATAGTGTGTCTGTTGGATGTTACTTTAAACTTTACATTTATACTGAGAAGTTAGAAGTTTTAGATGAAGTTCCACAAATTATGACCTGTGCCTGTGGTATGTTAGTTATTACAATGTATTTCCCCTACATCGGATTCAGTATAGGGTTCTGTCACATGTCAGTTGAACATTATGACCAACATAGCTTCTGTGAGTGAATATTAAGTCCCGTACTGCTTTCATGGGAGGAGAAGTATAGGTTTGCATTGTGTTTGTTTGTCTATCTTTCCGCTTTTCTTTTTTTTCTGGTCATATCATCCTGGGTGGTTTGAAGTGTTGCATACAAATTTCAGACAAATATTAATCCCATCTTAAATTTGGCCTAAATAACGAGTCTCATGGATGGCACATATGTCCTTGCTTCAACTATTTAGCTTGAAAATTTCACTTCCATTTTAAATTTGCCCTCTCATAGAACAAGAGCAAGAATGTCCAGGTATATAGTGTCTTGTGTCTACACTGCAGACCGAGTGCCGTCTTTAAAAAAAAATTGCTCATATGACACATTTTAGAGTTATTCCCCTTTATTGACTTATTTGTGACGGCAATGTCACTCACTAGAGGACTTTAATTCTTCTTATTTACTTATTCTATGTTGTTTTATTTACATACCGACTGCAATTCCCGTCATTTCAAGTATATAGAGCAATATACAGGGCTCAACACTAAGGCACGTCCGACCGACCCTGACTAGTAAAAGATTGGTCCGGTCTAGTTAATTTGTGTCAAAGTAGCCCGACTGGTCGCGTTAAAAATATCACTTCAAATAGAATAAAGATCTTTTATTAAAAAAAATGTTGTGAAAAACCATTTCCTTTTTTTTGTAATTTATTTACCGATAGTGGGACATTTATTTACATTACTGGTGATTGTGATAATTATTATGTCGCTGATATTACGAGCCGTATAGACTTATTTTCATTTCGTCAATTTTGTCGCCATATATTGTAATACACCCTCTGGTGAGAGATTGTTATATAAAATAACCGGGAAAATGGTAATATTACCAAATGAATCTTAAAGCCACTGGAATGACACATAAGATTATGTTTTCGTCAGTTTTAGATTATTTATATACAACTAAGAAGAATAAATTATTTCAATGTGAGAAGGGAAACATTGTTAGGAATTTTGCTACAAATTATACAAGTAGTTACGTCGGTTTAATATCAACCAGTACTGATATGGCTTTAATATGAAAAGCACGATCGGTAAATACGAGGAATATCAAAAAAATATCTTTAAATTTAATGTAAAATCTATAGCATTAACATTTAAAAGTAAAATTATTCCTAAAAATTATCATTACGATGAAAAGGAGCTTCAATCCAGTTACATGTTCCATCATACTGGTAATTGGCGTCTTTTCGGTAATTCTATGACCCACAAAAATTCAGATTGAAAGTGAAACAAGAAAGCTTCGGTCATAAGACCACAAGTGCGTGCAGCTTCAGTAGCTAGCCTAGGCATATATTAATTTAACTGGGCATATAGAATGGTATTTGCTTTTTTTGATAGATTTTAATATCTCTAATAAAGCAGCAACTTAAACTATCGATATCTGACTACACTGAGTGACTGACGAGGCCTTTATTGTGCATAACTAGAGATGAGGGTGTATCAAGGAAATCAAAAGCAGAATATTTTAGGACTAATTATTTTTCAATAATTCTTGATAACTTACTTACATACATACTACTTTCTTCTTACTTCTATGAATAAATTGTCAAAGCATTCAAAGCATTCAAGCTGTCTATTCAGGTTTTTATTTTGTTCTTGATAAAATTATAAATCAGTGGAACAATCAGCATGAAACAGTGTACAAACTGAATAATTTACTTGCACCACTCAGAAATGACACTATATTTATACAGTAAACAAAAATATAAATTCCAGTCCTGCTTATTAGAGTTAGTAGGCTTGAGTCTCTAGAGATCAAAATTTCAATCATGAAATAACATTAATTTCTTTCTGTTCTTATTTGTTTTTTTATGTTGTTCAAAAAACAGTTAACAGCATTTAATGGTGCAGCAATAACTAAAAAAATGAGACATAGATATGCACAAGTCCTCTGGCTGTCATCGATCGGGCAATTTAAAATTAATATTTTACCACCAGTAAAACCGCAATGTAGCGTACCCTAATTAAATTGAAACTCTATAGATATCGATAGATATGGTCATAACCGAGGTCAGGTCTAGTGATGTTGAGGTCAGGTCTAGTAAAAACTGGTCCGATTTTGGTCTAGTTCTTTTTTAAAGTTAATGTTAGCCCATTGCTGTAAATGCAGTCGCTCGATAACCGCACTTTTCAGCGTAAGAATACATGAATGAATCAATAAAGAATCACAATTTCTTATATATTTAACCTTAAAAGTTCATTAGGCCTACTACAAAACAAATAAAAATCACGGACAGAAATAGGAAGACATGAGAGACTAGCACATTGTACAGCCTACAAGCCCAAAACGCGATATATGCTGGTTATGATGTTATGACAAGAACCACAGAATTCTGGGACAACAAATGAAAGTTTGCTTCGTAGTTACAACAGAAAAAAGAGAGTAAGGCCTAGTGCAACTTTGTCAAGCATCTCTTGATAAACAAGTCTATTTGTTTACCTAATTTTTGTCGAATATTCTAAAATAACTAAAAACAAATCCGACACTTATTCAAAATCACTAGTTTCTTTCAAAATTAGAACTACTTCTCGTCTCACACAGCTGTTTATCTGTTACGTCATATGAAAAAAATCCTACCGCAAAGCCAATTACATAGAATGAATTTCATATCGTCCTGCACAGAAATTTTTCCATATTCCATTGCATTTATACTCGATGCATTCCAAAAAATGAGAAACAATTCTTTATTGTTTGTTCATTCCTGAAAAGAAGACTGGACTATTGTAAACCAATGCTGGAATCTCTAGAATTAGGGAAACAAAGATTGTGAACATTATAAATGTGGGTGAGAGACTCAGGTGATAGACAAGGTTGTTATTTCATTATTTTGTTGTATTTCAGGCATCTGGTGATTGACCAGCATCAGAAGACATAATGAGAGACTGGATGTTGTAGAAGAATCTCCTTGTGATTTCATCAAATTTTGTGTAAAGAATCTCTGTAATGTCATCATATTTTGTGCTTCATGTTTGCCACTGCAAAGAGATTAATGCATAGAAAAAGAAGACTAAACATCAAAAGCACAAGATAGATAAACAGACAAAAGATACTTTCTTCAGTTGATAAGTCTATGAAATGTTCTCTAGCAGAACACTTTAGTAATAATTTTAAAACTTGACTCTATAATATACACCTGTTTATTCTATTGCTATTTAAATTATTTTTACTGCATCAAAAGAGAATGATGAGTAGAATTATCTTTAAGATGATTGGATGAAAATGATATTGCAGTGGAGGACATGTTTTAATTGATACCTCAAGACGACGGAGGTACAGATACTACACTTATAGGTTATATGTGTATGTACATTTCATCTCTACCATGGATGACAACATGATCTGTCCCTTTCCCAATCACTTGCACAAAATGAAAATAATAATGAAGCAATCCGACTTGTGTATTGTGGACATGCTTCTTTCCTGAAGCTGTGAATAGCTAGAAAATTACAGATTCCTACTCCACTAAACAGTGATTTTTATTGTATACTTTGTGTTGGTAGATAGTAAATCTAAATGGCCAAATTGTGCCTCTTTCATTCTCGGTTTAATCGTCAGCGAGGAAGATGAAATGTTGATTTGACCTTGATCTATAATTCTTATATGATCAGAATGTGACTTAAAATCATTAAAAACATTTTAAAAACATATATTTATTTCACAATCTTTTTTATGGGTTGTTATGTAATAACAACTTATTATGGATTTACATCGACTTTTCATTGAGGGCTATCCTGTTAGCTGTGAAGAGGTCATGGAGGTTGCATTCGCACTTCGTGTAAAATATAGTCCAACTCAAGAACACAACTTTTACAGAAAAGTCAAATATTTTGGTGTGAATGAAATTAAATTTAGTTTGAATAATCATTAAATGAATTACCACATAATTCTACTTACTTCTGCCTTTCGAAATTATACAATACGATTTGTAGTTAGTTTCAACAAAACGTCATCGATCTATTTATAAATATGGAATTCCACTATGTAAGATTCAATTGATGTTGAGCCGCCTCAAGAAACTGCAGTATTACTCCGCCATTCATCATATTAATAATGATATCGACAGCTTCAAGCATACAACGATGTAAATAGAAATAATTACATATCGTTGATACCAACATGAAGCTAAATCAATTTCTATTGAACTCTCAAGAATATGTAGTCAATTAAAAAATAAATATAAAAGCAGAATAGAATGGACAGCATCAAGTAGGAGGAGCTTGTTATGGAACTGGCACATGAAATCTATTATGGATAAGTTCCCGTCATTTTGAAAACTACCAAATTAAGGCATTTGTCAGCTAATCACTATATAAAACCTGCCTTAATGAGATTCCCTGTGCATATTTTATTAATACACCCTTTATGGTGACTACATGCCTTACATAACCAACAGACTGCTCAGTTTCAGCAGACGGTCACTTGTATATTGTGTGTATTGATATCACAAAGGGAGGTAACTTGAACATTGACTGTTTCCAGTTCTCGTTTCCACGGAAGTTGGGGGGAAATTGCCATGTCCATTGTTGGTGTTTACACAATAATGATCACAACTTTTGAAGTTAATCACAATAAGATTGGGATGTATAAACCTGAACTTTTTCTGTAATCTGTCTGTTCATAATGGATTTCAAAAAGAAATGATGTCTTCAACAAAAAAAAAGTTTTTATAGGCCTACATTGCCGAAAGCGTTTAAGTCTTATAAGTGAAATTGGTGATTGATCGTTTTTCTACATCACGACTTTAAGCCCAAATTATGTTTATGAAAAATTATTTCTTTAACAATAAACATTGGGTCTTTTTCCACCCCGTTGTTTATATTGATTAATACAAGATACAGAATGTTGTTGATTTAGTATAGGCAGAGTACATGTTCACGTACCACGGAAATAGCCCTAAATAGGATTGTTAACATTCGATATTACAAGCCCTGAAATTTGTTTTTTAAGTCACAGCCATTTTTCGCAATGAAAAAAATTATTTACCTGTTATCACATCCAAGCTATTCAATTACAAACAGGTTTTGAAGTGTCTAGACATCAACCATATACACAACACAATAAAAACCTCAAAAATTTTATTTTAAGAGGTCCTAAATACCGCAAAGCCTGTTCCTTTAATTGGTGTCAGAATTTTAGTTTAGTTATGAATTCTGTCGAAGATTACACTAGACGATGGGCCAAATATAAAATGAAATGAAAACCAGACAATTTGTCTGAATGGCTAAAAGCTGTACGTTGGTTGATAAAATACTCCCTTAGAGGAACCTTAAAGGAACTATGAAAACATGTCATCCCTCTGTATTTAGTGATCTAGAAGTAGGTGCACCAATAGCCTATGATATGCCTCTCTACAAGCCATAAATTGTGATCTTTATTTTGGAGTGAAAACACAACTCCTTAACCAGTCTAGGTAAAATCAATGATTTAAACTTCTTTAAATTAGCAGGCTTGATCTATTATCAGACATGCATTTTAACTAATCAAATCCCATAACTATAAGAGCAAAAGTCAAAATTGTAAGAATCAAAAGCTACCTAGCTTTCATGAAACCAAACATTGTGTAAAAATTTCATAAGGATCCAATGTTGATCCCACTCAAGAATCTTTCATTCACATGGAGACATCACCAAATGCCAGTGAAAGGCTTCAAATTGTGGCCTATGCTTGGCAATTACCGCCATTGAACAGTGAGAGTTCTTTAATGTGCCAACACCTACTTTGACATGGGACCTCCGTTTTTACTGTCTCGATGAAAGGAAAGGAAAGGCCAGTCACCTCTGCCGAGGCTAAAAGACACAACCCTCTGGTTGCAAATCGAGCACTCTACCACAGAGCCATGACAGCTCTCCATAAGGATCTGTAAAAGCAAACTTGATTTATTGTCAGACTTGCCAAATTTTTAATAAATTAAATGCCATAATGGCAAAAGTCAAAACCACAAAAAAATGGAAAGATGCCTAGACTTCATAAAAGCAAATATGGGTACATATTTTATGAGGAGTCATCAAGTTACAAGAGAGCTCTAAGGAGCTACATGTCTCACCTGTGGCATATAATTAATAATAATAGAACAGTAACCGCAACCTACCGACAAAAATCACATCAGACCAGCTTCAGTACCCAAAAAAGGCACATCTAGGGTATATGGGAATTATTTGTGTGAAGTATGGTTCCAATCCATGCAGTTGTTCAGGAGTTTGAGACAAAAATTGATGGATAGATGGAAAATACTGTTCCAGAATACATCCATCATAGATGGGCAAATAAAATTACAACAAAAACACAAGTATAAATGGACATAAATAATCAATTCCATTTTATTATTAAGTTGTTGTCTATCCTACACATGATATTAATGATGTATAAAAAGTGAGACCGGACACAGATTTATGTTATGATAAAAAAATGTCTTAGTGAAAGTAATTGATTCCATTCTTGAGGAAATTTTCACCTGTACCGGTTTTGCAAAAAACTTATATTGATGCTGTATCGAAGAAAGCAAGTGGTATATACATGTATCTGTTCATTTTGTATTTTGGTGATTGCCACATTTTAAGTGTAGTACATGTATATTCAGTTTTTCCACATTTGAAATGAAGTATTTTTTGTTTAATTCTGCATTCAAAATGTTTTATATTCTATGAATTTCACATATAATATGCAGCAGACTTTGTTTCTTCACCATTTTCAAGATGGAGTATTTTTTTTCTGATTTCCACATTTAAGATGTAGTAATTTTTTTTTATATTCCACGTTTATGGTGTGGCACATTCCACTGGTTTCCACATTTTCTGTATTGTTTTTTTTTTATTGTGAATTTCCACAATTAAGGTGAAGTATATTTTGTCCATTTCCACATTTATGATGTGGCAGATTCAAGTTCAGAGGCTGGGGTATCTGGTTCCTCGTCATTATAAATATTCTCTGCCTGAAAAAAAAGAAGAGAAACCATTTTTAGTTTCACCTGATTAATTTACATTTATTTTCCTCTCTGAGTGAGGAAGATCTTTTGTTTTATTGCTTGTTCCTCCCCTTTGAAACATAAGAGTCTGCAATCACGACACTTCTTAAAGTATAGCCCACGCCATGCAAGGTGAAATCAATTTCATTTCAAAAGAAAAATAATTAATGTGACCTTGACTTTTTTAACAAACAAAAAAATCCATCACTTGAGTGATTTAGTGCCATTATTTCCTGTCTCTCCATACCTCTGAGTATTACATTCTTTTACTAATTTGCATTTCCTGCCGTCAACAATTTATACTGGAAGTCCACATCATTGCTGTAGTTAATTTTAAATAGGCATATTTTAATAGATTATCGCAAAGCTGCTTGCTTTGGCTTTATTTAACAAGTGGCATGACTACTTAAAGCTCTTGTCCGCATAGGAATATACCTTTAAAGAAACTACTGCACCTCTTTTCAACTAAACCACAATATCTAATTTTAATCCAAAAAGTGTATCTTTCACATCCTGATTGTACAGTAATAACTTTCAGATCAAGGCAAAGCCTGCATTCTGAATTTCAAAATGTTTAATGTAAAATCTAAGACTCTGGATATTTACTCACCATTTGCCATACTTGCATAATATTATCCTCCGACACAGAGCAAATTACCCATGGTTCATTTGGATTCCAAGAAAAGTCTGAAATTTTGGCTGTATGTCCTCCATGTATAAACTGAAAAAGAAAATAATTATGTCTGATACACTGATATGTGTCAAGTTATCAGTACTCTCATGTGATGTTTGAGAATTTTTTTTTCATTCATGTGTTATCATTCTGTTATAATACAGAGTTCAATACACTAGCGCAAGATACAGAGATTCTGCCAGAGCAACTTTCTAAATTGAATTCCATTCATCCAAAATAATTTATGATGTTAACGGGGGAATGAATTTTAAATTTGTGTACACAATTGAATAAGTAAAGAGCATGTGATAATATAAATACAAAACCACACAATGTTTCTATCCGTATCATCAGACTGCACTTGATTGTTGTAGCAAAAGAATCCATGTAATCTACACTTTTGCTGAATCCTTCCACTTCACAGATTTCCTTCAATCTGCTGATACAGACAGAAATGTGTGGTTTTGTCTACGCATCTGAAATTTTAGAATGTATCTGTAGTACAATACAGATGATGTCACTCTAGCTAAAGCATGTCCTGCTCGTGTAGAAATTAAATATTTGTGTGTTTTAGCAGGGGAAAGTCACCGATTCACTGACTACATAAATACTATTAACACACACACACACACACAGTACTTTCTACGTACCAAGAGTTCTGGTGGGCCATCTTCAGCATCTTCTGCTGACTGCTCTTCCCCAATTTTACTGAAATTTAAATGATTTTACGATAAGTAATTTCAAAACAATCTAATACCCTTAATGAAGCATTCTCTCTCCCCCAACCCTGGTGGTTTTTTTTATCAATTCAACATGCTTTAACCAATTCATCATTAACTGACAAAATGCATAAATCAACAAAGTAATGTAAACAACAAATGTGTAGTCAAAACTTGCATTAAAGGCTACCTCTGTACAATGGGCACCTGCCTATAAATGCCATTCAAACAAAACCTTTGTTAAATCTTTTAAAAAGAATAAACCTCTATATAAAGGCCACCTATCTATATTGGCTACTTTTGCCCATTCCCTTGAGTGGCCTTTATAGACAAGTTTGACTGTAGATCTAGTCAGTTTTACATACACAATACATGCATAATCTTTTGCTTCAGTCATACCTGATTTTTATGTTTATAGTTTGATCCTATGTGACAGACGTCAGGTCAAAGTTCAGTGGTACAATCTTATAATGTGACAAACGTCAGGTCAAAGTTCAGTGGTACGATCTTCTGTGACAGACATCTGGTCAAAGTTCAGTGGTACAATGTGACGGACGTCTGGTCAAAGTTCAGTGGTGCAATCTTATAATGTGACAGACGTCTGGTCAAAGTTCAGTAGTACGATGTCATAATATGAAAGATGTCAGGTCAAAGATCAGTAGTACTGTCTCATTATGTGAGACATGTTAGGTCAAAGATCAACAGTACCATCTTGTAATGTGACAGATGTCAGGTCAAAGTTCAGTTGTGATGATCAGTGATGGTTTGTTTGTTTGTTTATTGTTGTTTAACGTCCCACTCAAGAATCTTTCACTCATATGAAGACGTCAACCAATGCCGGTGAAGGGCTTCAAATTTTGGCCTACGCTCGGCACTTACGGCCATTGAGCAGTGAGGGTTCTTAAACGTGCCGACACCTACTGTGACACGGAACCTCCAGTTTTTACTGTCTCATCAGAAAGACAGGAAACCAACTTGTCGCCGGCGGGACTCGAACTCACGATCCAGAGTTGAGCGCGCTACCAACTGAGCCAGGCCGGCTCTGATCAGTGATGGAAAAGTTACCTCAGATCCCAAACGTGCAATCTTCTGTCTGTTCCACTGGAGGCAAGAATAGTCTCATTATGGGGAGACCACTGAACCTGTAAAGAACACAAAATGGAACCATTATCATGTTTGTTCCTTTCCCTCATCTCTCTTGGAATACCTTGATTATATTTATGTGATTTTGCATATGTGATATCAATTAGCAATATTACGATTTTTGTACTTGAATACTTTCAGCTTTTACATAAAAATACAAGACACAAGTAAAGATATTGTCTACACAAGAAAATTTCATTGATATCTACGCCGACCTTGACATCATGACCTTGAGTCAGGTAATGAAACACTGCCTTCTCATAAGAAATTGAATACAAATGTTTAATATATATATATATATATATATATATACAGTAAAACCTGCTATAGCGGCCACCTCTATATATACCTGTCTATAGTTTTGAAAAGTCCCTTGACTATAAATTGAACCTGTGTATAAGGGTTGCACAAGAATTGGTCCCTGGCCCCCATCCTTCCAAGAATTCTCCACTTATAAGAAGATGTCACTAGTTTTAAGTGAAGAGCCATATATTTTGACCTGTACTATGGAGTTACACCGCTGAAGCGAGAGTTTCATTACCTTCCATGCCTGATGTGACACAGGACCCATGTGTCAAATCTCATCCGATGGACCTAGAAGTCACTATTTTTTATATATGCCCTGACATTGGGTATTGAACTTGGAACCTTCCAGTTGCAAGTCAAATGCTCTACCCCTAGACCAAGTGCCCCCCCCCCTTTTTTTCTGTTTTAGTTTTTAGATACTTACTTGGAAAATTTCATCTTTGTGAGATTCAAATGAATGTAACTTCAGTTTCAGGTTACGTAAATCCCACAAGGCAACAGTCTGAAAAAAAAAGTTTAAAAAAAATGTACAAGATTAAGAACCGAGAAATATATCTGAAAGAGATGCATATAATCATTTTCTTTCTTAGCATACATATTCATATGAAGATAAAGTGATGAATTTTTCATCAAAAAGATAAATTGACGCGTCTTAACTTGTCAACCCCTGAAAAACAATGGACTCTTCTGTAAATCAATGAATTAGGCCGGTCCAAAGGCGTATTCAAGGGTGTATGGATTAACTGAAAAGTAACAGGGTGACGGATTGTCTGTACACCAAATTTCGGGAAATCAGACTATTATTTTTGTTTCTGGCAGAACTCACATATGCCACTTTAATTTGGTAGACTTGTTTAAATAAAAGTTATCTAATTACCAAAGCAATTTGATATAAAATTTACCTAGTGGAATACACTACATTTATATTATACTCATGGTTTTGTGGATCCATTTGCATACAGACCACAAAATAAGATCGGAGCCATTGTTCAGGTTATGTGGAGGTTACGACAAATACAAATTACGTAACCTCCTTTTCGTTCTTGATGAATTTCATTTTAATGTCTTTATTATTGCTATCGTAACCTGCAGGTTAAGGTCATTACTTTTAGCATAACCTGTAAATGGGTTGCAACAATTTCTATTATTTTGTGGCCTGGCGTACATTATATATGTTATTCTCATCTGCAAATCCAGTGGTAAATGATACATATTTTCAATATTCACTTTCTTTGCAGATCAATATATCACCTTCTTTGCAGATCACCCAGTGGTATATGCACACATATAATATATTGAACTCACCCTGCAGGTATATTTAACATTTACCTTCTCTAGACCCAGTGGTATACGATATATGTTATACTTATCTGCAGACCCAGTGGCATATTCTATATAAGGTATATTTAACACTCACCTTATCTGCAGATCCAGTGACATATTCTATATATGGTATATTTAACACTCACCTTATCTGAAGATCCAGTGGCATATTCTATATAAGTTATATTTACCGTAATCGACCGTGTATAATCCGCATTTATGTATTATCCGCACCCCCCATTTCAGCATCAGATCTCAGAGAAAAAAAGGTGTTGATGCTTTTAGGCCTAACCCGCATCAGGGTTTTATGCATGGCCATTACTGGGGCATTAGTATGACTGAAAATCGACTCATTTTAAATATCAATCCTTAGATTGGTATTTGACAGAAATAGATAAATATTTATTAAATAAAAGAAAATATGATACTATCAGATTTGAAATAAATGTAAAACTACAAAATAGGAATCTGAAATACGAAACTACAAGATACTACATATGCTGTTCCATGTAACTCCCCCATTTACAGTTACAGTATGGTGGTTGACTTTGTCATCTACAAGCGCAAAATAATCACTAGAATTAAAGTTGAGATTGTTCATATTTTCAATAATAGGATAAAACTCTAAGGAAGGTTAACAGCACACACAGGTACTATACTATTCTGTTTCCTATGGATATTTTATGATTAAAGCCATGCCTGGTTACCACTCGGCAATTGGAGAGTGTGACAGTCTGAGTGTCACTCGCTGACCAACTTTGCACTGAGCTAGTATTTATAGGCAATTTGTAAACTGAAATACACATGCACACACATTGAAGACAAAATTCATTTATCAAACATTTATTCACCATCACCGTAGACAATAAACACATAACACATATACAGAAAGCAATGAAGGAATAAATTGACTCAATCATCATAATTATGATACGAAAAAACTTGGCCAAGTAAAGGCAAGTTTACCATCCAACGTCAATTCTTCTGCACAATTTATTTTTTTACTATAGTCCCATGGAAAAAAATGTCCGAAGAACCTGTTGTACTGTATTATCTGCACCCCCATCCCTGAAACAAATTTTAGAGTGAACAGAGTGCGGATTATACACCACATATATTTAACACTCACCTTATCTGCAGATCCAGTGGCATATTCTATTTAAGGTATATTTAACACTCACCTTATCTGCAGACCCAGTGGCATATTCTACATACGGTATATTTAACACTCACCTTATCTGCAGATCCAGTGGCAAGTATAAATTCACTGTAAGGGTTAAAAGATAGACAATTCACTTCAGCTGTGTGTGCATCTACTGTGTGACTGGCTTTGGTTGTGTTGTTTGATCGTGTGTCCCATCTAAGAATCATAAACCAAATCAATTTATATCGCAAAACAATTACAAAAGTGTCAATTACATACTGTGTAGTTGCTTTTATTCATGGAGGATTTAATTTTGCTATGTTTGCGGTCAAAGAAAATACTGAGAAATTAAATACCGTGAATATAATACCTTACACTTATGAAGTCTCAGAAAGACAATTTGTAATTAATCTTGCGTGAAATTTAATACGCATGAATAACTTCCTTTCAGAAAAACACAAAATTTTCTCCCAGTGAAATTAAACAACGATACAGTAGTGGAATGTGTCTTGTGAGACATGGTTTTGGCTTGATTTTTTTACCTCTTCATAACAGAGGCCTGGGCTATAGCAATTGGGAAGAATTATAGACACTTGGTCAAAATTCGAAAATTTTACTCTGTCCTGCCTGGACAAAAGTATGTTCTCCTTCAATAGACATACTCCCAGTCTCTTGCTTATTTTTATTCTATGTTTGTTTGTTTATTGTTGTTTAACGTCCCACTCAAGAATATTTCACTCATATGGAGATGTCACCAAATGCCAGTGAAGGGCTTCAAATTTTGGCCTGTGCCCGGCACTTACGGTCATTTAGCAGTGAGGGTTCTTTAACGTGCAGACACCTACTGTGACACAGGACCTTGGATTTTACTGTCTCATCCGAAGGACAGGAAACCAACCTGCCACCGGCTGGACCCGAATTCATGATCAAGAGTCGAGCGCGCTACCGACTGAGGCAGGCCGGCTCCATTTTTGTTTTAATAGTATGAGTAGATTAGATTACTTTGTTTGCAGTGGTCAGCCTCAACATTTTCCCCTGTAGTATTTTTAATTATGCAACATGACCACATGTTCATTAATTCAGAACTCACACACTTACTTTGAATAACATCCCTATTGAACAACATTATGTTAGAGTGAACAACAAAGAGTTCTGGGAGGTAAAAAAAAACATGCACAGGAAACAAGATTTATTTTTCCTTGGAATTACTGCCCCCTTACTGGAAAACATCGCTGAACGACCACTGATCTCAAGTGATTGCATCACTTTTATTACTCTCGGTTAGATCAGTAAATATTTGTCAATACAAATAAAATAAGGATCACTCACATTTCAATAGTAACATCCCATGCTCCTTTTAAGATCACGGAAGGAGATTATCATTATACATTTAAGAACAGAAAGTCTAAAAATGAATTATAGGAAGTAACATTAACCATATAAATTTAAGAATGGAGAGCAAAATAAAGGAATTTTTGTGAAGATATTCATTTATTGTATGTACTTTTAGATAACTGGTCACTTTCACATTGAATCTAAACATCAGGACCAAGTTATAATATCAACATTAGTGGTTTTTCGACTTTTCCGATCTTGAGTTATCATGTCTTTTATTAGTAAGTTATAGAAGGAAAATTCCCGAGACTTGATCTCGAGGTAAACTGAGATTACTGATCTCGACACAATGAGTTTTGATTGTACTTATTTATGTCAGAAAAATATACCTAACTTTGAGGGAAGAGAACTTTCTAGGTTTCAATGTTCAAACCAAAAAGAGAGTCACTTGTAGTAATTTATCATAAAAATGTAGTTTAAGGAAGATTACTGTACATAGGTTATTTTCTCAGCATGTTATTTTTGCTTAACTACTCTTGCAAGGGGTTTCGCACCAGTTTAAATTCCATCAAAACTCGTAACAATTCCAATTTACAATATGATTTTATTTTATTGCAATGTTTTATTTAACAAAATAATATTTGTACATGTCTGCTTTCTGTATGTTTACATTAATCTTTTTTTAAAACAATTTTGTATGTTCTTTAAAATGAAAACATATGAATTTACCGTTTTGAATTCCACCACTGACTATGAGGGCGAAAATAAAACGAGGGCGAAATTATCTCTGTATACAGTATTCAAACTGCACAAAAATTAAAAATCAAAGTAGTTTTAAACAGTTTTACTGTTTTATATTTAAACTGAACAAATATGAAAATGTTCTTACATCATTAGTTTCTGGTCATCAGCAACAGAACCAAAAAGACTTTCATGTAAGAGATGCCATGCTACGTCCTGGTAAAAAGGCAAAACAATATACATTGTATATATAAAAAATAAAATCAGCAAATATAACATTACAATAAAATGAACAAAAAAATTGTAACGTCATGATAATAGCTTTTTGACGTTATATTTTATTGTAGATGTAAGTATATGCAGGGGTTAATAAACCCTTTTTGAGACAGGGTCCTGTACCCTTTCAATTGGTGGATTTTACATCGTAATGGGCCAAATATGGTAAAATAAAAAGTAACTATGGTCATTTTACCAATAAAATAAAGATACAAAACTGTGAGCCATATAACTTTTTTAAATAGAAATGAGAGTTTTGTGCATATTTAGATTTCCCAATTCCATTAAAATGTTGCTGAAATTGCCAATTCAAATGGCCAAAAGAGTGTGCAAAACTGGGATAACAAAATACATTGTACTAAGTGTAGCAATCAGATAAAACTACAGATACCAACCTCCACTACTGAAGTATGTCCCGTAAATATTGTTTGTGCATCTATCACTCTTCCTTCTTTGGGGTTTGTATTGATGTCCCATAAACAAATTGTCTGAAAAAATAAACAACATGTCATGTAACTGCTGTCATATAGTAATGTGTATAGTGTACAATTGACTTTTGAAAGGCAGATAACCTGTAATATATAGTAAAATCTAAATAACCTGGCGGGGTGGAGTCTTGTGAACCTTTTTTGTGACCTGGATGAGTTTAAATTTTAGGTAATGAAGCATAACATTACAATTACACTGACTAGAGTGATCGTTCCTACTTGTCACCATACATAAGAAAGCATCCAGTGATGGAATAAAAGTTTTCCCGTGCACTTTGTCATAACAGAAGAGTGAGTAGAATCATCTGTATGATAATCAAAAGGTTACTCTGCCCCGCAGTCTTATGCGGATCGGACAATAGTAAGCCTGATCTAGTGTTTTTCCCATATATAACTCTATGTAGGAGTAGAATCGTCTGTATGATAATCAAAAGGTTACTCTGCCCCGCTGTCTTATGCAGATCGGACAATAGTAAGCCTGATCTAGTGTTTTTCCTAAATGTAACTCTATGTAGGAGTAGAATCGTCTGTATGATAATCAAAAGGTTACTCTGCCCCGCTGTCTTATGCAGATCGGACAATAGTAAGCCTGATCTAGTGTTTTTCCTAAATGTAACTCTTTGTAGTGCCTTAACTCATTCACCCCTGTAAAACACTTTCAAAATGCCTAAATCATGCCCCGCAGAAATCTTCATTGCAGATCAGGGGTTGATAAGTTAAGAGACCTTTTCTCCACAGCAACCTTACAAAGAACTAAATTCCTGTTTACACCTCTTAAGGAATTTCACTTGAACTAACATGAATCTGTACCATATTGAGCAAAACATACAATATTACACTGCATTCGACCTTGTATGTTAAGACACTGCTCAATATTTTGATACTTTTTGCCAGAGAAAAGTTTGAAATGGAATGAAAAAGTTGTTTGTTTGACCAATCCCAACTACATGATTTTTTAAAACTTGGTAGTTAGGTAGGTAGGTAAATTATTTTAATTCTAAAATATTTTCTTCACAGAAATGTCTTAAAATGTACGACATGTTCATACAAAAATATTTATTTTTATTGATCTTACATGATGTGGAATTTCTGCATGAAAATGTTTTCTTTTTTACTTAAGGAAAAAAAAAACAGTCTAGCTGATTACTCCAAGTCAGATGGGATTGGTCAAATACCAGTAGATGAAATTGGACTATTGGTTGGACTCAGATAAGAGCTAATCAAAAGATTTAAAAAGGAAATTCTGAACCTTGATGAAACATCGTCCATAACACATAACCATATAATATGATACTTACATGATCATCTGATGCACTAAGTAAATGTCCATTTAAATTTGGATTCCAAGATAAACCATATCTATAAAATGAAAATGATATTTCTCATATTTGTTTTTGATTCAATGGTTAATAGTAAGCTAATCTAGTTTTTTCCCCATTTGTGAACTCCAATGTTTTGAGCATAATCGTCTGTATCCCAAACAACACCTTAATTATGTACCACCCAGATATCTGATGAAGCAACACCTTAGATATCAACAAAAGGGTCGTTTTACAGAGCTGTTTACCCCTCCTGGCTCCTGTCAGTATTCTCTATACCAGTTATCAGTATTTTGAGCATTCTGTCAGTATGGGGTAAACTTAAAAGTTACTCTCAAGGTCTATTTATGCAGATCGGATATAGTTAATTCTTATATATCTAAAGGAATGTACATATATCAGAAATCTGTGCTGTTTTTAGTGCTTTAACATATTCATATTCCCAATAAAGACACTTTTGAAATTTTACTTAAATCAAAACTTTCGTTTATGAAGTTTTCATCCTTTCTTGAAGGCTGTATGGCAAAGACTTTTCTTCAATAAGTTCTGTTCATAGTTTTTTTTTTACTTTGTTGGTGTTGTTTTCTTTTATAACTTCATTGCTATGAAAATTAACATGAAATCACTACCAAATTGAAATTAAGACATATATACAATATTAAATATTTATTTCGGTTAATCATTGTCAATTAAAAACTAATGAATATTTAAGATACTTTTTAACCAGAGAAAAGTTCTTTCTGGAACAATGAAACAAATACTACAATTTCAACAACATTTAGATGAATATTAGAAATTAATTTGAAACCTTGTTGGTAGTATAGCTGTGCTCAAAGGCAAATTAATTCGGCTATATTTTCTTCACATCATTGTCTTAAAATGTACGACACGTTTGCGTTCGAAAATATTTCCAGGAATATTATAAAGATCTTCATGATGAATTTGATTTCTGCATTTTGCGAGGTCTTGATGTTTTTAGACTTAAGGTCTAAAAAAATCAGTCTAGCCTGCATGACCACAGCTCAGTCAGTATTGCAAAAATGCCAATAGATACCATGTGGACTCCTTTCTTCGACTGCCGGAGATAAGGCCAGCTTGCACCAAATGATTCCTCTTAGCAAGGAAATTTTTTTCTTTTTCGGTTGAACCATCGTCCATAACACATAATCCATTTCCGTTTGATACCGTTACATGATCATCTGATTTCATCAAGTAAATGTCCATTTCAATTTCCTGCCTCATGTTTTTTTTCTCTCTAAAATTCAATATCATATTTGCGCTTATTTGTTGTTTGATGTCTAATGGTTAAAAGCGTTTTTTTAACAAAGATCGACAGATTTCGGAAGCAAATACGATTTTTTTACCAAATTGTAGATAATCCGTAGATTTTTCACACGAATCCGTAGTGCGTATTTTTACATGAAAATCCGTTGAAAATACGGACAATCCGTACAAGTAAACAGCTCTGGTTTTACAAGGTAACATCGTTGATATCAACCTACCGGTCATCTTAGATATCAACTAACCAGTCATTTTATAGGACATCTTAGTTATTAACTAGTCATCTTATAGGATAACACCTTAGATATCAACCAGGACATCCTAGTTATCAACCAACCAGTCATCTTAGGGGGCAAAATTTAAGATATCGACCAACCAGTCTTCTTACGGCAGTCACACCTAAACAATACTAAAATATCAATGGGATATTTTTTACCAAGTTACAAATCAAATCCTACATTGTGGTCCAGAATATCTTTTCAAAACATTCATTATGAAGCACTCTGTAGTACTTATAAAAATTTGATTTTACAGAGTTTGACATACAACTAATGTTTCTGTGATGTTAGATAGATTACTTATAACAAAGCTCTCTGTAAATCTAAAATACTGTAGGAGCTTGCAGTAATACTGCTGTGTTTTTATGTTAAAACTACTTCTTGAATGATTTCAGTTTTCATGATCATTTATTTCAAAAGTGAATATCTTTACAATTCTAAATAATATCAAATAAATAAATTCGAAATCCAAGAGATTCCCTTCCTATCCAATAAATGCTTTGTTCATTTTATAAATGATTCATGTTCATTTCAGTAAAACAAATTAAGAACATAATTAACGTTGTTCAAAATATTGGATCAGAACATCAAGTACGATTCTCATAGCCAACTCGATGATTGACAAATAAATTCAATGGACCTCAATAGAAATAATAAAAAAAATACTTGGAAACTTGTGAAGTTGAGATTTTACCCTTCTTTTTGATGTCCCTTTAATCTAAGTTCTGGTGCACACTCTCCACTGGGATCTGAAATGACAAAGTAAAGGAAATGCTAAACATGGAAGAGAAAATATATATATGGTAAAATCCATATAACCTGGGGAGGCAGAGTTTTGTGAACCCTTTGACTTGAATGAATTTAAATTTTAGGTTATAAAATATAACATTAAAATTACACTGACTAAAGTAGTCATCACAGTTGTCATCATACATAAGAGAGTACCCACAGAAGAATAAAACGTCCCGAGCATCTTGTCATAACCGATAGTCAAAAGGTTACTCAGCCTTGCCATCTTATATGAGTTGAACAATACCATATATTTTCTTAATTTAAACTTAGAATATACATCATATAGCAAAATACCAAATGACTATTGTAAATTACCTGATAGATGCTCTTCCATGATAAACTGTATTAACTTCTTAAAAAGACTTGGCTTTCAGGTAGTAAATAGACATACATACATACTTACCTATGCAATCAGCTTCGACTTCGGTCGTACTCCACTAACTAGATGAGGACTTAATACAATCTCAGATGGGTGTGTGGAGTGGATAAGAAAATCTCTACCCAAGTGGTAAGAATCTAGTTGTCCAGTCCAAGGGTTTCCCTCAGATTGGCCTTTCAGATTTTTACCACAAGGGTTGAGATTATTTCCCTTTCCACCCATACTTTGAAAATCAGTTTCAGCAAATAAACCGGACACAACTTTTAATGCACTGTATATATACTTTCATTTAGAAGTCCTACATTATATAATTACATTGTGATGTCATAAAGAGTGTAGCTTGTTTACACCCTAGGTGTGGACAGAAATATTCAGACCTGGCAAAACGGTGAAAATGCCTACCAAAGGTGAGAAAAATTGTGATCTATTGAAGATCTGATTGTAATCTAATGAAGCACTGATCTGCATTCCAGTGACATTCATGGTTAAATGGTGGGGAGAGAGAACCTGGTTACAATGTACCAGAGAAGAGACCAATGGCTTTCCCCAATTAAAACTTCTCATCAAATCAGCTTAGATTTCGGTGGGCTTCAAACTTGCGCTGACTAGAGCCAAGACTTCACGGTTTAAAATGCGATGCTTTAACCACTCGACAACAGAGCAACATGCATGTTTATGATATCCATCCCCGAATACATACCTGGTTTAGACGGGTGCTTTGTGTAGTCGAACACTAGAACATCACTTGATGGTGTTTTGGTCGCTATGATACATGGGTTCTGTGGCATAAATCGAGCCCTATTTACCTCTCCTTCATGATTTATTTTGATTTCAATTTCTATTTTTCCACTGACGGACCCAAATCCACCAAACTCTGAAATAAAACAACAAATTAGGACACAGAAGAAGGAAGGGAAACATAAAATCTGATGATGGTAACATATAATCAATGTGAATTAAAATCTCTTCATGATTTTGATACATTTTTCAACACTGTCAAATTAAATTTCAAAATCATATAATCCAATTCAATTAACCTTGTAATAAAAATGAGCGAACTGTTGAATATCTGTATCTCAATTCCATGACTGTGAACATTCCTAGCATATCATTAATTGTAACCTAAGTTGGACAGCTATGTAATTTTTATTCTGAATCAAGATTTTATAAATTAGTGTGTAAACCAGAATGCCAGAAAACAGAGCCTCATTTTGCCAAGCATTTATATGCAAATGCAGTTTCCTACCAATTTATATATATATATATTATGGCTTCTATTACAACAATTTACTTTTATTTCTTATAGAGAATACTTTCAGAAAAAAAAAGAGTTAGACCTTTATAAAACATGATTCATACAAGCACTTGGCATTCAAATTTAAGGACTTTTCAAAAGGACTTCTAAAACTATTCCAAGGACAATATTTTGGACATAACCAAACAATAAAACTTACCTTTTAAAGTCTAAGAGGTCGGCACTTTGTGGTAGTGGCAGTGTGCAGTCAAATTCAATACGTTAAAATAAGAAACAACCAAAATCTTTTGTTTTTAAAACAAAAAACTGTTTTCCCACTATGATGATAAGGTGTTTTAACTAAACTTTTAACAATACTGCATAAAAATATCTTCCAGGATTTTCTGGTATAATTCAAGGTTATTTACCCGGTACTAAAAATTCAAGGACTTTTGGAGTACTTTTTCTTAAATAATTACTTTCAAGGACTACCCAAGAATTCGAAAACTTTGCAAGGCTTGTATGAACCATGTTGTAGAAAAAATAAACCATCTTCATCTTTAAAATTTTGTCTTTAACTTATATGAATGATTTACAGTTAGAGGAAAAACGGATATCAAGATAATGGTAAAAAAAAAAACCGGTATGCCCTCATTGGCAATACGACTGGGAATGTTAAAGTGTATTTGTGTCAAATTAAGAAAAATAGTTTGCACACATATAAATTCAAAAGAAATGGAATCTCTTTTAAAATGCAATTCCCTCTGCAAGAATTAATTATTATATTACAGTCATGGTCTGTACATCTAAATGTGAATTTTTTCCGATCAAAGTGTGAAATTACACATGCACGTACAGGGATTTTCCTAGTAGCCATTTTTGGGCACAATTACAGGACCCATCCAAATGCAAAAATGGCTAGTATCCCCCCAAAAAATATATACAAAATTTCCCAATTTGAAATTTCAAAATGAAGAATATAGCATTATCAAACAAATATGTCAAGCTTATCTGTTTCTGTTACAATGTTGTATTTCCCCCCAATTTTCGGACCCTGGATCCAGAATTTAGGAAGTAGGACAATCCCATATGTATAATGCATTGGGAATGGAGAGAATTTCCACCACATGGAAACTACAGAGAAAGGCCTGAATCTAATTAAAGAGATGACCTAAAAATACAACCAACTGATAGGTTATTCATCATATCAAAATCTGAATACCTTACTCTATTTAAAAAATTTATTGATTTCCAACAAACCAATAAAAAATATTGCCCATTTCCCATTATATGAAAGCATTACATCACAAACTATGGAATTTCTTCCATTCCAACAGGACTGTTGCTTTTTAAATTTCTTTTCACACCACTTTCAACAATTCTCAATTATATGGTTGCAGCCAGTATTTGATGGTGAGGAAGAGACCCTGGTTCCAGTAGGGCTCAAAAGGTGAGAGACTTCATGATTAAAGGTGTGATGCTCCTATCACTTGAACATGGAATTTAAAATATTGAAAACAGGCAAACTAAAAACAATACGCAAGTGATTTTTTTTTTTATTTTGAGGGCTTTCGAGGGTTCAACATTAAGGTTTGCCCAGTTGTCCGGCACAAGTCCATTTTGCATTCAGACAAGTATATGTTACATCTCAATTGACAAATGCTACCATTTGTTATGTGTAAAGTGGATCAAGAATATTGCTAGGAAAAGAAAAGTTTCAATGATAAAAAAATCTATGATGTATACATATTTGTTTTCACGCTTACCTCCCTTCTCAATATCATAATGTGAGGCATCAAACTGCGAGTTATCACTAGGCAGCTGAACGCTGGCTATCAGTATGGCATTTTGCTCATCCGACCTATAGGGTTATGCAAACGGGTTTTAAATGAGTGTAATGTGTAAAAGAAGAAAAAGAAATGCATACTTACAATTTAACACTTTCAAAGTAATCTTTCTCACACCATCAACTTACCCGCACTGTCATCTCACATGTAAAGAGTGTGCACTTCTAAACTTAGGCTTTGAAATAACCATTATACAAATATCAATTGGTCGAGACCAAAGCAAGACCAATATCAATAGTATTTGTATCCAAATTTGCAAATTTTCAAACATTTAAAGGAAAATCATAAACGATGAGTTTTTTCAAAGCCTTCGATCACTAATGCTATATGGCAATACTATAAATGCACACTTCCACCAATCGAAACCAACAGGAAGTACGCATCCTTGAATTTTAAGTGTGTAAGCTAGCTTGCGAGGGCTAGTTCAACATTTAAGCATACCTCCTTTTTCACTATCGTAATGTGAGGCATCAAATTGGGCATTATCATTGGGTAGCTGTACGCTTGCAATCAACAGGTGGTTCTGCTCCTCGGATCTGAAAAATGAAAGGTCAAGGTACGCCCCCACATCAACATCTGAGGAACAGCTCCCATTTTTCACTTTCACTCTTGTCAACTAATAAGCAATCCCTTTCTTTATTGTTAGGGATCAATCTTCAATGATTTTAATAAAAATCGATTTTAGGAAAAATAATTTCTCCCTTAGATAACTGTACAAGGTATTTTAAGCTTCCCAATTCAAGAAAAAAAACCACATACATATATAAGCAGTAATTTTCTATCTTCATCTATTGTCTGATTACAAATGCAGCTGAGATTTAAAAGAAGAGAAATCTTATTAAGAAAACAAAAGGTACAATAAAAAACCCATGCACATCAGTAATTTGTACCTGGTTTGCAGAACCCATTCCAAAATGTATTTTTGTGTTATATATATATATATATATACATATACTAGGAAGGTCACAGTTTATCTGATGGGATATTTGACCAAGTGTAATACATAATTTCCATATATATATCTAGCCCACCTCACTAGTTCAAACATATCTCAAGTAAACTTGTCACAACATATTTGTTTGATCATCCAAAATATGTGTAAATTGGTTATCATCATGGAGTGATGAAAGACTGCAATTTGGTAATAGAGGTTAGGGGAGTAATCATTGTTTCTTACAAATGAGGATTTACGTACAAATGGAATTCACTGGAATCTGGCTAAAAGGTACTCAATGATAATATTATAATATTATACAGTAATGAAATGTTCCCCCAAAATTGACAAAAGTATGTGGTGCACAATCGAGCTGACGCCTTCACCAATGGAAAGATCACTTCTGTTCAGACCCTCAAAATAAACTAGGACATGTGTTTATAATCACTTTCAAAGCTTCAGAACATTCCTTATGACAATCACGAGAGCCTCCTTGCAAACTAAGTGATTTTGAAATGTAATAGGGATTTATCAAGGAGAACAAAGACATCTCTAAAGTCCAGACAATGGATCTATCCCAGGTCATTCTTGCAAATGGATGTCCAAACTTAAATATCAGCTATCTAAGTCTGGACTATGTTTACCATGCATTTTTTTTTCTAAATGACATTTTATGCTATAATCAACATTTTTTCAGTTATATATTGGTGACCAGTTTTTAATGGTGGAGAAGAGAGCCTAGATACAGATTAACCCAGGAAGAGACCATTGACCGGCCTTCCACAACTAGCAAATTTTCTCACAAAATTAGTGTTGGTTTCGACGGGGCTCAAAACTGATACTGATAACAGGCAAGTGACTTCATGGTTTAAAGTGTGTTGCTTTAAATAACTTCTTGGTCTCTACTTTATTGTTGATAGGTTATAAGACATCTATTACCTGTCCATAACTAATGAACAAGTTAAAGAAAATGCCAGGCATGAAAGTGAGTAACTACAGAAAAGACTAAAATATATGCCCCCCCCCCCCCCCCCCCCCCAACTGTCAAACAAAAATGTTGTTTTTATGCATATCAAACACAATTAAGGGCATTTAGTTTTGGACAATTCTCATCAAAAAGGCTAAAAAGCTAAGACTTTTATCCCTGAAATACCGATGCATAGATCAGCAATAATCTTGTTTGGAATCAGAACTCCGAGAATAATGATGACGGTGAATTTAAGGCTGCCACAATATCAAAAACATGGTTTGAAAATCATACTCAGGAATTCTAGTTATAGTTATTTTTTTCATCATTACAAATACAATGACAACAGTCTGAGGGAAGACAGGGCTAGGATTGGTGCAGTGAATATAGAGTATATTCTGGTATATATTGTATGATGGCTGGTCTGATGCTTGGTAAATATCTATAAACTTTCTGACCTCCCCTGGTGGATAGATATATGTATATATACTTGTGTCAAATCTAGATTTGTAGCACAAAATTTGGTTAACTGCCCCAAGTGAAAGCTATGGAAAAGCTGATTGCCCAAATGAAACATGTCTGTATACCTTGTCCTTTACAAAGAGAAACAAAATCATTAATTAGTGTTCATTTATCAAATGTTAAATTAGTTTTGACATCAAAAAATTTGCATGCATTTTATACAAGAACCAATACATAAAAATCGTCATGGCAACATTATTTACTTTCAATGAAACATACATATATATATATACAAACAGAAACTGTCTTCGACATCACAGAAATTTGTAGCAATTATTTTCATATCCCATGAATCATTTGGCAACCATTGTGTTGCAACATTTGAAGGCAGATATTGGATGTGAATATCTGACAAATGCTGGATATCAATATCTCAGAAAACAAGTTTTCTTCTCTTTCTTTCAAATTTTGGAATGGATGTCCACAAAATGAAAATATGTAGAATCCTCAGGTGAATGCCACAATAATAAAAAAAAATTAATGGATGATGTAAGGTCAAAGTTCAGTAACTTTACATTAGAACTATTTTTTTATATAAATACAATGTACCTCTCCCTCTTTCACAAATTTTTGACAATTTATAGAAACATGGCTTACTTAATCATACTATCATGTATAGATGGACTGCAATTGAATTATCGAGATACAAGACAACTTAAACCCTTGCCACTGGTCATTGTGAGACAGGGAGAGTGAGGTCTATTTTGTGTAGTCATGTCCTCCTTGAGAGGGCCCTACTTAAATCCTTGCCACTGGTCATTGGGACAGGGGGAGAGAGGTCTGTAAATCCTCCTTGCCCTACTTAAATCCTTGCCACTGGTCATTGTGAGACGGAGAGTGAGGTCTATTTTGGTAGAGAGAGGTCTACTTTTGTGTGAGACAGGGAGAGTAAGGTCTGTTTTGTGTAGCCATGTCCTCCTTGAGAGGGCCCTACTTAAACCCTTGCCACTGGTCATTGTGAGACAGGGAGAGTGAGGTCTATTTTGTGTAACCATGTCCTCTTTGAGAGGGCCCTACTTAAAATCTTACCAGTCATTGTGAGACAGGGAGAGTAAGGTCTGTTTTGTGTAGCCATGGTCCGCTCTACTTAAACCCTTGCCACTGGTCATTGTGAGACAGGGAGAGAGAGGTCTATTTTGTGTAGCCATGCCCATTTTGAGAGGGCCCTACTTAAACCCTTGCCACTGGTCATTGAGAGACAGGGAGAGTGAAGTCTATTTTGTGTAGTCCTGTCCTTTTTGAGAGGGCCCTACTTAAACATTTGCCACTGGTCATTGTGAGACAGGGAAAGTGAGGTCTATTTGTGTAGCTCTTGAGAGAACCCTACTTCGGGGTGAGAAAAAAAATAATGAAAAATCACTCGTCCTATGGGATGAAGTGATTTTGAAAATACTCATCCTTCAGATTGTCCCAATTATTTTTATAAACTTTTATAGAACCACTAAGACTATTTTTCCAATATGGGACTTATAATTCATTAAAATTGCAGTAAAGGATTTTGAAAGCGCTGTGTTCATGGAAAGTTTTTGAAGCTAAAAAATAAGATGTTAGAAACTAAAAAATAAGATGTTACAGACAAAGGTTTTATAATTGACCTCAAGACATCTTTGTTTGGTTACTCTGACCATTCACAGTAAAAGCAAGGGAATCTAGATAAAAAATCTATATATATTTCCTGTGAAGTAAAAAGCATAAGCAAACTAAATGATTGCATGGGATAAAAAATTTAGATGAACTGAAACAAACATGAATGCAACTACACAAGATAGTTCTCAACAAGCCACGTGTCCAAGTTCTACCCTCTCACATCTCCTAACCCAGACTTTGGCTTTAGCATATCCCCCTATTTTCAGATTGTCCCCCGATTCCATCGCATAATACAATCAAACCTGCCTTGAAACATTACCAGTATAAATCCTAATTGTAAATACAGTTAAACCTGCTTTAGCAACCACCTGTGTATAAAGACCATCTGGTCATAAAGACAGGTTTTGCAGTGTCCCTAAGGTTTTTTTTTATATATATATACACAAGTTTCACTGTACATCAGATTTCATGATATATTTCTGTTTTATAAGTGTTTTATGTTCCACTCTACAAGTTTTCAGTTCTATTTTAATAGTAGAGCCAAAAGCCTGGTTACAGTGTAACTGGGAAGAAACCACAAGCATTTTGCAAGTAAACTAGCAAACTTTCTCACAAAATGTGTATTAAGTTCCAACAGCACTAGAACCTGGTCATAGCAGAGGTCAAAGAGTTCATGGTTCAAAGCGCAATGTTCAAGCAACTCGGCCACGGAGGCCCCATATTTGATATATGCAAGACTTTGCTTTTTATTTCTTTTTTATTATCTAGAGTAAAAATTCATCGTTGAACATCAGAAATATTACAAGCACAAATAGTTACTTATCTTCACAGAATGACCTGGCTGTCAGTCAACAGATTTAAAAAAAAAAAAAACGTGGCAAAGTACATAGGCGTTTTTATTTCATGTTTTACTTCCAATCCCATTAAGTTACGGTTTTTATGTTATCTCTTTATGTAATGTTGTCGTACACAACTCCTGAATTTCCCAAAGGAATTGAGTACATGTAGTTATGATTGGACACTTGGCTCTGGAACGATGTTTAAAACCAATGCAATCACAATCTACATATATATCTGCATAGCAAAACAAAAAAATAAATAAATATTCAATAAATAGGACTATAATGTGTTCATTGTGCAATTATCTGTGAAGTTGAGAATATAAAGTTATTATAGTTTGTACTACATGTGTTTGTAAAAAAAAGCTGTGGTAATAGCTAAAGGTGCTCAGATAAAACCATCTACATAATTATTTGAAAAAAAAAAATGAACAGAAGGACAATGTTACAACTGATTTAAAGTTATCCATCAACATTTGTCTGTAAGAAAGTGACCATTAATGCCAGTTTCAAAGGAAAACTTTCTACTGTCACCAAGATATTTCTAGTCCTGCTACTTAAGACTGACACACTGGCTTTGTTGAAAGTTGGCGAGATTCCCTTATGTTATACAAATTACAATACATTCACACAGGTCATTCAGCTCAGTGTTTCAGCAACCCACCCTGCCCTGTTCCAGTTGTGCCACACCCTTCCCCTTTTAGTATCTTTTTCTTTAACACAATGACATGTCTAATTTCATTGATTGAATCATTCATCATTATCAGGCCAAAATAACAGAAATTGGCGTAACCCATTTACGGATTAGACTAAAAGGAATGACTGTAACCTGTAGATTACGATAACAATAATGAAGACTTAAGAATGAATTTATCAAGAACGAAAACGAGGTTACGTGATTTGTGTTTGTCGTAACCTCCACGTAACCTGACCAATCCCTCACATGTTATTTTGTGGTCTGCATTGTTGTAGAGAGAAAGTTCTTATATAGGTCCCCTATATTTTTAGGAATGCAATACAAGTGCCTTTTCACTGACACAAAAAGTGTCCCGTTTCTTAGAAAACCCTGCCCTTCAAAATTGGAACCGCGAACACTATCAAAGTCAGATATAAAGTTCATTACAAAAACTATTTACATTCTAGTAAAGTTAAGTCTCAAGTTTTACATACAGTGTTTTACTTGTTTCAATTTACATAAAACCATAATTTTATCTTGACCAGGGACAAACAGGTGACCTTAAAAACATATAAAAAAAACACTGTATATAAACATATATTGCAGCCAGAACACACTGATTTGAATATCATATTGCATAAATGTATGGTACGGTCATTGATACGTTACAGCCATTCAATTTTAATGCCACTATGACAGATTTTCAGTAATGTGGTGGTCAAATATAAATTGAAAGATGATACAAGCACTCAACGGAAAACATTTTAAAACATGATCAGAAATCTTCGTGATCCCCACATGTTCTTTGGCAGAACTAAATAAGCAGAATGCATGAACCAATAAGAAATTCCATTCCAATTGACACTGATAAATATAAAGTGTTATCAAGCTTACGTGTGAGTTCCCAGTATCAGCCTATGCAATGAATAGTCTTTTCCCTCTGGTCTGAAAGATAAAATATAATACAAACATCTTATAATTATCATGACTTCTTGTATCTCTATTTCAGAAACTTTGTACAGCAAACAGCTAATAGGGCCTGTGATTTTACAACACAAGGTATTAGATTGTGAACTAGTATGCTATTTCTGTGTGTTTTAAACATTGTTTGTTTATTTACAATATTTCATCGCGTAATTTTGCATCAATTTCTATTTTTATCCTACAGTATTATAAGCCAGATCCACTGTAGTCTAACATTTTATATAGGATAACATCGAAAGATAGGGCTATTCCATTGTTGTATCATCAGTACTGTTACATCTGGATTCTTCTAAAACGAAATGGTAAACCTCATAACCTTATGGTAATAAACCTCATAAAATTTCAATTTAATCTGTTGAAAATTACTTACAAATTATTGAGCGGAAACTGAAATGTGTCCACCCACCTACCAACATAATACTGCCCATCTTTTGACAGGTGTATAAAAACACCAAATAAAAACATCACAGTCTTGTTCCAAGTCAGGTGATAAATTCAGGAAAAAATCTGTAGTTAGCAATTACAATTTGTGACAAAACTTGTTACCTACATGTATATGAGTTCAGGCTTACAGTATCTACAAATTACTTATAAAATATTTGATTATGAAAACATACATTGTTGCATATATATGTTTTATTTAATTCTCTATTTAATTCGTTCATTAAATTTTTGTGGCAGGCTACTGAAGGTATGATTATGAGTCTGTTATTACATATTCATTTAAAGTATGTCTTATGAAAACAGAGAAAAAAAACAATTCATCAAAACTGAAACAGAATTTAAGCAAATTTGAAACAGAAAATCACTGACCCTATGCTAATATGACTAGATTTAATTCATAAGGCCTGAAGTTGGAATTTTTTTATTTGAAAGACTTGATATGCCACCACTCAACAATTTTTCAGTCATATGGCGGTGCCCAGTTTTTAACTGTTGATGAGAAACAAGAAAATATATGGTTTTCAATGTAAAATTTTAATAATTTCAGTAAACATCCAGACTTGTAGATAGTATGGGGCATGTAAAGTTTCATATATTTCAAATGAATATTGAGCTTTTTACTGTAATGAAAATTTCAATAAGTTAGCAGATTTTTTAGCTCAGTTTTGTGACTCTAGTGTGAGCCTCAACATCCTAGAGTAGATTACCTCCACAAATTTACATTTTAGCAGACAATACAAACCTTGTGACATCTGGTAGCCACTGTGCTGTTAGACTTGGCCATTCCAGTGCGTGAGTCATAACCAGGTCGTAAAGGAAGGGAGTATTTTTCTTCCATATCTTATATTCTTCGTTGATAACCCTTTCTTCAACAGCATCATCAAAACCTTCTAAAAAAGCAAACAAAATTGAAAATTAAAAAATTACTAAAACCTGTATAAATAAATAATTATTAATAATCATATTCCCTTGTACTGTTTAGAAGATATCAACAGCACTGTGTTTACATTCATGAACCTTATGACTATAACAATAATTACATACATATCATTTGTGACATTTATTAAAAAACTTATTATTCTAAAATATTTGCACCATCAAACTTTATTTCCCACATAACTTAGTACCCAAGTCCTGTGGTACCACCATTATGAGAATTATGGGAAGCACTGCGACAAGGTATACAGTTGCATTCAGATGTAACCAGGGATTTCCCTCACTCTCTCTTGAGAATGATGTCTGGGCCCTGTTAATTGGAAATTTTAGCAACATCTTATTGAAAATGGAAAATTTAGTAGAAATACATAAAACTGTGTGAAAATACAAGAATTTCCTCAAATTTTGACTGCAGATTGGGCAAAAATACATTGTTTTAATTGCCCAAGCTATGCCTATGTGATAGGGTGGAAAATCTGTGTTAATAACAAAAGAGGGAAAAGTCAACAGTCAGACTGGAATTAATACAGTGACACAGGTCTATCGAAATTCATGCAAATGCTTTACCCCCTGACTCTTCCATAATATCCATTCCTGTACTGAATATGTAGTACAGTGGAACCTTGCCTAAATATCACCTCACTTAGGAGAACAACTCACATCTCCGTCTGTTGATAAATATTGACTAAGAGCAGAACCTCACTTTCTAGACCATCTCACTTATCAGATCACTTTCAGTCAGTTAGGTGGTCTTAATAGTGAGGTTCCACTGTTCTTTCAAAACTAGACGAGTTTCTTTAGGAGCCCATCTGATTTGTCACTAAACAACACTACAGACTTCATCAATTAAACTATCATTTGACTTATACCAGATCAAATATCAAGTAAATTTGGCACCAAGTGATCTTGACACTTGTAATCAAGTATTTCTGCATGTCAAGAAACATGTATTTAAACTTGATTTTCAGAAATTAAAACTTGTCACGTGATATTGATTGATTTCATGTACAGAAAATGCCTAATGCCAAAAAGTTAAAATGCTGAAATTACTTGGTGTCAATATCACTTAATGCTGAAATTACTAGAATTTCAAGATCAGGTGGTGCATATAAATACCAAAACACACTACAATTACTGGCGCAAGATACAAATCTTGCAATTTATAATACTAAAAATGTATTTTGTACCATAATGTAAGTATAATTATGGCTTAATTCATAATAAATTTCCGAAACAAAACTGAAACATACTAGATACAATTACCGAAACAGACAGAAACCTGACCGACCTGTTTCTTTAATTGCAGTGTTTCGGAAATTTATTTTGAATCAATCCAAAATTATACATAAATTATTACATTTAAAACATACTCTACAACATATATTACATCATTTGTATCTTTCTCTAGTGTAACTTTCGTGTGTTTTGGTAATTCGCCGTACCGAGTTTTATGGCATGTTGTTGGAAATGCCAAAAATACTTGCTTACAAGTGCCGAAATTACTCGGAACCAAAATTATCTGGTTCCTATGCACCCCAGATGAGGATAAATAGGCAGGGTCCTAAAGGAATTCTTACACTTGTAACAGAGACAAATACTGCCTCTGCTTGGATTCGAACCTAGGACCCCTGGTTTACGAGTCTGTTGCTCTACAGATCGAGCTAAAGGGGGAAACCCCACTAGTTCAAGCTAGTAGGAACACCATATAACTAACCCTGCCACATTATCCCCCTCCATTGAAAGAGTCGTCTCGACTCTCTTTAGAGGTAGCTATCACCTGTGGGGCAATTTAAGGATAATCACTTTCACTTAACCAGGAAGAACCTAGGTCCCAACGTGGGCGCCATTGTAACAGAGACAAATACTGTAAACCAGGGGTCCTAGGTTTGAATCCAAGCAGAGACAAATACCTGGTTTACGAGTCTGGTGCTCTACCGATCGAGCGAAAGGGGAAACCCCACTAGTTCAAACTAGTAGGAACACCATATAACTAACCCTGCCACACACTGTTATTGTAAACGATGACACCGTTAAGTTTGGGACACACCCCAGGCCGCCTACCCGTGATAATGCAAAAAACATTATCGGGAATTTAAAATCACGATCGCACTACATGTATTTTACTGATAATATTCACAACCAGCACAGTCTGAAATTGATAACCGGCATTGCCATTGATGCGGTTTACAATATTCATTTATCAATGGCTGGCTATTGTTCGGGAAATTAAACTAGACTTTAGCTAGATAAATATATAAAAAGTAGTGAAGTATATAAACGGGAAGCTATCAATTCGTATTCTACCGTCTTTATCTGTCATTTTGTATTTAGAGCTGTGTTCTTTCTTCTTCGCTTTCCTTACATGCGCACAACTCGCGCCAATTTATTAGCCGCGGAGCACCTGAGGCAGGTTTAAAAATATTTGAACACCGAACCCGTATAATTATTTCCATAATTAACAAATTACACCAAAAAATGTACTATATATATATAGTGCATTCATGTTTCCTATTGTAGTGGTAGAAGTGATGACAATAGACAATTATCATTACTTTGCTATAATAAATCCAAACTTTCGGTCGAAAAGTGGACAAACACGGATCGCATGGGAATCCAGAAGTGAGATAAGGTCCTAAATCCTAAGTCTTAGTCCTAATTGTCATGGAACTTACCAATCAGCGATGCATTGCCTTGGTAGTTATGACTAAAAGTTAGGATTTAGGACGTAGGACCTTTCGTAAAACGGGCCTTAGGACCTTCGGGAGGAATAAGCGTCCACTGTTATCCGGTTTTGCCAGTTGTGGGTTCGCAGCCAATAGTGACATTGCTAATCATTCCTACTTGTGACCATGATACATACGGGTATTTAGTGAGGAATATAACGCAGTTCCTGAGTAGGCTGCCATAACCGAAAAGCAAGTTATTTTATTTGTGAATTGAATCAGTGTAAACAGTAAAGCACAACCAAGGAAGTCATTTGCTTTTGCGGGTCTATGAAAATGCTTTTCCGGTGTCATGTAGAAAAGTGACAAGCATAGAAAAACAACCCAGGGGTCATTATTCTATGTAGAAATTCAAACCATACACGGGCTCTTGCAGAAAATTGATCCATACCTGTAGAAAATTGTCCGAGTTCCCGGGATTTTCTACGGATTTAGAAAAGTGCACAAAGAAGGTTATATGAATAATGAGAGTTTTATGACTCACAAATACCACGGTACATTTTAGGGTATGCAATCACGTGATGACCCAGTGATCACAACCACTCATCTCCTAGACGTGGGTTAGAATCTAATTCATAACATTTTTCAACGTCTAATGTGAAAAAGTTGCCAAAAATTGGGCCATTTTAAGTTTATTTTATTTTTAGCACCCAAAATGACAAAAATGCAGCTATGTAGAAAGGTTTTAAAGTGCTGGTAAAATTGTGTAATATATTTTGAAATTCGGAAATAACGAGAGAAAACAATGAACATTTAAAAGGATCAAAATTCACACATTCTAATCCCAAAAGGAGGGAAATTTAGAAAAAAAAGTCGAAATAATTAGATGAAAAGTTTAATTGGGCCAGGAAACATCCCGACACCTCTTCATAAGAGCTATATATTTTAGAAGCTTAGGAACAAATGCAATTTAAAGCACATTTATATATTGCTGGTGTGTTAACAAAACAAAAACAAAATTAAACTTACGAAAACCATATTTTTTGGCACATACTTATAAAAGGTAGTAAGTAAAATATTTTATTTAAGTGTTACACACTCTGATGCAATTTTAAAAACAGCCAATTATGACTTAAGAAAATACGAGACTCTGTCATACTATACGTGTATACACTGTAAACGTACATACAGCTAGCAGAATTAATAATGTAATTACCTACCCTAGATAAATTATCTAAATGATTCTATTCTTTTACACAATTGATACAAAACACTTGCTAAAATAACGTGTGAAACAATAGCGTTCACGTTGATGGAAATAAATGTTCAAAGTCCGTAGCGTAGGAAGCAAATCCAAAGTGGGGAGGGGCAAATGTTTTTATGAAAATGTTATCCCCGGTTTAGATTATGTTTCCATATGCCTTTCATGCATTTATGCAATAAAGTTAAACATATACAATTGCATCTGAAACACTTTGCTTACGTGTTGTTTATATCACGGTAAAATAAAAAGTATGGGGCGCACCCCCTCCCATTTCCTACGTCTATAATGACTGACTGAAGAGCTATATAAGAATATTTCATATTTTCTCTGTTTTATGATCCCAAAACCAGTTCGTCCGCGGAAGAAAGACAGAGAAAAAACTTGGAATGGCCTATTTTGCTTTTATTTGCAAACTTTGTAGATATTGACTTAACAACCATGCATACAGAATTCGAAAAAAATATATAATCATTGGTTCATGAGAAGAAGAGGTGTCGGGATGTTTCCTGGCCCAATTAAACTTTTCATCTAATTATTTCGACTTTTTTTCTAAATTTTCCTCCTTTTGGGATTAGAATGTGTGAATTTTGATCCTTTTAAATGTTCATTGTTTTCTCTCGTTATTTCCGAATTTCAAAATGCATTACACAATTTTACCAGCATTTTAAAAGCTTTCTACATAGCTGCATTTTATCAGAGAAATATAAAGCTTTAAAAATCGCTGGTTTTATTTATCTAAATAGGTTTTTGTCATCGTATATCTAACCACAGAGTATATATACGTCTCTGGTTTAACATCTAAATCTACTGAAATTTATATAATTTGTAAACTAAAACCATTCCTATGACCAGCGATATATAAAGCTTATATCGCTGCTATAACTCGTGTGTTTGTTCGATCGAGGCTTAATCTAAATAGATTTATTATCAAAATTAGCTCGAGATCGAAATGCGTGAATAATTTTATTGAGTTGGCGAATAAATGTAATGATCTAGAGAAATATAATTTGCTTTCATATGTATTTCATCTTAATTCAATAATTATCCTTGATTTTAGGCAAATTAATGGGGAAAATTCGTTGGTTTGAATTATGAGTAATAATAATTCATGAAAATATGACTGAATAAAATGTGCATCACGAAATGAAAAAAAATTGCCTATTCCAATATGGCCGACAATGGGAAGTACTTGCTATATTTAGGATGTAGTAATCGTATTTTAAGTTGGAAATCAAAATGTCATGATATATCAACTGGACGTTGTCAACCATTTTGATTGAATTTTCTCTACAAATTAATTACAATGGAGTCGTTAAAGCTGACACCACATGAACAAACGTTTTATGGGGAGTTGTTCCAAAATTATGATGTGGATGGTGGTGGCAAAATAACCGGCATGAGAGCAACTGAACTGTTTATTTCTTCGGGATTGGGCTACGATATTCTTTCTCAGGTAATTTATGTTCTTTGATTCCATACTTCCTTTTTGTTTATTTTCACATATCCAACCCTGATGAGCGAATCGGGTTGACGTCGATATCACAAATTGGACACAATTTGCATTTTTAATTGTCAGTAACTGACTCAGTTGTTATTGACAATTAATGATAATTGTTGATTGATAACAATAAGGGTAAGTTCCAGCAGATAATGTGAATTAGGGGATAATGCAGATCCAAAAGTGTTTAAACTCTCAACTATATGGTAATCTAATCAACCAGTTTTGTATTTTTAATCTCACTGCAAGTATAGGTGTTTTTCATTATGTGTAACCCCTCCCAAATTTGACCCCAATTGAAAATTATTTGTTTATCTCCTTTTTTGATATATGCACCTAGTGTATGAAAGGACATTTGGGTCACAAATGGGATGAAATTACGCAATGACCACATTCACGTTAAAATTCACTTTGAATTCATTAAACTCACTTTTTAAACGTTAAAACATATTTTTTCAAGTTTTGCATCCTAATAGTGATTTTTAATGTGAGAGAGTATATTTTAACATGTAAGTGTTGATTTTTAAGTATTTTTTCACACAAAACAGGGTTTTAATGAGTTAGAAATGAAAAAATATGATATGAACTTAAGTGATAAAATTAACCAATCAGATGCCTCATTTCATTTAATTAGTAATGAAATGGCACCAGATTTTGAGATGCATTTTCATTACAACAAAAACTTGTGCTGTAAATACGGACATAGTCTATTTAATTCTGTATTTTTTTTTTAAGTACTTCGTTCAACATGCAACTAAAAAGCTGTTTGCATGAATCAGTTTAAAATCCATGTGTCTGTGGACACAAGCTATTTTCCCATGTGCGAACTGGAGCCTGCTTCAAACGATGAATTCAGTCATGTAGCAGCACAGAAAATTCTTTGATGGGATATTTTGTAACAAGACATCATTTTATTTGTATGTACATTTATTTTTTATAAATTTTCTAGCCATTTGAAAACAGCAGAAATTCAGCGAGTTTGCCGATATTCCCAATCAACATAGGCCTACTGCAGTACAGTCATTTGACTGCCCTATCTCAGGTGACTACCTGAGGCTGTTAAAAAAAGGGCATGATCAACACTAACGTGAAATAAACCTAGACTTGTGACATGGGTAATTGGGACAATTAACAGATTAAGGAATAAACAGTAAGGAAGAGGGTTTCACAAATACAATAATTTAGTCTATAGGCAATTTGGTCCAATAACATACACCTGATAGATTTTTTGGGGGTTTGTCAGGTGGGGAACTATTAACATACGTGATTGACAGCATGAAAAATAGGGCATAATGGCGCTGGAAAAACAGTACATAACATACACCAGGGTTATCACACAGTTACATGGCGTTGCCCAAGATTCAACACTAACACTACATATAACATACACCTGATAGTTGTCATAGTACATACATAACAAGTTACCACAAAGTACATACACCCTGGTAGTAGTTATCACACAGTCACACACTAGATAATATACACCTGGTAGTAAGTTCTCACACTATAAAACATACACCTGATAGTTGTCACATAGTACTTTACAAACACCTGGTAGTGTTCACACCACCACAAAGTACATAACATACACCTGGTAGTTGTCACACAGTACATAACATACACCTGGTAGTTGTCACACAGTACATAACATACACCTGGTAGTTGTCACACTACATAACATACACCTGGTAGTTGTCACACTACATAACATACATACACCAGTACATGGGTAGTTGTCACACACTACATACACTGATACATACACCTGGTAGTTGTCACACTACATAACATACACCTGGTAGTTGTCACACTACATAACATACACCTGGTAGTTGTCACACTACATAACATACACCTGATAGATGAGAAATAGTACATAACATACACCTGGTAGTTGTCACACTTCATAACATACACCTGGTAGTTGTTACACTACATAACATACACCTGGTAGTTGTCACACTTCATAACATACACCTGGTAGTTGTCACACAGTACATAATATACACCAGGTAGTTACCACAAAGTGATAGTTATCACACACAGTACATACATAACATACGTACATGGTAGTAGTTATGATCACACAAGTTTTCACACAGTACATATAGCACACAGTACACCACCTAATAGATAACACAAAGTACATAACATACACCTGGTAGTTATTACAGTACATAATATACACCTGATAGTTATCACACAGTACATAACATACACCAGGTAGTTATCACACAGTACACACAGTAACATAGTTACACAAAGTAGTAGTTATTACAGGTGCATCGGGTTCACACTACATACATGTAACATACACCTGATAGTTATCATACAGAACATAACATACACCAGGTAGTTATTACAGTACATAACATACATCTGATAGTTATCACACTGAACATACACCAGGTAGTTACATACACCTGGTAGTTATCACACAGAACATAACATACACCTGGTAGTTATTACAGTACATTGGGTAGTTATCACACAATACATAACATACACCTGGTAGTTATCACACAGTACATAACATACACCTAATAGTTACCACACAGTACATAACATACACCTGGTAGTTACCACACAGTACATAACCTACACCTGGTAGTTATCACACAGTACATAACATATACCTGATAGTAATCACACAGTACATAATATACACCTGATAGTATCACACAGTACATAACATACATCTGATAGTTATCACACAGTACATAACCTACACCTGGTAGTTATCACACAATACATAACATACACCTGGTAGTTGTATCACACAGTACATAACATACACCTGATAATTAACAAAAAGTACATAACATACACCTGATAGTTATTACAGTACATAATATACACCTGATAGTTATCACACAGTACATAACATACACCAGGTAGTTATCACACAGTACATAACATACACCTGAAAGTTATCACACAGTACATAACATACACCTGATAATTAATACAAAGTACATAACATATGCCTGGTAGTTATCACACAGTACATTGTACATGTACACACCTGGTAGTTGACACACATTTTTGCAACTTCATAACATATATCTGGTTGTTGTCACCAAGTACATACATGTACATGTAGACTACAGTAAAACCTGATTTATTGACAACCTGTGTATAAAGTCCCCAATAGTACCTTTTGTGCACAAATCAACCTCTATATAAAGACCACCTTCCTATAAACTGAAGATCGGTTTTCGTTGTCCCTACGGAAGTTGGTATAGTTGCAAGTTTTCACTGTATCGTACTAGTTGTCCATCCATCTGTCCTCCAATTTTCTGACCCATAACTTCTGTATACCTTACCAGAATATATTCATACTTCATTAAATGTTGTTCATGTAAGGGTGGTGTGTCATATCTAAAAGGTCAAGGTCACTGTGACAGTCTGCCTCTTTTTCTTTTGTCCGAAAAATATCTCGCACACCACAAAAGGGAATGTTTTCAAACTTCACACTATAATTGTTCTTAATGAGATGGTGTATCACGATTTTGACTCACGGTCATACCTCAAAGGTCAAAGGTCAAGGTTAACCTATAAAAAATATTTGTTTGGAGCATGTCTGGAACACAACAAAAGGGAATGTTTTCAGTCTTCACACAACAGTTGTTTCTAAATGAGTTGGTGTGTCATAACCTTGACTCAAATTTAACATATACTAACAATTCCATCGTAGAGAAATGCTTTCACAATTTATTTGTAATGGGCATATTATGTACTTGTACCATTTGCAGTGCTCTTGAATTACATGTCATACATACATGTACATTAAAGTTTTTTCTTTGCGAATTTGGAAACTGAATGTAACTACATGTATTATTCACTTTTAAAATCATTCTCTTTAGTCTGAATTTCTCTTGTGTTTTTAAAATTTATAACGTTTAAAGGACCACTGCATCCCTTTCAATAGCTTTTAACAGGGTTTGCACAGACTTTGAAAAGTGCTTGAAATTAATGCAGAATGTTTGATTTATTTTATCAGAGTGAATTCTTCTACTTGCATGATTACTTATTTATCACTGAAGAAATACTTTTAAATAAAGAAAAATCAGCTCCATCATACAGAAGCTTTACCTAGTATAATACATTTTGAGAACAGTAAAGCATTTTTGTGATGCTGTACTGCTGGATCTCTTTAGTGTGTAGTGGAACTCTAAGCAGTATTTTGAGCACCACAATTGATGTGTGAAAGGACTTTGCTGTCAGTGTTCTTTTTATATTGTTTTGGCTTGCAAGGTCTTGATACATTTAACTTAAACATACCTATTGAAAGTGCTTGAAAAACACTAAAAAAAGTCATGGAAAAGTGCTTGAAATTTTTTTTCATCAATTGGCAGGGTTTTCCTTAGGATGTTATTGTAGTGAATCCCAGGGACCCACAGAATCAAAATTCCTGAGTCCTTTGTTAAATTTGTGAGCTCCCAAGTCAATGAAATTCAAGAAAATGCGTGAAAACAAAGGCACATGTTTTCAGTCTTAGGTTGAAAACAAAGTTTTTGTGCATCCTTAGGGATTCACTGTTGTTCATGTTTTGCGTCCTGAAAAGATTTTATTTGTCAGAGATGCAGAAATCATGCGTAAGGGAAAACCCTAAATTGGCAGTATGAACCATGTTTGGTGTAGGAAACAATTTATGTAAAGTGGGCAGCAATATCTGTTGCTGAACTTTGTGTGTAGATAGAAATTGTCACTAGTTTCTTCCTGAATAGAAGACAAAGTAGCCAACAACACCAATTTTAATCCTTTCAACCCTACAGAACATAATAGACTAGTCTAATACAAATGTAAAGAGCATTCCAATTAGATACTTAGGGGTAAAAGGGTTAAATAGCAGAAAGAATATGTTGGCTGTCGGCTTTTAATGAAAGGTCTGCTTCTGTAACCGATTTATTAGAGTATCATGCTTAGTAAATCATGTGCAGTCTCTCGTGACCTCTAGATCTAGTAGTCAACATGGGTTCAAACCTCCAGTTTGTACATTTGTAAGCTAAGCACTTGCGAAAGTTTACTAGTTAATTATGAATGAAAGCTTAACCCATTCACCTGTAATGATACATTTGGAATGGTCTAAGTCATTGATTTACAAGAGAGTCCATTGTTTTTCAGGGGTTGATGAGTTATGGCTGTAGTTTCAGAGTTTTTGAAATTCACCGGTCTTACCAGAAATACTGGTAAATTTTACTATAGTCTGGTGAAATCTGTCTGATAGATGGTCCAAGTGACCAGTAATTTTCCATTTCATTTCAATTATGTATATATACAGACCAGTAAAAAAATGTCTTTGACCAGTGAAATTCCTTTATTCACTAGTCCGGTTGACCAGTAATTTTTTTTATTTCAAAATGTCTGTAGTTTGAGTATGTTTACATTGTAATCAGATTGCATTTAACACTATTAAAAACTTGTTGTTATGACATGATGACGTACATGTATATTTAATCTTTTCATTTGACCATTAATTCTATCAGTTCATTCATTTATCAGTGCATTTGTCCACTCAACAATCAACCATCAGTGATTCCAGGGTTCGAAAAATCCACTCGCCCGCTCGCATTGGTGAGTAAAAAATTGTTTCGGGCGAGTAATTATACATACTGAACTCGCCCGTGTGGCGAGTGCTGACGCCCCACTGAAAATCTGTTTTCCCTTTTAAATTTCAAAACTGATCCATTTCCTTCAATTTTAAGTTCAAAATACAACAAAATAAACAATTAGAAACTTAAATAATTATTTTATTGACAAATAAACACGTTAATCTTGACCTCATGGCTGAAAATGTCACAGAACACATCGTGTGTTGACTGCTGTTACTTGCAGTTTGTGGAGGAAGTGGAAGTTGGATGTGTGTAAATAAAAGAACCAATACCGAACGGACCTGAATTTCAGGATTTGGAAAAATAATCATAACACTATAATTTGTATAAAAGTTGTAAAATCTGAATTAAATGTAAGTGAATGATAAAAATAAAAATAGTTAATCAATACTGTAATTAAAAGTTTAATGAAAATACAGAAATGGATAGCTGTTGTTTTCATCCAACAATAGTGAAAAGTTACTTTTGTAATTTATATTGATTTAATTAAACACATAGCAGTAACATCATAAAATAGTAATTATAATAATAATTGATTATAGTAATAATAATGATGCATTTACAGTTAATTTAGATGTAAATGCATCATTCAGAGACAATATATATTGTATATACATGTAAATTTATCTATTAAAATAACAATAACTTAAAAAACAAAAATTAAATAAAATATTTTTTTCTTTGTGGGCAAACAGATTTTTATTGTGGGCAACCAAATTTGAATTCTAAAAACTTAAAATAATAGCATACAAAAGATGCAATATTTTCACACATTTTCCATCGTAATAAGTAGAAAAAAGACAATTTGTCAAATAAAGAGTATCATATATGTTAAGTCATGTAAGATCTATTTACTTTGAAAAAAAATTTAAATGCTCATAACACATTTACTTTGAAATACGTTTTCATACTTGGGCGAGTGCAAAATGAGTTCGGGTGAGTGGAAGTTATGTAATCACTCGCCCGAAGGGTGAGTGCTTTTATACAAATTTTTCGAACCCTGGATTCTATACATCGTTTCTGTTTGTTAGTCTCAGTCTCTCTCTCTCTCTCTCTCTCTCTCTCTACATTCTCTCTCTCTCTCCACATTCTCTCTATATCTCTCTCTCCACATACACACTTTCTCTCCACATACTTACTCTCTTTCTCTCCCTCTCTCTCTCCCTCTCTCTCTCTCTATTTCCACATACATGACATATATGGTCATATAAACTACCTTTTCACCCTCAGGTTATAGGTAAGGTGAAAGGTACATGTAGATTAAAGTGAAGTCACACTCATCAACACTTACAGTGACACATTAGTAAATACAAAATACCTGTGTGGGATGTAGTCAGTTGGTTATGGTTCATTGATCACATACAATAATACCTGTAGTAATTAACTTATATGTTTAGCTACAGTACTTGTACTTTACTATCTACTTCAAAGTAAGTGTTAATGTGTAGATCATACAGGTTTTGATGTGTAAGTCATACAAGTATTGATGTGTAAGTCATACTGGTGAAGATGTGGAGGTCATACAGGTGTTGATGTGTAAGCCATACAGTTTTATATGCATAGGTCACAAAGATGTTAATTTGTAAGTCATAGTAGTGTACATGTGTAAGTCATATAGGTATTGATGTGTAAGTCATATAGGTGTTAATGTGTAAGTCATACAGGTGTAGATGTGTAGGTCATATAGGTGTTGATGTGTACGTCATATATTTGTTGATAATTAAGTCATACAGTCATTACAGGTGTTGATGCATGATATAGGTGTTGATGTGTAAGTCATATATAAATGTTGATCTGTAGGTCATATAGGTGTTGATGTGTAAGTCATACTGGTGTTGATGTGTAGGTCATATAGGTGTTGATGTATAAGTCATACTGGTGTAGATGTGTAGGTCATACAGTTGTTGATGTGTAGGTCATACAGGTATTGATGTGTAGGTCATACTGGTGTTGATGTGTAGGTCATAGTGGTGTTGATGTGTAGGTCATAGTGGTGTTGATGTGTAGGTCATATAGGTGTAGATGTGTAGGTCATACTGGTGTTGATGTGTAGGTCATATAGGTGTAGATGTGTAGGTCATATAGGTGTTGATGTATAAGTCATACTGGTGTTGATGTGTAGGTCATACTGGTGCACATGTGAAGAAATGAAATATTTTGGAGTAAAAAAAATAAGCCAGCATGTGAAATACAATATAAAATCACTGAAATTACTTAATTGCACAATTACCGGTAGCCTTTGTGAAAACCTTTTTTTATTCCTGGTATGCAAAAATAAACAATTGTAATGATTCATAGCAATTTAGCTCTTTTTGTGCTTTCAAATCAGTCTGCAGATATGAAACCATTTTATATATTCATAGAAAAAGAAAATGAATTACTTCACATCCTGGTATGAGAGGCACATTGTATTATAAATACGCAAATTTGATTTTACCATGTTATTACTGTTCAGCTCTCAGTTGACAGAAGAAATAGGTACATTAAGTTTGGACCAGAAAAAAAAAGACATGCCGGTTTTGTAATCTGCACATGTTGCATATGGTTCTGTGGAAAATAGAATAAGAAACTTGTAAACTACATATGACAAAATGTTTTTAATACCGAATAGAAAAGTCTATAAAACACAAATCAATAGAATTTGCACATCTAATGATTTATGGTCTGATAGATACAGACATTTTGAAATAAAAAAAAAATTACTGGTCAACTGGACCAGTGAATAAAGGAATTTCACGGGTCAAAGAAATTTTTACTAGTCTGTATATATACACATTTGAGATGAAATGGAAATTACTGGTCAATTGGAAAAACAGCTGCTTTGTATACAACATGGGCACAGACATTTTGGACACCCAAAGTTGTGCAGAGGGTAAAATTTAAAGGGAGGGGTCATATGAGAATAGATATTTTCCTTTGGTGTGCAATACTACGAGTTGTAAACAAGTGAAAATTTGAAGTAAAAATGCAATGGCAACCTATACTTTTGATTGCATATTTTGTTATCAAAAATATTGATCTTTCAGCACAAGGTACTTATTTGACCCAGATTTAATAAACATGGGAGTGACAGTGACCTGAAGTTTTGTAAATTAGCATTGAGGCCTATGGGAAAATATTTGGTGGTGTCTGTCTAATTGGACCAATTATCAGATAGATGTCATTGGACTTTTGTAAAATTCACTGGTTTTTCTGGTAAGACCGGTGAATTTCGAATACTCTCTGATACTGTGTTTGTGCAGTTGAGTCGACATTGAAATCATATTCAGATGAAAATAAGAAATATATACAAATTGCTGGTATACATGTATGCTACTTCGTCGATTGTACTATGTATGAGTTTGCAACAGAGTTTTATAGCACTCAAAGAACTCACAGTTCAATTATCATAATAACAACAGTGGTTATTATTTTGATATTGTTTTAGTCCCCAGCCAGTGCAGGGATTTTCCACACTCTTTTTGGGAATGGGGCTGGGGCCTTTTTAATTGGAAATTTTATTGAAATTGGAAAATCTGAAAATGCACAAAAATATTAGAAAATACAAGAATCTCTTCAAATTCATTGTCATTGACTGCACTTGGGAAATTTTTAAATAGTGGAATTTTTTTCTGCATTCCGAAGGAGGCCCTTATGGTGTTGAGGAAAATCCCTGCAGTGAAACCAAGGAGGTGGGAGATTCTAAATTTCATCCATTTATAATTTATAATATTGCCTGTCATATCATGATGGTGGCTAGTCCTTTTGTATTGGGGAAGAGAAATCTGGTCAAAATGTCCCCAGAAGATGACTTCCAGTCTCCCTAATGTAAAAATTGGTTCTTTTCCTCACATACAAGTAATTAACAAAGCTTTGATGGAATTTGAACCATGGATGACTATATATGAGGCGTTATGGTTTAATGTGTGTTGCTCTAAATTAGAGGTCCTCAATATTAAAAATAATAACATGGAAAATTTGTTAATACTTAATTTAAAATTGGTAATGTATTATATGTGTGTAGTGGCACAGATCTCATCTCTCTTTCAGATGTCATAATTATTTTTTAATTTTAACATTCATCGATATCTACCTCATTTAGGACACAATAAAATACGTGTTTATCCATGTAAATGTGAAGATAGAAAAAGTGCAAGCCTTCGCATGCAGAGACACAGCTGTTTGATTGTTAGATGATGATCATTATAAATGATACAATGGTCTTATGTGGTGCAGTACATTGACCTCTGACCCAGATTCAAAAAGTAGAATAGTTCAAGAGCAGTTCAGAGCCAGTTGCTCACCAGGGGCCAGTTTCACTAAAGCCGTAAAGGTTGTAACTTTACATGTAGACGTAAATCTAGACTTACTCTAAAAATGAGTTTCACTAAATATCATATCTTTCATCCTACGTATAAACTTACGTCTTAGTCTATGTCTGCTCCAAACTACTAATAATTTTACATGTAACCTAGTTTAGATTAATGTGTCAGCCTATGTTTACAACCTTGAAATTTGTGAAACTATGTACTCATAAATAGAATTTATAACTCGAGTTAAGTCTAAAGTTATGTCTACGTTTGTGGACGAAAATACAGCCTTTAGTGAAACTGTCCCCAGTCCAATCAATAGAAGCTGACAGCCAACAGATTCTTCTAGCTATGTTCATGGAATTTATTTAGTGTGACTCGTAATCTACTTTCTCTTTTATTGAGAAAAAAATATTTGATTTCTATTCTTGATATTAATTTTCCACTACAAATAGTGGAAATTTGAATCCATATATATATTAATAATCAGTTAATTATAAACTAAAATTCTCCTTTAAAAATAAGTTTTGATTCATTGCATTTTTGGTAAGGAATGCAGAAAATTTTCCTAAGGAGATGTCCTGTTGTCTTGTACACCCTTCCTCCCATGCAGAAGGGGACTTTCTTTCCCTCCCCAAACAAGTGTTTTGTGTTACACACACAGATATACATAGTTGAGCATATTTTCATGCTGGCTACTATACATACAGTAAAACCTGCTTTAACGACCACCTGTGTATAAAGACCCAGTGCACAATGCGTTTTTAAATGTAACTTGAAGTAAACCAATGTTAAACCAATGAGCTAACCATAGGTTAAATTTAACAACGTATTGTGCAACTGGGTCCTTCTCATAAAGACTGTTTTTTGCTATCCCCAAGAATACCATTTGTGTACAAATCAACCTCTGTATAACGACCACCTCCCTATAAAGTCTGTTGGTTTTATTGTTCCTAAGAGGGGGAGGATTCTTTATATACAAGTTTCACTATACTTGTAATTTGTTTTCTATTCCCCAAAAATTGAAAGGGCTAAGTTACACATATCATATGCTCACTGAGGATCTTATGATACTGTTATATAGCTTAAAAATTAAAATACGATCTTTATGAAAAATACCAATTTCTAGATAAATGCATGCATGCATGCAGGCTTACACACCTGCCTATGTGCTAGTTGTTAGTTTGTGGTCAGTTTTTAAGCTTTCACAGATTTCAAATGAGGTGCCACTTTTGAAGGATGCTTTAATTCAAACTGCATGTTTTAGCTGTTTACTATGACAGAATTATTTACTGCGGTGTAGAAGAAGAAAGGAACAATGTAAAAATAGTCTTTAAAATATTATTTTGTCAAAATGTTGTTTTGCACTAATAGATGTACACATGTACATGTTGTTTAATCACAAACAATTACCCTGTCAAGAAGTACTACATATCAATTTTTGTTATATTCGATAATTTTTTTATATTCAGGATAAGTGTTTACTTTGTAAAACTTTGCATTTGTTTCCTTTATATTTTAGTGCTGTGAAAAAGGTACTTGTGCATGTAGATTTCAAATTTAAAAATACATCATTACATGTAGAACTCTGTATGCCAGGGTGTGTGTGTGTTTTCATTTCTTTCGTGTATTTTCATTTCTCTCATGTATTTTCATTTCACTCAGGTTTGATTTTCTTTTGCTTTTCCATTTTAGATATCAGAACTCTGTGGAGCCAAACGACTAGGTCATTTTGGTAGAAGTCAGTTTTACATTGCCTTAAAGTTAATAGCTGCAGTTCAGTGTGGCTTGCCACCAAAGTTGGACAGCATTAATTCAGGTAAGGGAATTTTTTTTCTGTTAGATAAAGATTGACTGGAACCTGACACCTTGACTCATCAAACCCCATAAGTCACATTTGGATCTACCCATTTCAAAGAATGGTTAAGCCCACTGTAAGAATTCAGGGGTGTGATTTCAAATCAAAATTTTATAATACATGTACTGTAATATTACATGCAATTTGAACTTGTTCACTCCTGAATTATGACAGTAGACCATATCATTAATTGATTTGGGTGAGTCTAAATGAGACCCCAGGGGTTTATGAGGTAAAATATAAAAGGCTGTGGTAACTCAGTTTCCTGTAGTTTTCTCAATTTTCTAATTGAAATATCTTCTAGGATGTAAAAAATACAAAAATGAATATATATATATATATATATACATATACAGTGTTCAATCTAGGACCATGAACAAAGGGGCCAGACGGCCCATGCTATTAAAATCAGGGGGTCATTTTCAAAAAGAAGGGGCCATAACTTATAAAGAAAAACTGACCAGATGTGATGAGTTTAGAGTTTACTGTAACCATCATAACTGTCCATGTACATTGTTCACCAATATACAAAAATTGGTACACTCTGTAGTGAAGGGATTTACTTTTTTAAATTTTGTGTATACACTATAGTTCACAGTACAAGATTTGTCATCATAAGTCAACCAGCTTTTAAAACGTTCGTCGTGTAACCACTGATTCTCAGAGACAAATTCTGATTTTTCTGCTGTGTTTTTTTTTTTCACTTGATGACGAGCTTGGGTTGTTTTTAATATCATTTCGAGTTTTTTTAGAACTCTGGGTGACTGAGAAAAAGTCTGATATTCTCTTCATGTTTTTAAATTTTGACAGAGAGAAAAATGTCGTCTGCACATGGACGTAGCACATAGCAGACCTTAAGCGTTTGTCAGACTCTGACACTGAAGCCTTCTTTTAACTAATAACATCAGGCAGTTGCTTCCGGCTATGTGGTTTTCTCAAGACTATCCATAACCCAAATAATTCAGTAGTTATATTCCGTTCACATCGATCACTGCATTAACCTAGCGTAGTATGTAGATAATCGGAAACGGAGCGGACTTGAATTATTCGCGTTAGACTATCCACGATTTTACATTTCAAGGTATTATTTCAGGTTATACGCGGACATTTAATTGAAATAAAGTTATCACTGGGAAGATTAGCATCGCGCCCGAGTGGCCCATCATTGAATTTTAATTGCGCTATGTCTGATTTCAGCGGGCCATTGACGCAATGGCGCGGCCTAGATTGAACACTGCATATATATATATATATATATATATATATATTATATATATATATATATATATATTATATATATATAAGATATAACACCAAGCTTTTATCCTTGTAATGAAGCTTTTTCCTAAGAAACATTTTTAGCACATGGCTGAAATGATATTTGTTGCAGTAGTAAGATTTTGATATAAGTAGGCCTTTTTCTATATTTTCGACTACATTAACAAGTACATGTTTTTTTTCACGATTTGCTAAAAAATTTCCCAATTTGGTGTACAGACTGCGACTGTAATGAAAACTGAATAAATGCAGAGTGAAATGCATTTTTAAAAAAATCCTACATTTTTAATTGAATGTGTGTAAACTATTTTCTCCCAATTCAATACTTTTTTACATTAAAATTCCCAGTTGTGTCGCCAATGTTATTTTCCCAAAATGTGTAGAAAAACACCTGTATAACCTTTATTTTCCTTGTACAAAAGTTTATAGTCACTTGGGAAAGATATAACTTTTATTATTTATATTTGTGATATAAGATAAAGAGGTCCATAAAACTTGATATGGCAGTGTTTATGAACATTTTGTGGAAGTTACAATAAAACGATTGACATCTAGAATTGATAATCTATTTCAGGAAGCAATTTAAAATTATTGCCATACCTGCAATGATATATTAGAAGATTGAAAATCTTTTAACAGCCTTTATTTGTATACATGTACTGGTACATATATTAGGCAGATATTAATGTTCAAAAGGCAATTCTTGGTGTAATGAAATAAATTCTTCTTTTTATATAATAATTGCTTTCTATTTTGTACATTTTATATATAATCTTAAGAGTATTTCAGTTTTAAAAAATGAAATTTCTCACTTCTTAGGACTGACCTGTAAACCATTACAAAATTAGCAAACAGGGTGAAGGTTGACATAAAAAAATTTGCTCTGGGCAATGTAGGCGTATTGTAAAAATAAAATAAAAATAACAGTATTGACTACTGCTGTAACTTTACTCAGTTCCTGACATTTTATCCTTGTACATATACTCCTGTATCATTTTATCACCTGAACAACTAAAACTGTTTACTTAGCCCAACTTTTCTTGATAGATTTGTTCTCGTATCAAATGACATCTAATGGTTTGCTTTTCTTTTTTAACATTCTCTATTATTCTGTCTGCCTCACTTGTACATAAAAATAGCATAAATGTTTTATCATAAAATTTATTTAAATTCTTTTACAAATGTTTTTGAGCAATCATACTGAAAATAATGTCCATGTAAAAATAATTCCTGAAAAATCAGGAGCCATAAATCTATTGCAAAGAACTGTATATTTCATGGTAAGCTATAACATTTATAAATTTCTTATTTTACAAGATTTTTTTTTACTTTTCCTTTACAATGGTTACCTTTCTCATCAATATCATAGACATTTTCACTGGATGCTAACTGTAATATGTTATTATGAGAAGTGGTAACCAATGGCTCCTGATCTCCATAATGTTTAATGTTATAATCATAAATGTATGGTGGTTATCTTTACAATGTACAAGTAGTAAAGGGGTGGTTACACAGTTAGGCTAATCATAAAGTGGGCATAGTAAGGTGGTGCAATGGAACCTGTTTTGTGAGATCACTGCTATAGAAAACCACATGTCTTGTGAAGCCATGGCTATAGAAGACCACTTGTCTTGTGAGACCATGGTTATAGAAGACCACCTGTCTTGTGAGACCATGGTTATAGAAGACCACCTGTCTTGTGAGACCATGGTTATAGAAGACCACCTGTCTTGTGAGACCATGGTTATAGAAGACCACCTGTCTTGTGAGACCATGGTTATAGAAGACCACCTGTCTTATGAGACCAGTCATATAGAAGACCACCTGTTTTGTGAGACCATCTGTCTTCTGAAAAACACATGGTTATACAATCCTTCAGATAATACCTCTTTTGAGAGACCATCTGTCTTGTAACACCACAATTCAGTACAAAGGGTTGGTCTTTCAAGACAGGATCCAACATAGTAAAAAGTGAATAAAGTAAGACAACAAATCTAAAAGTACAAAAGGTGTATTTTTCCTCTTGTCCTCTCTCATACATATATTCACAAGCACATACATTTACTGTACAGCCTGGCTGTATTTGTTTGTACTTGAAACCTCAATGTGACCTAACCTCTGTAACAGAATCTGATATTTAAGATTAAAATGTTCATAACTTTATAATGGCTATGTCTAGGCATATATCAAGCTAAGACACAATGTTTATGTTGATGTTAAGCTAGATAATCACACCAAGTAACTAATGGGGAATAATATATCAATGTTGAGAGAAAATAATTTATAAAAAGTACATGTACTGTATGTATACATACATTTCATTGTGTGTGTGTGTGTTAAGGTGTGTGTGTGTGTGTGTGTGTTTTAAGGTGTGTGTGTGTGTGTGTGTGTGTGTGTGTGTGTGTGTGTGTGTGTGTGTGTGTGTGTGTGTGTGTGTGTGTGTGTGTTTGCCACACTAACCTACTGTTACAGTTTAGTCATCCATATATAAATGTCTTACACTGAATACCTCAAAAGTTCTACAGAATCTCACAAAATAAACAGACCAAACTGTTTGGTTTTCTGTTTTAACAATACCTTACCCATAAAGCTCCAGTCTATTTTTACCTATGAAAGTTCCGGTCTATTTTGAGTACAGTGGAATCTACCTAGAGAGACCACCCTTTCTGCCACTGAAATGTGGTCTCTCAAGACGACAAGGTGGTCCTTCAACAATTTGTCAACATGATGGAGGGGGAAAAATGGTTACAACATACATGTACCTAGGAAGAGACCACTGACCTTCTGCAAGTAAATTGGCGAACTTTCTCACAATATCAGCTTAGGTTTTAATGGGGCTTAAACCTAATGCTCAATATAATATTTTTATTTATTATATATAATTTATACTCAGGCCAGACCATTATCTTACTCAGGCCAGACCATTATCTTTTAATGATTTATACTTTAAATTATAAACATTTATACTGAGTGTCAGTATATTATTTTATAATGGTTTTAGTATATGAAGGATCAGTCCATTGAGGATTGGTGCATTATTTTGTAATGGTACTATATGTACGTTGTAGTATATTCAAGGATTACTCCATTTTTTGTAATGGTTTACATTATATTGAGGATCAGTCCATTATTTTGTAATGGTTTGCAATATATTGAGGATTAGTCCATTATTTTGTAATGGTTTGTATTATACTGAGGATCAATCCATTTTTTTATAATTGTTTGTATTATATTGAGGATTAGTCCATTATTTATGTTTTATAATGATTTGTAGTATACTGAAGATAAGTCCATTATTCAATACAGAATAACTGTAAAAAAAATCTAAAATTTTCAACATTTTCCTTTTGTGCACCCAAAGTTGCAAAGGTCTAAAACGAGTCGTAATCTCATTGGTCTTTATAAGAAAAACTTGTTAATGTCATGTAATAGTTAAAGTGATATTAATCTTCTAAAATTATACAAGAATATTTGTAAAATTTTGCATTTTATAGGATCAACAGGTAGAATTTTTAAAGGAGGTGGTGGGGTGGGGTTGGAGGAGGACAGATTTTCCATTAGTTCAGAGTTCTGTAAACTGTAAACAAGTGGATTGTTAGAGCAGAAAGTGAAAATCAACCTATATTTTATTGCATATTTTATTGTAAATATATTGCACTTTCAGCTCAGGGTACTGGTTCGACTTAAATCTGACTGCTTGCATTGGTCTAGTGGTTGAGCTTTTGACTCCAATGTGGCTGGTATCAAGTTCCAATCCCTCAATGCCAGGTCATACCTAAGACTTAAAAAACAAAAAAAGAAAAGGTTAAGTGACTGTTCCATTGCTAAAACTCAGCATGAGAAGTGAAAGTCACACATCAGGTCTGTCAGATAAGATTTAAAGGGGCATTAGCTATGTTTACCCCAACAAATTATTTCAATTTTTTCTACTTTTACTACTTGTACTTGATGTACAGTAACAGATTAAATAAGAGGAACTATAACACTGAAGTCAAATAAAAATAATCTTATATTCTTACATATTTTATCCAGCGTGGTATTCACATACATTGTACAAATAGTAAAGCAGAGTATTTCAATTGCAAGTGAAAAAGTGCCAAACCCGAATATCTGAAGCAATTTTCACAAATTACATGGGAATCAGGAATTTATATGCCTGTTATATCTCTTTTTTTTTGTTATTGTATATCAATCTAAGAAAAGGAAAATTCTTTTTTGTAAAAAAAAAACCAAAAAACCAAAAAACACAGCTAATGCCCCTTAAAAACCAAGATCCTGTGTCATAGCTGGCATGGGATGTAAAGAACCTTCACTGCATTGACTATTGGTGATTATACATGTAATAAGTCCATAGAATAGTTTAAAATTTGTGGCACTTCACCTAAGCTGGTGACATCTCCATATACATGTAAATGAAAAATTGAAATTAAAAATGGTGGGTAAAACGGCAATCCAAAAAATTGATATACATCAAATATACCCAGTAGTGACCTTGACCAGAATTTTGGTGAAAAAGCAGCGAGTTAAATGCATTTAGTCAGTGTTTGCCTGTTGACAGAAGTGTGAAATTCATTGCCCCAGAGTCATGAGTAACATCGGCAATTGGAATACTTGATGATATTGCAGAGGTGTTGGAGTTCTTAAAGCGATATATATTAAGGTGTCACAATGACTATTTTTGTCCCCTGACATATAGTCAAGAATATGATAAAATGTGTGTTCAAATACATTATCACATCAAACATTGTAAAAGATCTTCTTTTCGAAGTTATATGTTTTATTAGAATTTAAGTTGCAATGACCATTGAGATAAACTTTTTCAAATGTACTTTGTAATTCGGTCAGGGGATCTCGGTCCTTTACGCACTCGGGCTATGTTAAAGTTGGCCATTTTTATGTGTTTTATATTTATTTTTAAAATAAAGGACGTGATTTTTATTGGAAAATATATGCTTTTCAACGCTATCACTAGAAGAAATTTTCCCGATCTTTAATGTTACCTTGAATGCTGACTTTGACAAAATCAAAACAATATAACTGTGAAAAGTATGTGTATCTTAAGTTTTACAATTGTGTCACCATGTCTGGTAGAGTTGGGCAGTTCATGATCATGTGTCAAGAATGATAAAGCCGAGAATGGGTCGAGATCACCCGATATACCCAGCAGGTGGACAATTTCAAAAGCGAATGTTTTGAAACGACAAAACAGACAAACTTTGCCTGATTTAGGTATGAAATGATGATGTACGAAAATACACACAAAGGGTAATAAGAATAGAATGTTTATTAACTGCAAATAGCACGTGTTTATTGGTCAGTTGGTAATCTTCGTAAAAAAATACAAAAAGTTAATTTGCAATGCTCAAAGTATGGCAGACAAAAAATAACTTATATTACGGATTACGTTTGGCAAGATTGTTGCAATTTTTCTCTTTCATTTGTTATTCTAACCACCAGATGGTCTCTTTGGAATATATAAGAGATAGAATATCACATAAAATGGGCATGTCAAATTTTTCACCTGCATTAGCTCATATCACTTTAAAATCTCTTCTGCTTGACTTCTGAGCACTTATCACGCTAAAATCATAATTAAGTTGAGAACTTTAACCACATTCTCACTCTGTCAAGTGTTGTTATGTCATTTTTGTGCTGTAGACGTCGGTGATATTCTCTGGTGTCCAGCAAACTCCAACTTTCTCAGTTCTCATAGAATTCTTATAAACAAGTTAAGCAGTTTGTAGGTTTTCCATTAGGCCCTGTTGCCTGTAAAGAACTGACAATGTTGAAGGTGATAGATGGCTATGAGGGATGCTGTGATTTCTAAATGAAAATTATCAATGCTTTATTTTGATGCATATTAATGTTTACTCATTTTTTTTCTCACAGAAATTATTTCAGAGACACTTCTAATGAATAAACTTGCCACAGCTAATCAATATTTGCAATGAATGCCCATGTACAGTGAAATCAATAGGAGCTGGCAGATAAGGAGCCAATATTATGGTAGATGATAGATGTAACTGTTAGTAAATTAGACAGTGCTTATAGCAAGTAATTTCATTTTTGTAGGATCTGATATTGTCCTGTAATTTAAACCATACAGATCCTCTCAACAGTTAAAATTCTAGATGAATTTCTTTACAAAAGCCTGTGTCATAAATTTATATTGTGATGTCCAGTGGCTGTAGCTGGTTTACACCCTTGGGTGTATACAGAGAAATTCAGACCTGACAAAATGATAGATACACCTGACTTAAGTAAAAGAAACTTTTTCTCCCACTCGTAGCAATTGTCTTCTCCAGGTTTCATTGATATTATCTGGAGTGCTGTCTGTAATATGCCCTAATGAATGTCTTGTATCCAGACTAACAGAATTTTGAAATACTGTATATACATGTACCGTTGTACAGTGTACAAAACATGGTGTACATCTATGATACATTTTATTGCATTTATAAGCTCGTGTTCAGGTACAATCATATTTTCACTTACCTGTACCTTTACATGGCAACATATGAATTTATCCTTACTGAAGTAGCTTTATATAGGATACTTATATGGATGAAACATCATAGTGAGCTCCCGATTGATGTTTAAGGTGACATTTTAACAGTCAAGGTCACCAAGGAAAAACTTTGTTCCCTCTTCAAGTAAGCTGGAAAGTTAAATCACAAATTTGTGTTAGGATCAAAATGAATTCATCTTGTGTATAAGAAATACAGTGAAACTTGTATGAAACGACCTCCATGGAGACACAAGAAAACCGGTCTTTATATGAAGGTGATCTTTAAATAGAGGTTGATTTGTACACAAATGGTACTATTGGGGACAGCAAAAAATGATCTTTCTGACTAGGTGGTCTTTATACACAGGTGGTCACTAAAGCAGGTTTTACTGTATTGTAATTTCTAAGAATCTAATACCCACTCTCTTTGAACATTCATGACCCAGTTAGAGTAACATTGACCCCTAAAGCCTCATTTGGTTCCCGCTATTTCAAAAAGTGGTAAAGTCCAATGCTATAATTCAATAGTTTATGATTTGAAATTACGATTTTACAATTATTTTATGTGTAACCATTCTATTTATTGACTTGGGTGAGTCTAAATGTGGCCACAGGAAATGGGAAAATTAATTTTTGACACATTTTTAGGTCTTTTCAGACTTCGTCATTTTCATTCATTTTTGTATGATATCTTTGATTATCTCCCCTTGTATTCATTTCAAGTGTTTTATTTGTATATAGGTAAAGAAATGTTTTTTGGCAAGAATTTTGCAGAAATGTAATTGTTTGAATATTTTGATGAATTTCTTAAAACTGTAATATTTGTATTTCATGGCCAGATCAGCCTACATGTACATATTCTTCTTGGTCTTATTTCCACATTTGTAGATGGTTCTCAGATGAGCGATTAAGGCCCTCTTGAGCCTCTTGTTTAATTTTTGGTGTAAAAGTTCATCTTAGGTGGGTGGGTAGGGTCTCACTGAACATATCTTTTTTAATTTGTGGTCTAATGTAAATAGATAAGACTATATTATCAGACTGTTCTCTGAGACTCAGTCTATATACAAGAATATCAGGTTAAGGTAGAACAGTGTACTTGCTTCATATTACACATAAAACAGGTCATACATATACTTTTATCACTCAAAGTTGAATCATCCTGACTTATTTCAGCAAGGGTGAACTATACATTTCTCTGGAGAGATGTGTTACAAATGACATACATATTGTGACTTTGTGTGTACATATATTTTGTCTATATGTAAGTGCTGTATAAATACCTCTTAGCCTTATTGCATTTTGACATGGCTATGAATAACATCTGTTTTAGCTTCACGCAATGTAACTGTTAAAATGTTGAACTCTGGAGCAACTGATGAAACAAAGACTCTACTATCTACCATACAACACAGATACCAGTTTGTGTTTTCATTTGTTTGTTAATTTTATATTATATGTATTGACCTATACCCTGTGAAATATGATACATGTATGTTATTGCAGTACGTGAATCCTCTCTTATAAAAGTATTTTTTTTATATATAATATATGGTACCATACATATTAAATCTTTGTAAGATAATTTAGGACCCTGTGAATATAAATATATATATATATACACAGTACATCAGTAGAATCCTGTTGTCTTGAAGTTGATGGGACCACCCATTTTCCTTTGAGATATCTGGAATTCGAGATAACCAATATTTGATTAAGATTTATTTATCTTTCAATCAAAATCGGACCCGTTGTTCAACTTCATTATAACTGGAATTTTGACTCAACCAATATTCCGCTCTGTGTTTGTGTGTGTGTGTGTGTGTGTGTGTGTGTGTGTGTGTGTGTGTGTGTGTGTGTGTGTGTGTGTGTGTGTGTGTTATTTTGACATAACGAGATTTCACTCTGTGTGTGTGTGTGTGTGTATATGTATATATATATACATGTAATTTTGACATAACGAGATTCCACTGTGTGTGTGTGTATGTATATATATATATATATACATGTAATTTTGACATAACGAGATTCCACTGTGTGTGTGTGTATATATATATATATATACATATACATGTAATGTATAGTCAAACTTGTCTATAAAGGTCAGCTGTTATAGACAGGAGGCCTATATAAAGAGGTTTATTCAGTATAGAAAGGGGCCTCCATTGCCGACTGGTTATAAGAGCGTCACGCTTTGAACCATGAAGTGTCTCACTTCTGGTCAACGCAAGATTGAGTCCAAGCTGGAACCTAAGCTGATTTTCATGAGAAAGTTTGCAAGTTTACTTGTGGAAGGCTGGTGGTCTCTTCCCGGGTCTCTCTTAACACCAATAAAACTGGCTGCCACCCTAAAACTGAAAAATTGTTAAATGTGGCATAAAACACCATTCATATTCAAATTCAGTATAAAAAAAGCTAGCAAAGGTTATGTATAGCCTTTATAGGCAGACTGCCTTTATACAGAGGTGGCCTTTACTGCAAGTTTGACTGTACATGTAACTTTATATATGTGTATATATGTGGGGGGGATTATGGATGTGGGTGGTTGGGATATATAGGGAATTAACATTAACCTTGAATTTGAAAAAAAAAAAATTACCAAATATCATATATTCAGCATCTAAATGCTGTTGTAATTTTGTTTGCCTATCAACTGAGCTTTATAATAACCATGACCGGCATTTAAGACCAATTTTATCAAAACATAAGATGTTATTGTTAAATTAGGTATGTATGTTGTTTTCCACTACAGTGGAACCTGTCTGAAAACATCACTCTCTTGAAAGACCACCTGTCTTTTGAGACCTCATTCTGAAAATCATTTGGCTAATAAATCCTTTAAATAAATCCTTGTTTAAGAGACGTACCACCTGTCTTGAGAGACTACTTCAGTGGCAGATAGGATGGTCTCTCATGACAGGTTCCACTGTATAATGTTTCTCTTAGGTAATATGACACACTGGTAGACATTTGATTTAAGAAATTTTTAATGTTATCATCATTTTGAACCAATTACCAGCATAAAAAGAGGAAAGAATCCTTGTATACTGGTACTCTACTCTACTACTTTCTTCCTGATCTTTTTCGGGTAAAATATCCCTGTTTCCCTTATCATGACAGGTTAAATAATCCCTTTTTACCTGAACTGAACAGGTAGGAGGATCCCTTTTAGTACCTGAACTTGAAATTTAGATGAATCGCTGTTTTCATGACAGGCTTACTTGCTGTTTGTATGGAGCTGAAATTCTGTATTTGATATGAATGAATTTCCGAAGAATTAATTCTGTATGTAGTGTTTGTTTAACTATGAAATAGGACCAGCCGTAGGGAAAATACAAATGATGAATTGGAGACTCCCAGTAGTAAAATTATCGGAGGACTGTGTAGAGCTGGTGCCGATATTGTCACTACAACTCTGCTATCTTCATTAAAATGTTTATAACCTCATCTTTGTTTTCATTTTGGAGTCTCATTTCAGTCAGTTAAAAGTGCCTTATATTTGGATAATTTATTTTTGTTTTATTTCAGAAAAGATAAAAAGTAAATATCAGACACTGCTAGCTTTATAAATTTCATCTGAGTAGTTTCATAGGGAGAAATGATGGTCTTCAGAGGTTTTACAATTTTTAAGTCACCTGAGTCACTCAGACGACCTTATGACCTTGGTCTTTGCCCATTGTTGGTGGCCGATTGAACAATTGAACATTTTTAAATTCTCCTTGAAAATTGCTTTGTCAATTTTTTTGCAATAAGCTTCATTTGGGTAATGGGATTGTGGTACCCCCTTGGCTCTTAAGGGATAAAAAAACTGACATAAATAGTCCACTTTAAAAATCTTATTCACCACTGCACTAAAAATCTTATTCACCACTGCACATCAAGGATAAAAAGTGAATACATGACTAGAAAGAAGATAAAAACCTCTAAAATAAATTTTGAAAATACGACCCAGGACCAAATTCTATGTCTTTAATAATCTTCTCATGAAGTAATGATTACATGACTTTCGCATTTTGTATGCATGATCAGTAAAATCAATATGTACAAAGTTTGAGAATGAAAACAAATTTCTCCATAAACAAGCCTGTAGGGGACGCTTAATGATAGTGTACAGTTTTATATAAATGGCTGATGAACTTTTACTTAAAACTTATTGAATACAAAGATAAAGGAGGAAATTGTCAAGAGTCATCTATGGATCCCGAATGAAAAAGGGGCTATAACCAAAACTGTGCAAAAGCATTGACCAGCTTATAATTATAATTCTTATTGTAAACATCTTTTGCTCAGGTGACCATTAAGGCCCACTGGGCCTCTTGTAGTTCAATACATTTGAAGTATGAATAATTTCTTCTAATCCTAATCCTGTCTATTTTATATTTTATCATTGTTTAGATAGTGACAGAAGTTGTGCTCCATATGATAGATGTGATGTTAATAGATTTAAGTATAGGGGTCAGTTAAGGTCATCTCTTTATCATAAATTTGTGGAGTAAAAAGAGCTTGTTTATAGTAAAGCCATTGTGTGTTTTGTGAGGCGATTTCAACACCATGTAATATCAGCCAGATCAAACATCATTTACATATTTAATCATATCAGCTGATCTAGCTATTAACCAAGTTACCTCCATGTACTGTATAAGTAACTTATTGTATATGCATTAATTGGTTTTCATATTCCCCAGAGGGTGGACAAGATAGAGAGAGACTAATGTCTGACTTGTAAATCTTTATCATCAGCCAAGGCTATAGTCCTGACATAAACCAAGACAACAAATAATGTGTTCACTTTCTCTCTTATGTTGATAAAAAATTTACACAAAACTAGACATTTGTCTCAGTGGGATGAAGTAAAAGCAACACACAATTGATTTGGACACTTGTTGTAAATGTTTCTGAAATAGAAGAGGCTGTTAGACAGACAACTGGAGGACCCAAAGAGACATCTGAGGGATCTGGAAAACTAAAGGAATATTTATTTGCCATATATATTTGATAGTTTTTCTAGATATGAACAGCCATGTGTTCATTGCTGTTTTGTTGAGTTGATCAATAATTATTTTCTTCAACTATATTATTTGTGCAATGCCTATTGATTTATTTCTGTTCTGTTGTAGGAATGGATGTGCCCCTGCCAAAGTTTCAAAGAGTAAATGACCAAGGTTGGTATCACTTTCAATCAGTTATCTCTATGCAGCAGGATTTATCCCCCCTGTGCATATGTCAATTGATGTTTCATGTTTGTTTCTTATTTCTGAAGATTACGAATGCTTAAATTAGTGGTCTAGACCAGACGAAATGATGACCAGGTGGTCTTTATACGTAGCCGGTGGCTAAAGCTAGTTTTACTGTAGCCCTAAATATGTACCTCACATCTGACCTGCATATATAAAGTATTTGAAGTCATGGTTGAAATACAGTGAGACCTGTCTTGAGACCACCTGTCTGTCTCACAATAAAATCCTTAATCCAACAGAGATATATATATTAACACAAGTTGAAATGCAAATTTTCCCTAGATACTTGAATTTGCAAACAGATTTGTTTGCGGTATGCTGTGGGGTTATTCTGTCATGAAAGCAAAAAAAAAAAGAAAGATTTACAATATAGCAATGTAGAAAGGATTTTTTTAGACCCAGTGCCAAAGGTTCATTGTGATCTATTGCGATTGTCTTTTGTCAGGTGTCATCCATTAACATTTGCACATTTGTTTACTATTCTCAAGAACCCATTTTAACCAAACTTGACAGGAACTATCCCTATGTGAAGCCAAAGATCACGAAGAAAAATGGGCAAAAACTACAGAAGGTTGTGAGTAAAATAACATTGGGTAGGGTTTTATTTACAAATGGCTTATCATGTTAACTCAAAACTGATCAACTTTATATATACAGATTTATGAAAAATTGTTAAGAGTTGTTAAGAATTGTCACAGTGTAATTGTGACAAAAAATATCAAAGGTCAAGGTTACAGGCACCTAACTAAGTAAACAGAATATACCAGTTGCATAATTGATCGTATTGGCCAGATTATGGCTCCTCAGGCCTTTTGTCGGAAACTGTAAAAACAGAATAGTTGTTTAACGTCCCACTCAAGAATCTTTCACTCATATGTAGACATCACCAAATCAAATTTTGGCCTATGCACGGCGCTTACGGCCATTGAGCGGTGAGTGTTGTTTAATGTGCAGACACCTATTGTGACACTGGACCTCGGGTTTTACTGTCTCATCTAAGGGACAAGAAAAGTCAGACGCCTCTGCCAAGGCTCGAACCCGCAATTCTTGAGGTTAAGAATTGAGCTCTCTACTGTGGAGTCATGTCAAAACAGAATGTTGATATGCAGTTGTATTTTGGTCATCTGAGTCATAGACTCAGGATGACATATTGGTATCATCTTCTGTCTGTTGTCGTCTGCTATGCATTTAAACCTCTTCTCAAGGCTAAAATGGTCCTGTTTCAATCAAACTTGGCAGGAACTATTGGATATCCCCATCTGAAGCTGCATAAAGTTTGAAAACAAAAAGGGGCTAGGACCTTAGGGATTCAAAAGAGGGCCAAAAGGAACAAAACTTTTAACATCTTTTAAGTTCTTCTGAAGAACCAATGATCAGATTTCCTTCAAATCTGCTATACATTATACAAAGTCAATATCTACAAAGTTAAACATTTGTGAATGAAATAAAAGATTTATGCAAATGAATTATTAACTCAGAACCTTTTTGTATACAAAGATATATAAGAAAGTTGTTAAGAATTATCTAAGGGTCATTGTTATAAAGTTTCAAGGTGACAGACACAAATGTAGATGGTAAATATCACTATCCCCATTTGACGCTGCATATAGTTTGCAAATGAAAAGGGATTAGGTCCCAAAGGGGCTCCAGAAGGGGACCTAAAAGCTAAAACAGTACATCTTTAAAAATCCTTTTGCCGTGAATCAGTGATCCGATTTCTTTCAAATTTGGTATACTTGATCATTAAGTAAATATCTTTAAGGTTGTGAAAGAAAACAAAATCTGTCCATAAATGAGCAATGAGGAAGTGCTTCCAATGACAAGAGTGCAATTTTATACAAATTGTTTATTAACTCAAAACTGATTTTTGTATATAAAATTATATTGGAAATTTGTTAGGGATTATCTAAGAATCACTGTGACAAAGTTTCAGTGTCATGGGGTCAGATGTCATGGTGACATACATTTACACTGCAAACCTTAGTTAATAGAAAATAACAGTTTTTTGTCAACATTGGGACATTTCCAACGTCTTCTCAAGAACCAATTTTTTTATTTTAACTGAACTTTGTAGATATTATCCTAAAGGAAGCTTTTTAAGGTTTGCAAATAAAATGAACTAGGATCCATTGGGGCTGCCAAACAGTCAAAACATGGTACATCTTTTAAAAATGTCTTCTCATATCTAGCAATGATCAGCATATCATTGACTCAGGTGACCATCCAGGCCCATTGGGCCTCGTGTTTAATTTTTCCTAGTTGGAAGCTGCAAACATATTGAATTAAGTATTATCAGAACCATGATAAAATTAAAAAAGAGGAGACAAGGTTGAATTTTTATTATACATGTAAATCAATTACATTGACTCTACTCTCAAGTTGCAATGGCAAACCTTACATTTCAGTCAGACCTGAAATATTGGCGTGATGAACTAGATTTACTAAAAATGCTGAACATGCTTGCAGTGTATTTCAGGCATCACTGATAAACCTAAAACTTCTAAAACTTATCTTTCTTTCTCCTTCATACACTTCATACAATCTATCTCTGTCTGTCCATCTGTGTGTATCTGTGTGTCTCTCTTTGTCAATGTTTAAAAGTTTAAAATTGTGTCTTCCTGTCCCTCTCTGTATGTCTATTTCTGTCTGTCTGTCTGTCTGTCACTCTCTGTCTGTCTGTCTCTCTGTTTCCCTGTGTGTCTGTCTCTCTGTCTTGTCTTCCTGTGACTGTTTCTGTGACTCTCATTCTCACTTATTCTCTGTCTGTCTCTCTGTCTCTGTCTGTCTGTCTGTCTGTCTGTCTGTCTGTCTGTCTCTCTCTCTCTCTCTCTCTCTCTCTCTCTCTCTCTCTCTCTCTCTCTCTCTCTCTCTCTCTCTCTCTCTCTCTCTCTCTCTCTCTCTCACCAAAATGAAAATAAGACAACACAAATACAGTTAGACCTCTCTCACTTTTCTCTGACCTCTCTCTCTCTTTCTCTCTCTCTCTCTCTCTCTCTCTCTCTCTCTCTCTCTCTCTCTCTCTCTCTCCCTCTCTCTCTCTCTCTCTCTCTCTCTCTCTCTCTCTCTCATTTTTCACCAAAATGAAAATAAGACAACACAAATACAGTTAGACCTTGTTTGTACATTGTACATTTCTGTTTTGTCTGACAATATTTTACACTTGTTACATAATACAAAATATGTATATGGCAGAACATGCAAATCTTCAAGCAGATGTCAGATACAGTCTCTAGAATCAACAAAATAGGTTGAATCATGCATATTCCTTTTGTTGTGTATTCCCTCTGTAAAGCTTTACTTTCTCATGTTCTCACACTTTTTAGACTTCTGTTTGCTGTTTAATTCTGGAATTCTGTTAAAAGCATATAGCACAGGTCAGCGGTTCTCATTTCCATTCTTGTTTTCACAATATGTATGCCAATGTCTGGAGGTTTCTCAGCTAGATATGAAAACACAGTCATGTGAAAGTGATTACATAATCTGTTTCATCTCAAAATCTGAATGAAGATGCAGTCAGTATTATAACTTTTCAGTGAGGCATGTAAATGACAGATGAGTTGTTTTTTTTTTCGTCTGGTAAGAGATCATCTCCAGGCTGCTGTAAAGTGTAGGGTGTATAACATGTCTTTTACACCTCCTAAACAAAAGATTGCTTTCTCTGTATCGGTGTATATGTGGTTTTAATTACAGAATATATATATATATATATATATATATATATATATATATATATATATATATATATATATATATATAGTAGTACTTGTTTTTATTTAACATAAATTAGGAATGTTGAACATGAACTCCTGCACAAGACCACACATTAATTTCCATAAAAAACGGAACTTAAGATATTTGGTACTTGTTTCTACTTATTTTTAAGTTTCAATTTTTTAGCCAGCTGTTTTGTCAAATTTACATACATTTATATTTGGAGATTTTCCATATGTGTTTTATATTTGACTCGCAAATAAAAGGTCTGGATTTTGATTCCCAGTACCATTAGCAGACAATTCTCCTCCCCCCTTGCTGAAACTTTCCCAGGGGAAAAACTGGCTAGCCAATTCTCTTGCTGACAGAAAAACTGGCTAGCCAATTTTTTCTCTCCCTTAGTTAAAAAGTTCCCTCTGAGGAAAATTGGATAGCTATTTTTTTCCCTGGGGAAGGAATTGGCTTGCCAATTCTTGCCCCTGAGAAACTTTTAGATGGGGAAAGAACTTAACTTCCACACCAGGATATACCAAAGACTATAAAAAAGTGTAGTGACTGTTCTTTCCCCAAACACTCAGCATATGAGATGACAGTCACAGGTCCTTTGGATGATATCTGAAACCAAGGATCTGTTTTACGTTGATATGGTACATAAATGAACCCTCACAGCATTGGCTGTAGCACAGGTCAAAATTTGTAAAACAGCAATAAAAAGGAAAATATCAAAAATAAAAATGACATAAATAAAAAATCAACTGAAGTCACTTATATGATGGAGAATTCATGCTTTCATGTGTACCTTAGATATATACATGTACTTGTATCTGCGAAGTTGTAATGACTTGAACTATGTCTGAGTGTAGGTTCCCCAACTGACTCATTATAATCTGTGTTTAGACGTAAACTCTATTTATTTTACAACAATTAATGAACAAGAATTACAACTGATATTAACATCTCCTGTTGGATCTAATGCTGATTTCATGGGGGTATTTAATGTTGGAGAAATCTGGAGTCCCCTTGGAAAACCCTCCGGCATACTCCCCGTCTAATCCAAAGATCAAAAAAGGTTTTTAATGGTGATGTGATGTGTTTGTCCAATATTTTGCAGTTGTTTATAGTCCGTCACAAAATGCTCAGCAACATAAGTACAAAAATGTATGTCATGTTACCTCTATTGTTTGTAGTCCCTCGCCAAATGCTCTGCAACTAACGTACAAAAATGTACGTCGAGCGATTGGGGAGAAACAATAAACCAGAATTTTGTATAAGCATTTGGTCTGCATATAATGGTTGTTCCAAATTATGCAGTACATTGCATTTAATCAACAATCCAATTTTCAGCTGACAGATTTCTGAAATTACATCATTTGCAATCGCATATCTCCATGTGATTTTTTTATGACAAAAGTTTTTCGTTTCCTCTGAAATCCACTTTGGTGATGATTATATTGACATGTTAAGATCCATCTGTCGTCAATTTCTCATTTCTCTGATGGAAATTGAAAACAGTTGTGCAATTTCTTTGAACTCATCACTTGTACTTAGTAGAATGTAAGTGATTCTTTGAGTTGAAAACCAAAGCTAATTCAGGTATTGTCTGATTAAGTACATGTAATATGACATATCTTCTGTAGTAGGAATACTTTACCATGTGTGTGCATGCGTGTGTGCGTGCGTGCGTGGTCTGAGGTCTGAATTCAAGTAGCCCAGTACTGCCCACAATATAAGAAAAAAGCATGAATACATTCCAAGTAATTTAATAAACTTGTTCAAATACTGATAATTTGTTGCATGTTTTTCTTTAAAAAGATTAATTTATCAACTGTTTCTGGGTCTAAGAAAGACAGCTGGGCAGTGACTCTATCACCGCCGTGGAAAAGACTCGTTCACTGGAGACAGAAGTCGCTTGAATACATAAATAATCTTCCTCCAAGTTAGATAATAATTGGTATGTCTCTTCCTTTCTCTTCCGCTGTGATAAGGGGTTGTTTTCAAGAGGGAGAGTCAATTCAGTCAGTATTTTCTAACTTCATTTTCAGCTCTGGTTTTGATTGAAACTGGTGGAGTTTCTTTCACAATGAATACATCTCCAAATAGATCCTCCTTTGCTGAATTCTTCCTTGGAGGGCTAGTGGTTATATCATTTCTGTCTGCTTCAAAACAAAAAAATCATAATTGAAAGCTGAATGTAATAAATCTTCAATAGTATTCACGTAAACATTCCTTATGTTCAGTTTTTTTTTTTAATCGAAAGTAAATGAATAAATTTTTTTTTTTTTTTACAAATTTAAGAAGCTATTTACTAAAAATGCTCCAGCACAGAATTTGACTTGTACACCAGACCTTTACCTGTAGTATTACAGTATAGGTCATTATCATTTGATGATTCTGGTTCAGAAAAGTGAAGGCTAGGTAGATTTGGCATCACCTGTGAGGATATAAATGTCTGACTTTTGGCTCTACCTTAATAAGGGTCTGAGATAAGTTAGTGATACATACATCAACAATGTATATTAAATGAATAATGAACTCACAGCTTGATCATTGAATGACTACAATTAGGCACATCCAGTTGCTGCATGTTAGAGTTGAAAAATTGTCTTTTATTTATTTATTTATTTTTTCTTATTGATTTTCCTTTTATCACAGTACATAATACATAAATGATGCAACATCTACAACTGGAAAATCAGGTTTTGTGTGTATATGGTACAAAGAAATAGTGAAGACTGTGCATGAGAGAGAGAGAGAGAGAGAAACAGAGAGAGAGGTCATTTTTTTATTTTATTGAATTGTAGTCAGTGTGCTTTCTCTAACAATAACTTAAAATGAAATATTTCAGACTTCTAACAACTATCATTATTAGAGACTACTTCAGCATGGTGTGCTTGACTCAGCACGCAATGAAACAAAAATACAATATAGGAACATATTATGCTTACCATTGTCAATAGAACCTGTACCAAAGAAGAAAAAACAGAGACTTCATCAAACAGTCAAAATTATACATGCCTTATTGAATAACATGCAAAGAACAATAACTAAAAAAATCAAAACCAAACAATAAGAAAATCAGAAACAACAAGACATAAAACAAACAGAATTCATTTTTAACACTTTAAATCCAACTCAATTTAGGTAAAACACAAACCATTTGCTCTGCAGCTAATATTTTGTTGAGGATTGCAGCGAACACTCTGATTCGGTCAACCTCTGTGTGGTAATGCGAGGTATGGAATCTTGGATCCAGTTCACAACTTATTTCCAAAACCTCCACAATTACAGGATGTGTGTATCGAGTCTTCAAGTCATTCTGTATAGCACATTTCACTTGGTCTATCATAGAAGAATGATCATTATCATTGTTTACAGTGAAACCTTTTAGCAGTAAAACTGAGGCTTGAGAGTACTCTATTCATTGAACCTAGTATGTTTATTTAATACTTTTCTTTAGTACTTGAAAAGTTTAACCTTATGAGCACAACTCTTCACATACTGCTAGGCTTTGAGTTGAAACTTGATACAGAATAATAATTTGTTCTGAAGTTATGCAGTAGTGGAAGAATTTTGATAGTTTTAAGTTTTTTTTCGAAAGTTATGGCCCTTTACATTAAGAATTTTTGTTTTAGTGCTATGGGAATGCTTTGAAGGAAACTCCTGCTTATAACATTTGATACATCTAGTTGAAAGCTGATCATGGCCTGGCACCATAAAACTTAAGAATTACAAGTACAGTTCTCCCCTGATATAATGCACCCCACCCCTGCCACTGATTCTCCAGTACAGATGGTCATTTATGCATGTTAAATCCCTCAACTGTATCACCAGACCAGGTGAATAAAGAAATGTGAGAAAAACTGTTGTCCAACTGTCGCTTTTCTACTTCATATTATGACTGCTAAGGGAGATACATGTAACTCAAACATCGAGTGTCACAAATTTCAATCTCGCTTCCATGAGAGTTGAAAAAAATTGCCGCGTCATGTGTTTTTACACAGCAGTTATCACTCCTCAAGAAATGATTATGAGTAGATAGGGGATATCAACTTAAATCCTTTCAATTCCAAGCCTGTAAAAGATTTATTTTAAACAGTGACAATGAAAGTTAACATTAGAAATGTTTCCGGGTATATGTTAATTTTGGCCATTAGGGTGGCCAAATTGTCCAGACTTAGACAATGGCCAAAATATCCCAATTTATCGTAGTGAGTTGTAAACAGGATATGATATACGACAGGGATTAAAGACATGAAAATGATAAACCTCAATATATTGCCACACCTGTTTATACCACCAAAATAAGTAAAACAAAAGGTGGCAGTATATCGGGGTGAACTGTACTTTTAAGTCGAAAGATTTTACTCTATTTCAAGTATTCCTGAAATCTGATTGGCAAAGCAGGCTGAGTTGAATATATGAATTCAGTAAATTTCATGTTTTTGGTGCAGGGCCCAGAATCAGAGGATTATCTAATGATGTGTATTGTGGAATAATATACACTGACATCTAGAAATACATGTAAAACTTACACTGACATCTACAGATACATGTAAAACTTAAACTGACATCTACAGATACATGTAAAACTTACACTGACATCTAGAAATACATGTAAAACTTACACTGACATCTAGAAATACATGTAAAACTTACACTGACATCTACAGATACATGTAAAACTTACACTGACATCTACAGATACATGTAAAACTTACACTGACATCTACAGATACATGTAAAACTTACACTGACATCTACAGATACATGTAAAACTTACACTGACATCTACAGATACATGTAAAACTTACACTGACATCAGTAACAGATACATGTAAAACTTACACTGACATCAGTAACAGATACATGTAAAACTTACACTGACATCTACAGATACATGTAAAACTTACACTGACATCTACAAATGCATGTAAAACTTACACTGACATTTACAGATACATGTAAAACTTACACTGACATCTACAGATACATGAAAAAATTCAATAACATCTACAAATACATGTAAAACTAACACTGACATCTACAAATACATGTAAAACTTACACTGACATCTACAGATACTTGTAAAACTTACACTGACATCTACAGATACTTGTAAAACTTACACTGACATCTACAAATACATGTAAAACTTACACTGACATCTACAGATACATGAAAAAATTCACTGACATCTACAAATACATGTAAAACTTATTCTGACATCTACAGATACTTGTAAAACTTACACTGGCATCTACAGATACATGTAAAACTTACACTGACATCTACAAATACATGTAAAACTTACACTGACATCTACAGATACATGAAAAAATTCACTGACATCTACAGATACATGAAAAAATTCACTGACATCTACAAATACATGTAAAACTTATTCTGACATCTACAGATACTTGTAAAACTTACACTGACATCTTTAGATACATTTAAATATATATGCCGGCATCTACAGATACATGCAATAGTTACACTATATGTATAAATTTAAAGCAGACTTTTAAGTTTTCAAGTATTCTAGCTTGGGATGTAATTGAACTCAGTTTGACCTATCTGCTTGTATTTTCAAGTTTATGTGTTAACCATGGCGATGGTAAGAGTCATTCATTTCTTATGTCTATCTGAATAGTATGTTTCCTGTCAGGGGATCACGATTTGAAGGACCTTTGTGTGAGTACCCTTAAGCTATTCACAACATGCACAAACATGTCATCCTAAGATCTTACAACAATCAATTTACATACAGTAAATCAGCTATCAGTTTGTTTGAAATTGTTCATCCTTAGCGACACTCTTGGACTGGCCTAAATCATTGATTTCATTTGGACTGGCCTAAATTATTGATTTAATTTGGACTGGCCTAAATAAGTAAATTATTGATTTCATTTGGACTGGCTTAATTATTGATTTCATTTGGACTGGCTTAATTATTGATTTCATTTGGACTGGCTTAAATCATTGATTTCATTTGGACTGACCTAAATCATAGATTTATCAGATTTCATTGTATCTCAGGGGTTGATGAGTTATAGGGCTTGATGAGTTTATGGTTTGCTAAGAGATTTCAATTGACAATTTGATGTCCATATTCAATCATTTTTAGCTCACCTGAACCATAGGTGCAAGTGAGCCTTTTTTGTCACCTGTTGTCCGTTGTCTGTGCGTCCATCTGTCTGTCCATCAACTTTTTTACATTTTCGACGCTTTCTCTGAAACGCAGAAGGGATTTTAACAAAACATTATAGGAAGCAAGGATTTATGGTCCTCTACCAAGTTTGTGTTTTTCGTTCTGATCAGCTCAGGGATGGAACCAGGGTGAGTCCAAATAAATCTCAGGGGTACCCTTCTTTGAAAATCTTCTCCAGAACTGCTGAATAGTTTGGAACACCAATTGCATCTGTGTGATCTACATGGATATATGATTCAAGTTTGTTATTTTCGTAGAAATCAGAAAATCAGTTTTTGATGTGTCAGCTTGTTCTTAAAAACCGCTGAAGGGTTTTTGATGAAACTTTACGGGAAACAAGCACCCAAGGTCCCCTGCCAAATTGGTGTTTTTTGGCCAGATTGACACAGGGGTGGATCCAGGGTAGGGCAAAATAGGTCTCAGGGAGCACCCCTTTTTGAATGTCTTCTTCTTCAGAACTACTGCATGGATTAAAAAAATTAATTGTATCTGAGTGATTTTTTTTTGTCATATAAATGAAGTTTTTTCCATCTAATTTGAATAAATTTGGCACCTTGCTTTATTATAATGAGACATTGGATGAGTTTGATAATAGCTAAAGATTGACAATATTTGCCAGCATAGTGGGATATCAAGATTGGCAATTCTATGGATTTCTAGCCAATTTGAACAACATTTGGCAAGTTGCTTTTAAAATATTATCAATATAAAGATATCTGAATAATGGGAAAATGCTAAAAATTTCTTCAGATCTTCTGTGAAAAAAAAGGATATCTAAAAGAAAGCATATATAGTATATAAGAGCCAGTGATATTGAACTAACCAGTCCAACCACCAAAACCTGTAAAACTTCTCGATGTCTCTTTGACAAGCTAATCGGTTTGACTGACTGGCTACATTGCAGACACATTGTATGCTTGCTCAAGTCCACTAATGAATTCTTAATCACAAAAGCATCCCCACACTCCCCCTTACCAGTTATGGACCAGCACAGTTCTTTTCAGACTGGCACAAATTTATTCAGTCAACTAAGTTTTCTCCAGTAACTTATCTGAAAAATAAGTTGACTGGGAAAGATTTCAATATGTCTGGAAAGCAGTCACAGCATACAAGATGTGTCAAAATTTCTTCTTCATTATTGTATTGTTAACCAATTGTTACTGACAGGCTTATAAATGAGTGATTTCTCAGGTGAATTTACCACCATTTAAGACTATTTTCCCATGGAAAATAAGTGCTCTTTTTCCCAAAACTAAAGCATATTTTCTCAATTTTGCCAAAACAAATTTGAAATTTTGCCAATTGTAAAGTCAGAGGGACTTGCAAATATGGACAAGAAAATTTTCCATAAATGTCAACACATGAAGGATTTACAAAAAGTTTATGCTCAGAACGGCATGATTAAGTCATAATGATTTTGCAATATCATTTCTGTATGTCCCCATATGAATTGGTCTGTCTGTGTGTAACTTAACTACCATAACTCATATCTTCAATAAAATAATGTTTTCATATTTGGCATATGTATTCCTAATGACAAGATTTGGATACTGACAACCTTCAACTTTGACCCAGACTTTGATATATAGTAGAACCTATCATGAAAGACCAACCCCCTCTGCCACTGAAATGTGGCCTCTTAATTAAGACAGGTTAAGCCTCTCAAAAGAGGTTTTATCTAAAGAATTTTTGTACCAAATGGTTTTCATAATATGTCAGAAGACTGATAGTCTTTTATAATGTAGCTTTTCAAAACAGATTCCACTGTTCTTTAAAAATGCTGTTTTTTTTCCAGTGTTCCAGCCCTTGTTCTTTTGCATTTCCTTCATGAATGACCTAGATTCCCAACACATCTTGTGGGTTTTGTTTTAATCCCCTACCAGTGGAGTATGGCATGGCGGAACTCTGGTTTTTGTCTGTCCCTGTTAATCTGATGTCAGTCTGTTACTGTCCATACTTCTTTAACAGTTTTTTTAAAATATCACCATACATGTAGTTTGAAGTTGAGGACACGCATTGATTCATTTATAATGAGTTGTTAGAACAATCTGTCTTGGTATTTGTTTTTTGGATTTTTTGTTGTTTTTTTTTTTAAATTTTAAGAAGAGGAACACAGGCATTTGACAAGTAAACTTGACATCTTCTCCCCACAGCTTCACTTCAAGAGAGACTCCCTGACAATAGTACTGGTTGAACCACAGAACTGCAGCTACACCACCCTCTTGGTAATAAATCAAACCAAAGAACCAAAGCTTTTAAATAAAACTGATCTCAAAATCAGCTTTATATGCTTGGTTTGATTTATAACACATACATGTTTCTGTTTTTTGGGTTTTTTTTTTAACCTAGGCTATTTGGCAGATTTGAAATGCTTCTTTTTTTAAAGGCAAGACATTATTGCTATGACAGGCTCAAAACTCCTCTGGTTTTTCCATATACTCAATTAAAGATCCTCGGGCTCATTATCGTACAAAAATGAAAATGCCTGAGAATTGGCCTAACTGCTATAAGTTGCACTGTAGAAAATAGTTACTTGAGATTCAACCATTAAAACACTTCTTTTAGTTTAATTTGAATCTTGATTCATTAGCATACTCTCACATTATTATTCCTGAACTAGGATGTCATTTATTTTAATTTGAAAACACATTGAAACTTAATTGAACAACAAAGACAGTCGAAAATGTTTATGACCTAAGACAAACTGACAAAAAGGTAAATTCCCTCAGTTCAGCTTTGCCGATTTTGACATTGATACACATTTTAATCACATCTTCTTTTTTTGAGATACTGGAATTGGTCATCATTCTTTTTTATTCATAAAATGTGATTTTTTTTTATTTGAACACATAACTGATAAATTATTTGAAGTTTTCAAGCTTACTCACCAAAGTAATCATTGAAAATGTCACGATCAAACCTTTCAAGTCAGACATAATGTAGGATGTATTCCTGGTGTGCTATAAATTCTGTTTGTTTGTAAGAGAATAAAAAGATTATTTTACTCCATCGTGCGTCTGGTGGGACAGCACAGACTTCAATACAGCTAGTGATGGCATGATTCTTGCCAGTAAAAGAGTTTGAAGTCTAGCCAGGTAGTTTTAATTGATGTGTTTACATTGGTCATTGCTACCACGGGTGTTTCAACCTTAAACCAGTTCAACCCTATCTTTAAAAATTTTCAACCCAGTTTGTATTTGAGCAATCAATCTACATTTTTTACATACCTAATAAATGATATTTTTTTTAAGGTTGTTGAACAAACATATTGCTGTTTATAAAAAATTAGGGAGTAAAGGGAACTGAACAATGCAACATTTTTTAAAGATGTTCAAAGTCATGATAGATCTAAGTGTAAATCTATGTCCCACTCCGTATGTCTGCGGTCTGGTAATATAAACATATTGTAAAATGTACAATGCATCGTCATACATCTGCATCCAAAACAGTAAAACTTGCTATAGTGACCACCTCTATATAAGGATTACCTGTTTATAAAGGCCTGTTTTTTCAAGTCCCTTGACTGTATACTTCACCTAAATTAAACCTGTGTATAAGGGTCACCTGCACATAAAGGTCAATATTTTCTGGTCCCTTGGGTGGCCCCTATATACAGGTTTCACTGTAATTTCTTATATTTCAAATAAATGTTTGGGTTTCAAGATGTACCATGGCATATGACAGCCTATACTCAGTTTCTGATTTTAGTATATCTAAGCTGTATATTCCCAGGTCAAAGAGTAACTACATGTAACATGTAGGTCAATATTCAAAATTACATGTAGCCCTGCCTGTGACAATGGGAACTAAAAATGATACCCAAATTTTCAGTATCATAACATACGGTACATCTATTTATTAAAGGTGATAGCTTGACTCCATCAACAGACAGATTAGTAATACATTGAATTAATTCAGAATGGATTGTGTTTCAACAAATCTATGAAATGTTATCCAAAGTAGGTCTAAGTACACTGGTACCTTTGAATGATTAACTTTTTATACATGTAACATGCCCACAGAAACATATATGTGACAATGTTATATATATGTAACATGCCAACAGAAACATATACATGTAGGTGACAGTTATGTATATACATGTGTGTCTCTGATACCAACTTAGAATGTTTTTAACATTGACTTGCATCTGGATATATATTTTTGTATAAATTCACCAATTCAGATTTGACAAAAGACTTGCCTTTCAAGACTTTCAGTTCTTTGATTTCTTTTTTTTCTTATTTTGGCAGCATTGTTCATTACTAATCTGGATTTTAAAAACATTTGAAATATGTCAAAAAGATACATTGTCTGTGTAATAGACATGATCATTTATGACATAGTTTACTTTACACAATTTGAATCTTCTGACTGGAGTATTGATCTAACCAATAGCCAAGATTCCCGACTTATTTCCTGGTACCGTACTGTTAGTTGAGATGGTAATTACAGTTCTCTTACAGCGATTAATTGAACCAATAGTGTCCACACATATAATTCATATGATAAATAACCTGTGGCAACTTACGTCTTTATCAGTTGGATTGAACCATGTGCATGTCAGACACATCAAGGAAAACCCTGCTACTAGGACCACCTGTTACTAAGACAACCTTGAAAAACCCACCAGCTTGAATTGAAATGTAATGTCTGGCAACTTATCTTAGCATATCTAAATTGTAATGCAGTTATGCTTACAGGTCATGAATTTTTAGGCAGAATCTCAAATCATGAATTATCACTATAAAACTTCTTTTGAGGGAGCACCTGTCTTGAGAGACCACATTTCAATGGCAGAAAGGGTCGTCTGTCAAGTCAGGTTCTGCTCTATTAGTCTGAATTCAGAATTTTTATTTCATCATGTTTTTTGTTTTATTATCTTTCAACACTACAGACCATAATAGACTAGTCTGAGACAATAGAGTCATTCAGATACTCAGGGGTGAAAGGATTAACTCCCAGTAAGGTGATCAATTTTTTCAATCATGCATGACTTACCAGGCCTCTTTCTATGGTATTTACAGGACCAAAATTTGACCCCATTCCCAATGCAAAATACAGGAGTTTTTTCCCAATTTTATGAAAAAAGTTTTTCCCAATTTGACATGAATTCACGTTAAAATTCCATATTGTATCGCCAATGGCTTTTTTCCCAAAAATGACAGAAAAAGGCCTGCTTTAATATTTGTACATCAGTCTATGCTTTTGGGGCAAAACATAAGCATTATGATTGTTGTTAGTTCTAAAGATAATTTGTTTTTACGGTACCATAATTTGTTTTTCTTTGTTTTCAGAGAAAAGAGTTGCTATACAGAATCTGTTGCCTAGTCAAGATGCCACAGACAGGTATAAATCAAGTTTTTACAAGGTTTTAGTCCTACTGTAAGCCTACTGCTCGCGGTTACCCAGAGGGCGTGTACCAACGTTAAAGGGGCATTAGCTGTGTTTACTAAAAATATAATATTACTTTTATTTTTTTCTACTTTTACTACTTGTACTTGATGTACAATAAGAAATAAGATCTAATATTTCTTATATTTCTATATATTTTGTGACAATAAGGTCAGGTCCAGTGTGGTATTCACATACAAATAGTAAGGTTTAGTGTTTCAACATATATATAAGTAGAAAGAGGCAATACAATGGAACCTGTCTTTTTAGATCACATCCTGAAACCAATTAAATTAAATAATTCTGTACATAAAACCTCTTATGGGAGACCAACTGTTTTGAGAAACCGCATTTCAGTGGCTGAAAGGGTGGTTGCTCAAGATAGGTTTCACTGTACCTTGAAATAAACAGTGAGTGTTCAGGTCTTTTTCTGCAGTTTCCATGGAGCCGAAATTTGGCCCCATTCTCAATGCAAAATACATGTGTTTTTACCCAGTTTGATGAACAGAATTCCCTATTTGGTGTTGAAGCCATGATTGTAATGCAAAATAAATTAATGTAAGGGAGATTGCATTTGAAAATTTGATTCCAGTCAGGGCACACCCTGGACTCAAAAATCTGTGAGCCAAAAAATTAGCCAACCAATATATTTTTTAGCCAATTGAAATTTTGATTATCCAGGTCAATGAATGTTGATACCAAATGTTTTTAATTTTACATAACTTTGTTCTGACTAGTGAAACCTGTGAATACATGTACATGTGCCATAATGTCTGGAGGTTTACTTGGTTGGGAAAATTTTGTGACAAATCTATTTTACCAATCAAACATAGTTGTCTGTGATCATGCCATATTTCTCTCTTTTGTATGACAGCAGTATGATATATACAAAAAAATGCACCAAAATATACTAGCAAGAAAATTACTCAATTGCAATATTTTTAGTCAAACTTGACAAAAATTAGTCTGGCTACATTGGCTAATGACAGGGTGAGCCCTGCCAGTGCATTTAGATTTCCATGTGTACAAACAATTTTTCCCAATTTGACATAAACTTACGTTAAAATTTCCAATTGTGTTGACAATGGCATTTTCCCAAAATTGACAGAAAAAGGCCTGGTGTTTTTGTGTGTCTGGCCTCTTATTGTGGTCTAGATGTAGATCAGTGGTCTACTCACAAGTAGAAGGTCTAGGGTTCAATTCCCAGGACCAGGACACACCTAAGACATTAAAAAGGATTCGGAAGTGACTGTTCTTTCTCCAAGTGCTCAGCACAAGAAGTGAAAGACATACTGGGTCTTTCAGATGAGACTTAAAACCGAGGTCCCTTGTCATGACAGGGGTGCCACGTAAAAAATAAACCCCGGCTGCATTGGCACCAGTCCATAGCACAGGTCAAAATTTTAACGCTTCCTAAAGCTACCGACATCTCCATGTAAGTGAAAAATTCTAGGCTGGATGTAAAACAATGATCAAAGAACATGTGTACTGACACATAACCTCTCTATGGAAATGTGGTCTTGAAAAACATGTCTGAACAAATGGATAATTCCTATTTTAAAATTTCAAATTTGACCATGTCCAGACCACAGCTTTGATCTTCATTAAGAACCATTATCATTTGAATTAGCATTTTTTATGAAATTATTTAGTACTGTATTCACAAAGTGTTATCTGAAAATTTTTATTTCTAAAAATTTCAGAAGTGGTCAACCAGCACCTGTGCAAGCAATGACGACATCACAACAGCAAGCTCTAGGCCAGTTGCCTCCACCTCCCGTTACCAAAAAATCTCACAGTAGAACAGCCTCGGGTCAGTTTAGAGGACTCGTAGATAGGGATGCAGCAGCCACAGCGGTCATCCCTAACATAACTGTCGTTGTGCCACAGCCTCAAAATGCATCACAGGTATCAGCCACACTGATTTCTTACAATGACAAGGTTTATCTGGTGTGCTAGGAATAAAATATTTTTTAAAAAAGTACTGTATGTGTATTTAAATTGGTGTACTAAATTTTTAGCACTTTGAGGGGGTGTAGACTTATAAGCGCAATCTTGAATTCACGCAAGTATGGCAAAAATATTTTAAGTGGCAATTCTCATGTATTTGTTTAGTAATAAAATGTTTGACAATTCAATTCATAGTCAATTTATTGAAACAGATCATATTGTAATCATAAAAGCACAATCTGAACTATGCACAGGACAGAGATTATTTTGTACTATAAATACCATTAGTTTTGCCATATATGCAGATTGAAGTGATGGAGAAATTCAAGCGCTGTACTTGAATTAGCGCAATGACTTAAACGCTAAAGGCGCTAATAATAAAATACCGCTAAATGAGTACACATACATTATTGAAAATTAGCTCTATCTCAATGTCTAACAGGGCTACAGAAAAAATCACTTCAATGAAAACTTGATTTGCTATATTACCGTAACCAATGTGATTTTGGTAGACATGCTCTGTAAGTAGAAATTTTCAGTAAACTAAGTTGTAATATTCTTCAGTTAAGACATTGTTGCCTGTAAGCCCCAAAGTCTTATAGGGGGCACATAAGTGTTGAGCCTCATATGTAAGGATTTTTCTTTTGCGAGATGCGTTGCACTGTATGGAACAACATCCCTGACATCTCCCATTGAAAATATTGTGAGTAGTTTGTATTCAAAGATTATGTTTTAATGGAATTGATAAAGGGTAAAGGTCAACCAAAGTAAAGTGGAAAATCCGGGTTCTGTCACAGAACCAAAACAATACTCTGTATTTTCCAAAAATAGAAATGCACAGGTAAAACGTGACTTCATGTATTTCTATAGCTTTAATATTTGTGTTGCCAAAAGCAAATCTGTCACCCCTGGGCCCAAAGTCACCAAATTTACTCTGACAGTACTCAAGCTAAACTAACTTTTCATGATTTTAAGGTAAAAACACACAAAATTTATTCTGTAACTGGACATGTTTGTATATTGATGGCATACAATTGGAAATAATGATCAAAATTATTGCTTATTTGAAGAAAACTTCAGAAATATTTAAAAATGTTTGAGTACGTACTCAAATCTTGAATACTGTACTCATCGTATTTATTCATGTTTTACAGAAAAATCATAAGTGTGACGCAAAAATGTATATGTGAATGATGAAAAATAATAATGTAGTCAAAATAATAAAATATAAGTTGAGCTTGAGTAGAGTAAATTTGGTGACTTCAACCCTGTTATGATTCAATTTTAACTTGTTGTGTTTGTAAACATGTGCCAGTTTAACTGGGTAAACCTATACCATAATTATAAGTTGATGCATTTTAACTTTATTCCATCTGTCATGATTTGCGTATTACAACATCTATCTTTGTTTTAATACTATCACTGTTAATTGATGTTCTGTTTATGATGTGTTTCTTTATAAGACCAAATCCATTTCCAGGGCTCTACGATTCATACCAGCTTCTACTAGCCTTTGGCTAGTAAAACCACACTTTTTACTCGCCAATAAAAGCATGTTACTAGCCAAATCTAAATCATTTTTAAAAGATATAGATTAAGGTCTATCAACATACATGTACATCCATGAATATCCTCTATGTCATCGAGTAATGCTTTATCATTACTTTATTTACTCTAAATAATTCAAACTCAACTGATTACTGGTCACCCGCATTACCTACATGTAACATACAGATTTGACAAGTCTGTGTTGTTCATTTGAGGGTACTGTTATGGACATTGTTGCTAATCATTGCTGAAATTGACACCCTAGAATTGTTCAATGCTATTTATTCATCAGTTATATCATGTGATTTTTTACCTTGATCTGTATTTATGAATCCAGTAAAAAGTACACAGATAAGGTAATGATTAATATATTTTATTAATTTAATAACAATAAACAGTATGAATCTGTAAATCCTCTTTTTGAAGATTGAAAACTTATATACATGTATTTAATATATTTCAGGTCTTCTGAAACACACATGTCTGGTTTTCAGATGCACCCATTGGTATTATGGACATGTCTTGTCTTGTTTGAACTGAATAAAATAAAAAGTTGTCTTTGATATAACTATTTCAGCTTCCAAAGCATAAATTTGACATTTAGTTAAAATTATAAAATTTGAAGTCTTCTTATTCAAAACAATAAAACTGTCTTGTTACAACACATAATAATTACTTCTCACTTTTGACTTGAGTCACTAGTTGCTTCTCTATATACATCATGGATATCACCTCCCCAGTCCAGTTTTGAGAATGGCTTCCTCCTACCAGATAACATCCACTTTTTTACACAACCCTCTGGCTGAAAATGCTCAAGCTCTGGACCCTCTTTACTAATAAGAACAAGATCTGACAATCTACTAATTGACATGGAACTTCTAGCATCTGATTTAATGCGTTTTTGGGCAGAAAATGCCCTTTCACACTCAGCTGAGCTGATTGGAAGAACCATCATTATCTCAACTAATAATAGTATACAGTAAGACCTGTATATAGGGGCCACCCAAGGGACCAGAGAATATTGACCTTTATGTGCAGGTGACCCTTATACACAGGTTCAATTTAGTTGAAGTATGCAGTCAAGGGACTTTTCTAAAGTGGCCTTTATAGACAGGTGATCCTTATATAGAGGTGGCCGCTATAGCAGGTTTTACTGTATTGCTAAAATTAGATCTGTATGGTTCTTTGTTTAAAAACCTTTCCCAAACTACACTGTATGAGAGATCAGCAAATTCATTTCCAACTAAAAGTTTCAAGTTCCTCCATTCAGTTTCGATTGCATCAAAATTGCAATTTGCTTTCTCCAGTGGAACATGAAAAACATCTATCAATAATTTCAACTGGTCATCCCCAAAAGTAACCAATTCTCTAACAGATTTAGGCCATGTATCATGATTCAGAATTGAAAAGGCTTTGATAGCTTTTCCAGCTTTCTGGTCCTTGTTTGAACCAAGTAAGTTTTCAAACCTCTTGTTAATTTCAGTTACAATTAAGGTGATTATTGAACTAAACTTTTTTAATAGCTCATCCTTCAGGGTTTCTAAAGATAACTTGAAACTGTCAGAACTCAGTGTAATACCCTGAAACATTATTTCTCCTTCTGAATCATACTCCAGCTGCTGTGATATAATACCAATAAATTTTGACAAGTAACTGCCTGCAGGGACATTTGTTTTTAGTTCCTCAAGACTGACTAGTGCACTATTCACAGCACATACAGCTGATGGCAGAATAAGATCCTCTTTCTGAAAAATCAGACTTAGTTTTGCCAGTACTTCAAATACATCAGTCATGAAGTGTGCAAGAGCCACAAAAACCAGGCTTTTCATTTCCTTTGAAATATATTTACCCCGACCCTTTATATCAGCATTAGTAGATGTGGAACCTAAATGTTCCATGTGTGACTGAACTATAGCATACTGAGATGAATCCTTAATAAGATCATCTCTTTTGCCCTCAATTAATACTTTTATTGCCCTGCTCACATGTGGCAGCCAGCGTGTTCCCTTTACTGGAGAAGGAGCATAAACTCTAGCTTCTAATTCTTCCCCAATTGCTCTGAGTTCTCGCAAACTCTTACTAGAGTACTTGTAGGTTTTCCATATAAGATGTAGTACATCATCAAGCCTTTTGATGTATGTACTTTTATGTTTCAAATGTAGCACAGACAGTTCCAATCTATGTGCCATACAGTGTATGTCAATTAGATATGGAATGTCACGTCGCATTCGTGCAACAACGCCACTAGTTTGACCTAGGTTTACAGCAGCGCCATCAGCACAGAAACCGATAACTTTATCTTTATAATTTTCACACTTCATTTCAGAAAAGGCATTATCAATACAAGTGACAATAGCTTCAGCATGTGCATGCTGAACAGCACTCAGAGAGATCAGCTTATTAACAGGACACCCATTCTCTAGTTGTCGAACATATATAATTTCATTCTCAGAAACTGATCTGTCAGTAGCCACGTCAATCATAACTGAAATATAATTTGATTTTTGCAACCTGTGTGATGTTTCAGATCTCGGTTCACTAGCGATTGTGGAAATCATTTCGGCACATCTTACATCATTATCATAGCTTGGGGGAAATATCAAGACCATTTTTTCTCTGTAAAAGTAAAATATGTTTGAATTTCATAAATGGCATTTCTTCCTTTGCTATAAGATAGGCCGTATTAAATTTAATTTTTAATTCTATAGCAGTTTTCTCCGATTGTTTTTCAACAACCTTGTCGAAAGAGTGAATAATTGAACCAGGAGATGGCTTATTAAACATGTACGATTTTTTAGCTCTCGCCGATACTATATTAGAACACTTTTCGTGTTTTTGACTCTTGTTATGATAGACCAGACTTTCACGTTTGAACCTTTTCTTTCCAGTTACAAATTCGGTTTTACCAGCGATGTCTTGTCCTACTTCTCTACACCCTTTACAAAACATTACATCGTTTTCGGAGTCATGAATAAGCCAAGAAAATTCTGATTTCCAAGTGTCTTGGAATTTTCGTTTTTCCGGTTTAGATGTTGTACATTCCGAAACAGACGGATTATCATCTGGAGATCTAGACCTCTCGTTTGCCGAACTTGTTTCTGGTTGAGAAGTTTCATTATCTACGGGCTCATTCGATTTATTCAATGTAAAAAAATTCGTTAGAAGATTTTGTTTCTTGTCCATCTTGACTTTTCAAAGTGTTTAAAGTGAATAGATCAATACAGTGTCTTAGTCAATCGCGCGCTTTAAAAGATAGGAATTTTACATTACGATGGCTTGAAATATAAAAGAGAAAATATCACTGGACAGGAGACAATTTTTTTCCGGAAATTTTTCACTCGCGACCTGGTGACAGGTTTGAGATCTTTACTAGCATTTCAAAATTGTTACTCGCATATGCGAGTAAATTACTCGCACTGTAGAGCCCTGATTTCTGCGACAAAATCTCTAAGGAATGAACATGGTCTTTATAAAGAGGGTTCACTATAAAAACACTAATTATTTTGTTTCGTTTTTGTAGGTACAAAACCAAGATGAATCTCCAAATAATGCTGTATCACCACATCAATTTTCCCCCACCCAATCACCACCTTCCTCTCCACCTGTCATGATTCCAAGCACCGCTCATTCAGCTGTGAACATTCCATCCTCTTCCATGGCAACAGCCAATCAGAGCAACATCCAGAACAGTGTTTCATCACCAGTAGCCAAAACCACAGCCAATCCGATTCAAGTAACAACCGTAGTCAACAGCAGTAACTTTCAGACAGGTGAACCGACAGTTATAAAGGCAAATGCCCCCACCACAATACACACAGGCCCACCCGGTACTCTGAATTCAACACATGAGCCATACTGGACATCATTTGAAGATGAAGAAAGTCACGGTTAGTACTCAAGTGTTTCTAATGTCATTTCAGTTAATATATTATTAATTTTTACGTAAATATTAAGTTTTGCAGGGAATGAAAAACACTTGATTTGACATCCATGCAAAGATTTTGTTGAAATTTTTTATTTTGCCTATAGAAACTAAGATCAATACAAATGCATGCTGTATGTGGGGGATCATCATCATGATGATTTCAGGAAGTATTTGTCAACATTGCAACTTCATGTAAAAAAATCTTGGGTTAGGGGGGGGGGGGGGCTGCATAAACCCTGCATGTAAAATTTCATTTGATCAGAGCTCATATTGTTTTAACTTTTGAAAGTAGCAAAAACTGCATTTTCTTGATATGAGAATCATGTAGTCATACTTGAGACATGTATTGCTCTGTTTATATACAAAAATAATACATGCTCAACTATATATTCTTGATATGAGAATCATGTGGTCATACTTGAGACACGTATGGCTCTGTTTATATACATGCTCAACGGTTTGCAGCTCAAGATTAAAAAGTGTTTTACAGCTTTAAAAATCGTGAATTCATGTATTCGTCAGGAAAAGTCATAGCGAAATATGGCACCACAATCATGATATGGAAATAAACATTTCTCCATGTTGACTAAGGAATCATGTTGATACTTCAGACAACAGTGATCAAATGGGACTAATTCATGTACCACCTGATAACCGATAATGTTTGTGTGGTACTAGTATCTCCAATGGTGATGGAACATAACACTATGTAATCTTCCCGCTGATATGACGTTACCGCGGGATATAATCTGCTAGCATCATTCCATCACTAATAGAAACAATAGTCCCGCACAAATGTTATCAGGTATCATGTGGTACATGAATTAGTCCAATTTTATTTAAAGGGACATTAGCTGTGTCTACCAAAAAAATTATTTAATTTTTAGCTCACCTGACTATGTCAGGGTGAGCTTTTGCAATCACTTTGCGTCCGTCGTCCGTCCGTCCGTTGTGAACTCACTTTCAAAAATCTTCTCCTCTGAAACCACTGGGCCAAATTGAACCAAACTTGAACTGAGTCGTCACTAGGGTATTTAGTTTCAAATTGCCGCTGTTGCTAAAAATAGAACATAGGGGGTAAATTGCAGTTTTTGGCCAATAACTCAAAAACCATTACAGATATCAAAAATCTGACATAGGGTAAAAGTGATCAGCTTGATGAGATCTACATGCCAAGCAATTTTGAAGAAAATCAGAAAACTCATCTCGGAGTTATAGCCCTTTTTTTGTAAAGTTTTCAAAATTTTGGGCATTTTTAATTTTTTTATTTCAAAAAATGTAGCAGATAGAGGTCAAGTGTAAATTGCAAAAATGTTCAGCATATCAAGATCTACCCACCCTGAAAATTTGAAGACAATCCAAAAACCTGTGTAGGAGTTATTGCCCTTTTTTCACAGAATTTTTTCAATTTTATGTGTTTTTCGTCTTCTAACTCCAAAACTATGAAAGATAGAGGTGGAATGTAAATTGATAAAATGTTTGCCATGATGTGGCGACTTCAAAACCAGTGTTGAAAATTTTTTGTTGACCGCCATTTTCAAAATGGCCAACAAAAAAGGCGGGAAAATTCAACATTGTTTGATTTCAATGAAATTTGGTTTCCAAATAGATATTGATGTTGCGACTTCAAAACCGTTGTTGAAAATTGTTCCTTGACCGCCATTTTTAGCTCACCTGGCTTTTGGAATCACTTTGCGTCAACAAACATGGCCGCTATGGCGAGGCTTAGTTTAACATTGGATCCTATAGGAAAATCATCTTCTCCTCTGAAACCACTGACACAAATTTAACCAAACTTTACAGGAATGATGTATGCAAGGTCCTTTACAAAGACTGCTCATTTTGTTCTGATCCGTCAAAAATCATGGCCACTAGAACGGGGCTTAGTTTAACATTATATAGCTAAAAGAAGACTGCTGTGCTGCACACACTGCAAAGTTTTCGCAGAACCTTATTCATTCATTCATGAATCCGGTTCCTGACTTGGAAGAAGAACATTGGATCCTGTGGGAAAATTACATTTTCATCTTCTCCTCTGAAAACGCTGAAGCAAATATAACCAAACTTTAGAAGAATGATGTATTGAAGGTCCTTTACAAAGATTGCTCATTTCGTTCCGATCTGTCAAAACCATGGCCGCCAGGGCTGGGCTTAGTTTATCATTGGACCCTATGGGAAAATCACATTTTTCATTTTCTCCTCTGAAACCACTGAAGCAAATTCAACCAAACTTTACAGGATTTATGTATGGAAGGTTCTTTACAAAAATTGCTCGGTTCGTCTGATCTTCTCAAGCAAATAACCAGGTGAGCGATACAGGCTCTTGAGAGCCTCTTGTTGACTACTTAGATTGATGTAGAATACTAAATAAGAGATATACAAAGACATTAAAAATCCTATATTCCTATATATTTTGTGAAAATAAGGTCAGGTCCAGTGTCACATACATATACAAATAGTAAGGTCAAATTAATAATTTGCAAACAAATAATTGCCAAACTGGATTTCTCAGGCAATTTTCACAAAATATATATATAATACAGGAATTTACGAATTTTTATGCCTTTGTATATATCTTTTTTTGTTATTGTACATCAATCGGTAGTAAAAAAGCAAGATTTTGTTTTTGAAAAAACACAACTAATGCTCCTTTTGAACCTACTCCAAAATTGTGATGTGTATACTTTACAGGTCCATCATGTTCTTTTTTTACCTTTACCAGGTAATAATTGACATTCTAATCCTATTTCTGATTTTTATTGTTGCAGGACTCCTTGGCACTGGTCCAAAGAAAACATATAACCTGGAGCCTCCGGGATTTGACTCGTCATCAATAAGTTCAGATCCAGAGAGTGTAGATGATGTCTGGAGTATAAATGAGGAACAAAGAGATTATTATGTAAAACAATTTCAATCCATGCAGCCAGATCTGTCTGGTGTTATTTTAGGTATCCTTAATTTAATTCTATTGCTATTGCGTTTTGTCTGTTGTCATCCGTCATGTGGCGTCAGTCATTCTTTGTTAGTTTTTACGCATTTTCTAAAAAAATCAGTGGGCCAGATTTTAAACAAACTGTGCAGGAAGTATCCCCAAGTGAGGCCGCGGCATAATGCTGGCAATTAAAAAAATATTCAGAATTTCAGTATGTTTTGTCATCTTCCTGGTAAACATACGTGGTATAATTATAGTATTCATCAGACTAAGTACAATAATAATTCTGATATCTAAAGATTAGCATTACATTATGTACAACTATTCAAAATTGTTTTTCTTTTCTCTTTATCATTGCAGGGAATGTTGCAAAAGAATTTTTTGAAAAATCAAAGTTGCCAGTTCATGAGTTGTCAAAAATATGGTGAGTAAACTATGACTATCATTCAGTGGAGTTGCCTTGGATACGGTAGTCTACGGTTGTAGTTAGAATACAGAATTGTTATAAAGTGGATCTTTTGAGAACTCAAATAAATTTGTTGTTTTTGCCATAGTTTTGACTTTATTTGCTGAATATTTAATCTCCAGGTATTGGTTAAAATTGAAGTAAGGGACATGTATTGATTCATCAGTACTCCCAAAATGTTTGTTAGTCCCCCATGGGTTCCTGGGAGGAATATAGTTTTGCATTATGGCCTTCCTTTCACTTTGTCCAGGCTATATCTTCCTCATTTCTTCCACTAGGTTACCCATATTTGGTACAAGTATACATCTTTAAGAAGAAAGAGTGTCACATTCAAAAATTGCACCCTTATTTTTAGAGTTACTCCTCATTTTTTATTTCATTTGCCCGAGCCATATCTAAGTTTTTTCTTCACAAAGACTCCTCATTTTGGTTCAGACATACATCTTAGATAGATGGATGTTTTGTCAATATATACATCTTGGCAATATACCTCAGGTGGGGAACTGTAATTCTGCGAATTCGCCTTGTTTTCTTGAGTACAAAAAGATTCACAGAGCACCTTTGACTTACTGGTTCTTGCCTTCTGCTACAATTTTTATTTTTTGAGAACTTAGAACCATGACTACTGTAACAAAATTCAGACTTAACTTCTGCGAGACCCAAAGGCCTTTTTTGACGAATATCTCAAACTGATTGCTATGTATCAGTGCATCTGTGCATGTTTTAATAGCATGTATTCTTGGAAAGCAAATGAATAACAAGGTTTAAAGAAACATACAAAAACAAATTTTGTTACTTTATAACTCAAGCAGCACTATTTGGCAAATATTCTTGTATTTGTAATATCCATTATCGTCATGGTTATGAATAAATATCAATTGAGAAAAATGTAGGTACACTAGCTAGTTAAGGAGACAATGATATTATTAACGTAAATTATTATCAAACAAAATGCACAGAATTATGCTCATTATATATACAGTCAGTGGTGTGAAAAGAAAAAAACTTGCAGCTTCTAACAAGCCACTTATGAAATTAACATATAGTGAAGCATGCCCTGGACAGCCAGTGGTGGCAAAGACAGAGGCAATATCTTTAAAGCAGCTTTCGTGGTAAAATAATAAGTACATTGAAGTCTAACAAGCCAGTGGTCATAAAGGACAGTGGCAAACTTTAAAAAGCCACTTCACGTTTAATAAATGTATTTACAAGAAATGTAGATGTAATGTATGGTCAGAGGTGACTATGTTCAAAATGTGACCGCTAAATCATGCTGGCCACTCAGGTAGAATATACTGACATTTTTCTTATTTTCAGGCAATTATCAGATTTAAATCGGGATGGTGCATTATCACTAGAAGAATTCTGTATAGCTATGCATTTGGTTGTGTTACGACGGAACGAAATAGAACTGCCAGATCGACTTCCGTTGTCTCTTATGCCATACTCAGCTTTCTCAAATGGTATTGTATTTTATTGTTATTTGTTTTAACTATGTCTGTGTGGATGTGAGTATGTGTGAGGGTGGGTGGGGGGCAGATATACTTGTATTGTAGATGTGGTTGATTAGACCAGTATTTTTGATTTTGTTAAGTTTAAGGATAACTGCCTTGGAGTTTAATCTCTATGAATGACTAGATTCTGGAGGCTATTACACTCCAGTTTGTAAAAATTGTCTTAACTCGTAAGTTATTGAATTTGTCAAATACAGTTTTTTTGTCAAATGTACTTAAGTTTCATAACACACAATACCAAAATTTCCCAAAATTATTGAGATATAATTTCTGAAAATTTTGCAAACTTTTGACTTACAAGAGATTTACACTTAAAAGTTTATTAAAATAGTCCCTTGAATCCAAAATTATCATTTTTTATCAATGAACTAAGAATCATCACCAGTAGTCAATCGAGGTTCAAGTCTTGTTGCAGCTTAGCCTGATTACTTGAGTTATTTTACTTCCCGAAGTTTCTCAGGTACCTTGTAACTGGATTAATAGAATCTTATACACAGATCGACCTCCTGACTCTTACCACAAAGGTTAAGATTTCATTGTCCTGTCGTCCCTACACACTCATATTAGATTATTGATCTCCCACATGTAAAAAGAGGGCTGAAACAAATGCAAAATTGCATTTTGTTTACACTTCAAAAATATTGGTTCTTACACATTCAAATCTGTGATAGTGCATCCATTACCTCATAGCATCTTTAGGGAAAGACAGACATCTTTTGACAGGTTGTCTTTGTTCTTCATAGCAAGTGTAGGAGAATTTCTCCACCATTATAAATAGTTCTTCACTGCACAAGGTTAACACAAATGAACAACAACAAAAAAAACAAAAACAAATTAATGCTGTTTTACTTGTTTTCTGTCTTACTGTCATTCATCCAATGGCTTTCTTCAAATCCAGTCTGTGTTATATATTGATGGAATAGTCCATTGACAGTTTTAGGGGTGATTGAATAGTGGTGTTTTACCTATGCTTATGATAAATCTGTTTAAGTAATTGAATATCTGAAATCTGAAGCTTTGCTAGACGATACAGTTTACTCTAATTAGACATGAATTTGAATTTCAGAGGAACCGTTTGCTGCTGACTTGCCCCCTGGCAGTACCTTGAAGAGAGCCACGCCTCCTGTCTCCCCTCAGTCCCAACCACAAGCTAGTCTGTGGACAGAACCAGTGATACAGGAACAGTCCTCTGACACTGCCAGTGATGTAACTTCCCCTAGTCTTACACCTGCAAACTTTGCATTTTCTAGACCTAATCCCTCAGATCCAGTAAGTAAAAGTACACAGATCAGTACAGTTCCTTCAAATCCAGTAAGTATAAGTAATCTGTTCAGTAGAGTTCCCTCATGTCCAGTATAAATAAACCTTTAAGTACAGTTCCTTCAAATCCAGTAAGTATGAATTAACTTTTTCAGTACAATTTCCTGAAATCCAGTAAATATAAATAAACAGTTCAGTCGAGTTCCATCATATCCAGTAAGTACAATGAAACTTTATAGTATACAAAATTGTACAACCAAAAAACCTTTGGGACTCAAAAGCAGGTTCAATACCGTATACTTTGATAGTAGGAGTAAAACTGTTCAGTATAGTTCCCCCCGGTCCAGTTTATATGAGGTTGTGATTTATAAGTACACAAATTGTGATCTAGGTTGAGGTTTCCGTGATCAGTAGGTATAAAAACGATCAGTATATTCCCTGACCAGTAGGTGGTATAGTTCTGATTATACACAAACTGTTCAGTATAGTTCCCCGTGACCAGTAATAGCTGTTCAGGTTCCCTTCCAGTATATAGTATACAGTATAGTTCCCTGTGATCCAGTAGGTATAAATAAACTTTTCAGTAAGTACTGTTCATGTACAGTTCCCCAGTGGTATAAGTAAACTGTTCAGTAGTTCCCTGTGATCCAGTAGGTAAACTGTAAACTGTTCAGTATAGTTCCCGTGATGATCCAGTAGGTTCCCGTGATAAGTATATGTAAACTGTTCAGTATAGTTCCCTGATCCAGTAGATAAATAAACCAGTAGGTATAAAGTAACAGTTCCCTGTGATCCAGTAGGTATAAGTAAACTGTTCAGTATAGTTCCCCGTGATCCAGTAGGTATAAGTAAACTGTTCAGTATAGTTCCCCGTGATCCAGTAGGTATAAGTAAACTGTTCAGTATATGATCCAGTGGGTATAAGTAAACGTGTATCCCCGTGATAGGTATAAGTAAACTGTTCAGTATAGTTCCCCGTGATCCAGTAAGTATAAGTATACTGTTCAGTATAGTTCCTTGTGATCCAGTAAGTATAAGTAAACTGTTCAGTATAGTTTCCTGTGATCCAGTAGGTATAAGTAAACTGTTCAGTATAGTTCCCTGTGATCCAGTAGGTATAAGTAAACTGTTCAGTATAGTTCCCTGTGATCCAGTAGGTATAAGTAAACTGTAACAGTTTCAGTATAGTTCCCTGTGATCCAGTAGGTATAAGTAAACTGTTCAGTGTAAACTTTTAAGTAAACAGTATAGTTCCCCTGTGATCCAGTAAGGTATAAACTGTAAACTGTTCAGGTATAAGTAAACAGTACAGTTCCCCGTCAGATCCAGCAAGTATATCTGTTCAAACAAGTAGGTATAAGTAAAACTGTTCAATGTTCCCCGTGATATAGGTATAAGTAAACTGTTCAGTCAAATTCATAAACTTTTCAACAGTTCCCCGTGAACCTTATATATGATAACTGTTCAGTACTTTCCTCATGCAAGTAAAAAAACAACTGCAAATATCCTCTCAAATTCATAAAATAAAGTGCGGTATATATGATATGACTTAATTTTTTGGAATTTTTCTGTGAGATCGAGATACATTGCTCAAGTATATAGTATGAACTAGGGTTGCATTGATACACTTCTCTCCACAACGATCTGTATCCCAATATTTGGCTCTCAATATGATATATATCACGATGTTATTTTACCAGACTAACAGAAATTTTTGCCATTGGAAAATTAATACTGAACAGAAAACAAAACAAGAAAAAAACCCGTAATTTTGCCATTGGTTGTGAAGATTTATCTTAATACTCAATAGTAAAAAATTTTCCACGGGGCCTGGAAAACAAAATGTGACAAGAATATGCATCAAGTGATGCTTAAAAATATCTTGAGATTCTGTCCACTTCCTAGGAAAATTTATCCATTAATTGATGTATAAATTACTTTTTTGTAAAAAAAGGTATGTAAACCTTGAGTATTTAATTGTGGGCAGTACTTATCATTGGATAAGACAAGGATTGAGGTCGCTTGTGTAAACAGCATAAAATGATCAGGTAACAATTCTTATCTAATCAGTCCACCTTCATTATATGTCCTCCTATTACCCTGTGCCGTAAAATAGCGTCTGTACAATAGGACCATCGTGTTAGCACCAGTTATTCCCGATGTTTCTGTGTTCTCCCATTCATGAGCACAAGCCTATCCTCTGTTAGGCCTATGTCAAAGCCTGTTTGGGGCAATTCGACCTGACTTATAGGCCATGACTCCACTGGCCATTAATTGATTATAAACTGTAAAATTGCTCTTATTTGCATATGTCATGTTATTGTCCTCCGGTACCCGCAGTGTTACCCTGTTTGAGCACAAACTTAGTGGGGCCATTTTATCTGTAATGTGTGTAGCTTTTTTACCATCTTTCTCTACCACTCTTAAGCCAAAATACTTTCAAATTACCAACTTAAACATCAGAGGAGGCCCATGCTTGAGAACGGCAGCCATTTTTAGCTTGCCGGAATGAAAGTCCAGAGAACTAATGTCATACTTCCAGCGTCGTTATCATTGGCGTCCGTAAAAAAAACTTTAACCTGGCCTATATCTTTTTAACTGTGAAGGACAGGAATTTGATATTTCACATATAGATTTCTTATGACCAGAGCTTTTATTTGTCACCTTGGCTTTTGACCTAGTGACCTTGACCTCAGACTTTGACTTACTTTTCAATATTTTTTAATCTGAGCTGAAGGAATCAAAATATTTTCCAGTCCTTTGACCTTAAAACCTGATAACTGTGGGTCAAATATGTATTTTGATCATTTTCACCCCTTTCAATGAGCTTTGTTGTCTTCTGACAACTCTTGTTGTTTTGAGTCGATCTTGAAGTTTTGAAACAGAAATCGGACAATGAATTCGGAATACAGCAAAAACTGGGAAATACCATTGGCGAATTGTGAACACGAAAAATGAACTGTCCCATGGTAAATTGTTTCACCACTAGTATGAACCCTGAAAAAGATGATTCCAGTATTTTGAGCTAACTTTTTGGATTTATACTGTTCGATCCAGTTATTTGATAACTGTCAAACGAAACATAAGTGACAAGTGAAGCATAATATAATTTCCGTCTTTGTTCTTAGCAAGTCGTGTTACCAAAATATTAATTACTGGATAGAAAAATTGTTGCATCTGAGAAAAAAAAGCTTCATAACGTTTCTTTTATTTTTAAAAAAAAAAACCCATGAAAATAGATCATGTAGATAGATACATTTTTCTAAACATATGAAATTTCACAGGAAATGATGTAAGTGGTAATTTGTGACTGTTACTTGATAAAAAAATCATATGATATAGAAAGCTATGAGAAAATGACTTTAGCTGACCTGTACAAGGCATTATATCAGATCCAGCTGGAAACCAATGATGGACCCACTCTATCACTTCCCCAATTTATAGCTGTAACAAGCACCAGTTGTAAATCATTATAGTATAGGCATGTTTTGTCAGACCAGGCAAGTTCCAGGTACAGTCAAATTTGTAATAAAGGTCACCTCTGTATAAAGGGCACCTGCCTATAAAGGCCATTCAAACATAACCTTTGTTAACTTGTTTATAATGAATACATCTCTTTATAAAGACCACCTGTTTATAATGGCTACTTGCCTCTTCCCTTGAGTGGCCTTTATAGACAAGTTAGACTATAGTTCAACTTCATTTCAACTTGAAATGCACCTCTACAGAATTTCATCTGTAATTTAATTTTTTTTCCTCAGTTAGCAAGCTGGAATTGAGAAACCAGTACATGTAGTTTAGCTTTGTAATTATATTAGATAACTAAGAACTACCTAACTTGCACACAATATCTCTTCTACACTATATATATTTTCTTGTGTTTCAGGAATCAGGAATTGTGATTATATTAGATAACTGAGAACTACCAAACTTGCACACAATATCTCTTCTACACTATATATATTTTCTTGTGTTTCAGGAATCAGGAATTGTGCAGCCAATCGCTGTTAGGATGTCCCCTGAAATTCAAATGCAGTCAAAGATGGAAGGTGTTCCTGAAAGGGGTAGGGCATTTTCAGGTAGACTAAGCTGCATGGGATCTGCGGCATTTATACTACTTTTACTAATCTGTTAAACGTAACAAAGGCAGTGCTCAGTTACAAAGGCAATGATCAATTACAAAGGCAATAATCAGTTACAAATTCAATGATCAGTTGCAAAGGCAATAATCAATTACAATGGCAGTGATCCATTACAGAGGCAATGATCAATTTCAAAAGCAGTGATCCATTACAGAGGCAATGATCATTTACAAAGTACAGAAAATATCTTGATAAATAGACTGAGAAACAGAGAAATAGTATTTAGGTGTAAGGTGTTATCTTTCAATTGAATAAACTTGAATCATTTGTTGAAAATGTTTTGTGAAGGAGAACTATTGAACAAATCGGTTATCTCCCTTTGTACAACTCGGAACATTTGTTGTGATCTTAAAAATTATTGACAAATTGAAGATGAAATATTTAACTGTTTGCATTATTTTCTTGGGATAAAGGGTTTAAAAAATAATAGAGAACTTTTATTTGAAAGTTTATTAAATTTAATTAGGTCAAATTTGCTTTGTTTTTAAGTGTTTTTGAAATGATTTGATCTACTTTAGAAGAGTAGTCTTTTAGTCCAGGCTTTTATGATACAAGATTACCCTTAGATTAAGCAGTCAATGCGAACTCAAGAGTACTTCAGTGAAGATGACCTCATTAACATGTTTAAAGCATCACTTTGTCTTTCATTTCATGGTTCAGTTTAAGTTACGGAGTCAGTTCTATCATTGACATTTAAATTTTCCCTTCACTTCATAAGTAAAGTAAGTCTTGGAGGATTTATTTTCTACTGAAGACAAGCTTCATGATGACTACCTTAGTCATCATACAAGTGTACCTTAGTCATCATACAAGTTATCACATAGAGTTGTTTGTTTTACAGCTGGTAGAGGTATGACTAGTTATGACCAGTGTAGTTTAGCAGACTTTTGACAATGAGTACCGGTATACATATAAAGATTACTGATCAATATAATTACTCTGAAGACATTTCGTCCATACCTTAATTGAAATCTGAGTGTCCAGAATGTATTTTAACTAATTGACACCTGTGGCCACATTAGACTTGTCCATTTCAGTGAATGGTGAAGTCCACTTTTTGAATTCAGGAGTGTGCAAGTTAGAATCCAAATCAAAGTTTGATTTTTACATACTGGTACAAAATGAACTTGTTCCCCCCTGAATTGTGATAGTAGACTGTACCATTTATTGATTTGGGTGAGTCTAAATGTTATCTGAGGGGTTGACAGGTGAACTGATTCTCTTATTAAAATGAAATACCTGCTCTACACACCGGCTCCAGTTCCTACTTTTGATTTGACTCAGTTTCTTTCATACTCATACACTAGTACTGATATCTTTTTTTGCATGACATTGGTGGAAATTGTAGTTGTTATGGAAACTGCATCGGTATGCATGGTGATCATTTCTTTTTATGCATGGTACATTGTAGTATACATTTGATCAATTTTGATAGAGAAATATGCATGAAACTTCATTTTCATGACAGGTCTTGTAGATGTAGGGTAAAACTGGATTTATTTACAATGATAATTATCTTAATAATTGATCTTAAAGCATGAAACTACAAGCTAGCATATTGAAAAATCATTTATTGACAGCAGAAAACATTTTACAGAAGATAGCTATAACAATCAGGTTACCTATGGTGGCAGAGATTTTTTGTTTATCACTGTTTGACAACTGTATCAAATATAGTACAGATAAAGTTTATCTTAAACATATTATTTATTTTTTAAAAAAGATAAAAATTTCAGTATAAGTACATGAAGATGAAGTGTAATTCTGAAGTTAGACATAGAAGAAATATCTTTTGGAATTAATTGGAATAATCATACAGAAATTGAACTATCATGTCACAATATGACAGGATTCACATTCTAACTGTATTTTGTATGACTGAATTTCTTAAGTATTGTAAATTTCAATATCAAAATTTGAAAGTGGATGTTTAGTCTTTAAATATTCAGTGTCTTGGTTGTGTCTTGAAATTTCTATTTAATCACATTCTTATTCAAAATAATATTTTAAGTATTGCTATTTTTAAGGACACTTGAAAATCAGAATAAAATTTGTTTTTGACATTGTTCTTACATGCCATAGGATGAGGAGGACTTACAATTTAAAAACATCATTTTTTTTTCTTCCGGCTGCTATGTAAACTTGCTCTGTATTCATATTGAGTCTTTGGCATAATGTATACAAGGTTTTTATCCTATATGCTTTGTACAAATAAATGATGATTTTTATTTATTTTTTTTTTTGCAACGGGAGGAAGTGGATAACATTTAGGCAAATAAACAATACAACACCGGGAAATTGATCCGTTTGAAAACCGATCATTTCCTGATACCAATCATGTTAACAGAGTCAAGATTTTTTCCTTTTCATTTTCAAGTACAAAATATTTCTGAAAACTGATTCTTCTAAATTCCAAACAATAGACTAATTTTCATGGTGGAAATGCACGGTGTACTTAGAACAACATTCAAATACTGGCATTACCAGTATGAGAACACTGCTGACCAAGTCATCTGACATTTTCATCAGTCAGTTGATTTGTTGGTCAACTTCCAAAAAATGGAACCTTCCAAAAACTAAACAAAACCGCTGGTCTGAATGAGGTTTGCTTTTGGGATGTTCCACTATATATACTAGCAGAAAAAAGAAACTGTGTATACTTAAAAGTTAAATAAAAACATAAAAAATTATTCTTTGATCGCACTTTATTCTTAAAGGCATAGTTTAATATACTAAACGCGTGTTTGAGTACTCAATTTGCTAAATATCACGTTCAATTCGCCTTGATGGCCGCAGCACACTTTTCTGGAGTTTCGAGCCTAAGTGACACATGGTTAGTAATCCATTAAAATTTCTATTATATTAAATAATGATATACATAATGCAACATAGTATTTTGTAGATGAATTTATAAATGAAATTACTAAACTACACAGTTTCTTTTTTCCGCTAGTATATATTTTGCAATTTTTTTTTTAGTCAGTTTTTGAGATACTGATTATTTTTCTAAAAGAAACGAAAATCTTTATTTTGTCAAAGAAAATAAGATGCTTGATAATTTATTGCTTTCCCCCAGCTTTTACAGTTTTATGCATTGTTAACATTTATTATATCCCTTGGGAATGTGTTTGTACATATAATTATGTTTTTTCTTCTTGTTTCGAAATGCAGAGTTATCTTTCTTTGTAGAATTTATTTCTAAAAATTTTTATGTCACTCCCAAAGATTTCCAATATTACAAAATTCTTCTTTCAGTAGATATTCAATTTTATACAAATAATATTGAATGATTCAGCTTTAGCCTCTTAGGCCTGTATTGGGTCACTGTAGGGCATACCAGTCTACTTGTAAAAATAAAAATGAAGAGGAAAAACTAAAAAAAAATAATTGTCCCAATCAATCACATAGCCAAAATTTGTCATTTTCTATTGACTTGGGTAGGGAAAATTTATTTAGAAATTTTGTCAAGTCTTTGGTACTGTAGGAAAGGAAAAAGTCAATGTACAAATGGCATTCAGGCATAACTGTGTACATTTGACTGAGTTTAAACTCTTTAATGGTCGGAGTACAACTCTTTATGTTGATGAATTAAAACTAAACATCATTTATTTTACAATGTATATTAATGTCCCTTGTTGGCACTGATGTTGAGGTAAGAAGTCCTTACTGTGGGAGAAAAATTGGAGTACCAGGAGAAAATCCATCAGTCCGAGCTGGCAACCACCATGCCATCTCACATACTTCCCTTTCCAATCAGAGGAATTGACTTGGGTCACATTGGTGCAAAGGGGGTGTGCTTACCACTGCACTATTCGGGCAATGAAGTATTTCAGTCTAATTGTAGAATTAGTAATATATACCTGTAAAATGATGTACGTAACTCTGCTTGTAGAAATGTACCCACGGTCTTTGAAAATGCTGACCCACAGAGATTGTCTGTTAAAGCTATATCATCTTTGTAATATAGGATAACTATCAGGTACCAGATACTCTACATTTCAAACAAGATGGAGTTGATTTTTATGATTTACAATTTGATTATCATAGTTTGCATGTTTTTTGTATTACATCTATATTCTTTCTGTGGTTGATGTATATGTAGCCATATCCCTGTTTACAGAACCAGCCTCGCTAATTGATACTCCTGCTCTCGACCAATCAGAGCCTCTGAACACAAAACAACGCTCCAACACTGAAAATGTTCCTGACACCTCACAAAATGATATTGACCTTTTAACCGGTGACCCTCCGCTGGGAAGCACATCAAATCCACAAGCACCATTAAACTTGCAAATTAGACCTAGACCTGTACCAGCGAAGAAAAACAGCTCAGGTATCATGAAAGAAAACACAAAATTCATGTTTGGGAGAGTTTATAAGTTATTGTTTTAAATTCATGATTCGTTTTATTTCAAGTATACATATTTTCTCAAGGTTATGGATTTCAATACAAAACTTGCCTATTCTATTCATCTATGACATTGGTCAGAGAAATGTGTAGAAGAAATCAATAAGGCCTGAAATATCTAAATTTACTCAATACTAAAGCTTAAAGAGGCATTAGCTGTGATTTTTTTTTTTTTTTCAAAAAGAAAAAACCTTTTTACTACTTAGATTGATCAACAATAACAAAAAAAGAGATATATAGACATAAAATTTCTTAAATTTCTGTATATTTTGTGAAAATTGATTGAGAAATCCAAGTTTGGCACTTGATTAACTCAACCTAACTTTTTGTATTTGAATACCACACTGTACCTGAACTTATCTTCACAGAATATATAGGAATGTATGATTTTTTTTATGCCTGTGTATACATGTAGCTATATTGTTTGTTATTGTACATCAAGTACAAGTAGTAAAAGTAGAATTAATAAAAATAATATTTTTTTTGCTAATGCCCCTTGGAACTTTTTTTTTATTATTTTGACAACACAGTTGTTTGTGAAACTCCTGGATTTGACTAAATAATGTAAGTAGCAAACACATTATTATTGTTTTGTTTATTCACATAAAAAACATTGGGTCAAAGTTATGATTACCGTATCTCATAAAAAATGAAAAATATTTGGTACCTGATACTCAAAATTTGAATATGTACTCAATTATTTTTTTATTTATCTGAAGTTTTTTTCAAATTAGAAATAATTTTTCGCCATTATTTATAAATATACAAAAATTTACAGCAGCACACATAAAGAAAAACTGTTTTTGTCTCAAAATAATATAGTTAGCTGAGCTTGAGCATTGAGTAAATTTGTTGAATTCAGGCTGAAAAATCAACTTTTTGAACAGTTGTGATACAAGTATTTATTTACAAAATTTTATTTCTTAAAATCAGATTTTTAAAACAAGTACATGTATCTAGATTTTCGTTGGTCATGTATGTAATGTATGTTTTTGTAGTTGTTTTACTTTCCTTAAAAAAAGCATGGTGTATTGAATGTCATCTGAAGGTTTCCTTAAATATCTGTCTGGCATGAGTAGGTATTATTTTTGTCCTTGACCTTTCAAATGACCTTGAACCCTTGTCCTACAAATAGCCCTATCCACAGCACCTTTCTGTTGACCAGATCGAGTCTCTCGCACAGTAAAGCACATTTTTTCAGGCATACCTCTGTATAACATTCTACTCTTTCTATAAGTCATACCTGTAACAGACCTTATTTGTAACAAACAGGAGAGTGCTGTTAGTAAAGGATAGGTGTAGTTATATATACTGATAAGTCAGATGGTACATACTACAGTGAAACCTGTCTTGAGATGTCACCCTGTCTCCAGCTGAAATGTTTTACAAGACAGGTGGTCTCTCAAAAGAGGTTTTATCTTAAAGATTATCTAACCAAGTAGTTTTCAAAATGTGGTCTAGCGAGACAGGTGGTCTTTTATGAGACTGATCTCTCAAAACAGATATCACTGTACTTTATGTGGGGGGGGGGCTACAGGTTTTGTCTGTGTCTGCCTGTCTGTCAGTCCATCCAGTTAACTACTTAAGCATGTTAAGGTTTTTAGTCAAAGTTTTGTAATTTTTCTTATCATTTACTTAATAATGGTTTTACAGGTGGGATAATACATGGTTATCAGTACTCTCAAATACTACTCGAAATATGAGGTGTTTTACATATTACCCAGATGTTTATCCTTTTGAAATACTTAAAACAGAGAATGAACCATTCCAGGCATTAGTTATCTATATTTTGTAATCCCTCATTGTTTTGGCCATTTTGTTTTTTCCATCAGCTTCTCTGAAGTCATACAACCAATTCAGATATAGAACCGTAAGAAATAGTCCTAGTGCATTTCTCTAGTACTTGTGTATATACAGTGAAACTTGTATATAATGACCTCCCTAGGGACACAAGAAAACCGGTCTTTATAGGGAGGTAGTCTTTATATAGAGGGTGATTTGTACACAAATGGTACTATTGAATAAAGACAGCAAAAAGCGGTCTTTGTGTACAGGTGGTTTTTATATACAGGTAGTCACTAAAGCAGGTTTTACTGTTATTTGATCATGGTTGATGATTATGGTTCATTCTAATTAAAAACCAATCTCTCATTGCTCCTGTATGTCACCTAAAGGATCTAACAAAAGCCACTATGGGGTCAGATGTGAGTGACCTTTTGTTGGTGTGTCATTTCTGACCAATGAAAATGTGACGTATGCGCTCTTGAAAATCTGCTGAATGATAAAAAAGAAATTCAACTGAATGGTCTTCAAAATGTGGTCTGAAAAGACAGGTGGTCTCTGATGACAGGTTCCACTGTACATGGGTGAGATGAGTGGACAGCAATATCCCCATCCGAGTGGTTGGAGTCTAGTTTTCTAATCTTAGGGTTTCCATCTTTCCATTAAGTCTGCAGTTTTCCAGTATACTCAACACCCCCAACCATGTTTAATTCATCAGTTTCATCTACTTAAATACAGTCGAACCGAGATATATTGAAATTGAAGGGAAATTAATTTTTCTTTCAAATAAACAGGAATTTAAAATTAACTGAATTATAATGGTAATGAAGATATTTTGCCAGGGAATCAAGATAATTTCAGATAAAGCAGTATTTCAATATATCAGGGTTCAACATAAGTGGGGTATGACTGTATCTGTGTAAAGATAATTTCTGGTTTATCCATGGATATAACACTTTGCTGTTTATAAAATCATTCTACATGGGGAAGTATTTCATTGATATATATTTATGTATATATATATATTTTTGTATAGTTCCTAGTACTGTCACTGGGCTATTAGTACCAGTCCCAGCATCTAGTCAAGCACAGAACGCTGATGGCATGTCAGATCGACCGCCAATGAACCATTCAATAAGTCAGGAACAAGAGCCGCCCATGCCACCACCAAGGCCCAACCAGGGTGTACATGGACGGAGTTTATCAGTTGATCTTATAGGTAAGTAATATAGATCATAGACATTACTTTTTGCAATTACTTTTTCCCCCAAAATTGATCTGAAATGTAATAAGGTAAATTTGATATTAATTTTTTTTTTAAATTCACCATGGATTTAAGCTAAATTTGATATCAATTTTTAAAAATCCTCCTTGAATTTGAATCAAAGTCTACCTTCAGAGTCTGTGCTCTACTTACTTAACTTGCAAGAGCAGGGCTTTTTTAAATATACATGAGCAGGGCTTTTTTGAGCCCAGAGATCTGATTGGTCAAATATACATGAACGAATGATTGAAAGGGAGGGGGTCTTACTTTGGGCGGAGATGTAAGTAGAAATGCAACGGCAGATTGCATATTTTGTTATCAAAAATATTGATCTTTCAGCACAGGGTTCTTATTGACCCAGATTTAATAAACATGGGAGTGACAGTGACCTGAAGTTTTGTAAATTTAGCATTGAGGCCTATGGGAAAATATTTGGTGGTGTTCTGTCCTATAGAGAAATGCACATTTGACACATGTAGGCTGGATGAAGCCTTAAAATAAGTCATTTCTCTCGTTTTTTATCGCCTAAGTTGCAATTCATTCACTTTTACTCATATACTTTTAAACAGATTTGAGGGGTCTCTATGAAATGGGGCACCTGTTGGGGGTCCACAAGGTGCAAATTTAATAGGTGTGTTGCCTCTAACACACATTATTATGCATTTGTTGCATATTGAGATCTCTTAATTTTGTCTGTATGTTTTATATTACACCTAGAACTAATATTTTATCATTTATTTGGTCAAAATAATTCCATCTGTACTTGGAAAATTCAAGTATACCCCCACCCTCTCCTACAAACATGCACATGTTCTTTTATAAAAAATCATATAGTTATGGTTATGCATAGTGACTAATTTTAGCAAAATATTTTGGAAATGATGTTTCTATTGTAAATTTTAACCCATTTGGATTAAAATCAGACCTTTTTGAGGTAAAGACTGGTTGATTTTCTTCTTTTGAGGGCAAAATCTACATATTGGGACCATGTCATTTTACAAGTACCTTTTAGCTGTATATATGTACTCTATCTGAAGGGTAAGAACCTTCTCATTTTTAAAGAAAATTGTATTGAACTGCATTTCAGCAATTTAAGTCTCATCAGTAAAATATTTCATCATGCCATATACACTGAAAACAGTATAAAAATTAATTTAAATACCCCCCCCCCCCCCCCCCCCCCCCCCCCCCCCCCCCCCCCCCCCACCCCCCCCCCCCCCCACCCCCCCCACCCCCCTCCCCCCCCCCCGACCCCCCCCCCCCCCCCACCCCCACCCCCCCACCCCCCCCCCTCCCCCCCCCCCCCCCCCCCCCCCCCCCCCCCCCACCCCCCCCCCCCCCCCTCCCCCCCCCCCCCCTCCCCCCCCCCCCCCCCCCCCCCCCCCCTATTATGCTGATCTGTACACAAGAATTTCCACATTGTGGTTAGGTCATATTGTGTTAAATTTGGGTAATAGATAATTTGTAAATAAAAAAATTCTTTAGAAATAGGGCGTTTTAACATTTTTTTCATAATCTATCAACATTTTAACCTGTAGAAGGAATATTTCAATTTCTTAAATCCAGGAAATATTGTCCAATAAGTGATTTTCATCTAATTATCATACTCAAGTACCTGTAAAGATAATTATAAAGTATCAATTATATTTTTTTCTGTATTAACTCATCTAATATTCATTCACGTTGCATGTGTTTTCATAAGTTTTCTAAATTTTTCAGTCATGCATTTTTTGTTTGAATCACTTTTTTTCACATCCCCCCCCCCCCCCTTCCAGCAAATGTCACGTAACACTCTCTTGGGGTCATACCAGACAAAAATTAACACCTGATATTGACTTTTACTGGTTTCAAAACTTAGTATAATTAAATTTTTGACTTAGTTTTTCATCTGAAACAGAACTATAAATATGTCATATCCTTTTAAAAAGCAATTTGACTAGCATTTTGCACCATTTAAGTGACAGTCATTTTAAAGTCAGACTCAGTTATCTGCCCTCTGTATTTAATTAGTTACATCATGAGACTGTAATTAAGGGATGAAACAAAACATGGACATGTCTGAAAATGATTACATAACATATTTGATATAAATGAACACAATAAGTATATTGGAATGTGTTGTATGTAAGGGTATCCCCTCCCAGACGTTTTACACTTTTATTAAGGGTGCACTTCATTCCTTGTCAATAAAAGCAATTTGATGATATAAAAAATGACATGGTTTGCTTTTAAGTGAGCTTCAGAAATTCTTCTTTACTTCTGGCAACTAATTGGTTCCATGCTCATTAAGAAATGATCCAAATTTTAAGTTTTTGTGAAGAAAATGGTATATTTTGTCACTTTTTCCATTATTAAGGGGTACTGTCTACCCTATTATTTGATTATCATGGTCAATATTGGTAAATAATGGTATGAAATCATTCAAAATAATGAAGTGTATGTGTTACAGACAATTCTGAATGAAAATCATGAAAGAAAAACAGACAACTTCTTCATATAATGTATTTATTTGTTAATATCAATGAATGGGATTGAGAGGTAGGGGTGTGACACATTATAGACTTTGTTTCTCTTCAGGTTGGGTTCCCATCCTCATTATTAAGGGCTGGCATGGTGTACAGTTAATGAGATTTCCCAAAAAATGCAAAATGACCATTTTTGGCAATGTTTTGGATAAATCTATAGGAAAAACACCTGCTTTGTTTACAACATGGGCGCAGACATTTTGGACACCCAAAGTTGTGAGGATGGGTAAAATGAGCCCAGAGATCTGATTGGTCATTAAATGAAAAAAATTAGTTTTGCCATTAATAAGTGAAATTAAGGTGATAAAAAAGATACATGAATATTGGTAGTACTTTGGAAATTATAGGGTTGACGGTTGAAAATTGAAAGGGAGGGGTCATATGAGAATAGATATTTTCCTTTGGTGCGGAATACTACGAGTTGTAAACAAGTGAAAATTTGAAGTAGAAATGCAACGGCAACCTATACTTTTGATTGCATATTTTGTTATCAAAAATATTGATCTTTCAGCACAGGGTTCTTATTTGACCCAGATTTAACAAAAACATGGGAGTGACAGTGACCTGAAGTTTTGTAAATTAGCATTGAGGCCTATGGGAAAATATTTGGTGGTGTCTGTCCTATAGAGAAATGCACATTTGACACATGTAGGCTGGATGAAGCCTTAAAATAAAGTCATTTCTCTCGTTTTTATCGCCTAAGTTGCAATTCATTCACTTTTTACTCATACTTTTAAACAGATTTGAGGGTCTCTATGAAATGGGGGCACCTGTTGGGGTGCTCCACAAGGTGCAAATTTAATAGGTGTGTTGCCTCTACACACATTATTATGCATTTGTTGCATATTGAGATCTCTTAATTTTGTCTGTATGTTTTATATTACACCTAGAACTAATATGTTATCATTTATTGGTCAAAATTCCATCTGTACTTGGAAAATTTAAGTATACCCCCACCCTCTCCTACAAACATGCACATGTTCTTTTATAAAAAATCCATATAGTTTTGGGTTATGCATAGTGACTAATTTTAGCAAAATATTTTGGAAATGATGTTTCTATTGTAAATTTTAACCCATTTGGATTAAAATCAGACCTTTTTGAGGTAAAGACTGGTTGATTTTCTTCTTTTGAGGGCAAAATCTACATATTGGACATGTCATTTTACTCGTCTGCAGTGTATTTTGTACCTTTAGCTGTATATATGTACTCTATCTGAAAGGGTAAGAACCTTCTCATTTTTAAGAAAATTTGTATTAAACTGCATTTCAGCATTTAAGTCTCATCAGTAAAATATTTCATCATGCCATATACACTGAAAACAGTATAAAAATTAATTTAAATACCCCCCCCCCTTATGCTGATCTGTACACAAGAATTTCCACATTGTGGTTAGGTCATATTGTGTTAAATTTGGGTAATAGATAATTTGTAAATAAAAAAATTTCTTTAGAAATAGGGCGTTTTAAATTTAACATTTTTTTCATAATCTATCAACATTTTAACCTGTAGAAGGATATTTTCAATTTTCTTAAATCCAGGAAATATTGTCCAATAAGTGATTTTTATCTAATTATCATACTCAAGTACCTGTAAAGATAATTATAAAGTATCAATTATATTTTTTTCTGTATTAACTCATCTAATATTCATTCACGTTGCATGTTGTTCATAAGTTTCTAAATTTTCAGTCATGCATTTTTTGTTTGAATCACTTTTTTCACATCCCCCCCCCTTCCAGCAAATGTCACGTAACACTCTCTTGGGGTCATACCAGACAAAAAATTAACACCTGATATTGACTTTTACTGGTTTCAAAACTTAGTATAATTAAAATTTGACTTAGTTTTTTCATCTGAAAACAGAACTATAAATATGTCATATCCTTTTAAAAAGCAATTTGACTACATTTTGCACCATTTAAGTGACAGTCATTTTAAAAGTCAGACTCATTATCTGCCCTCTGTATTTAATTAGTTTACATCATGAGACTGTAATTAAGGGATGAAACAAAACATGGACATGTCTGAAAATGATTACATAACATATTTGATATAAATGAACACAATAAGTCTATTGGAATGTGTTGTATGTAAGGGTATCCCCTCCCAGACGTTTTACACTTTTATTAAGGGTGCACTTCATTCCTTGTCAATAAAAGCAATTTGATGATATAAAAAATGACATTGTTTGCTTTTAGTGAGCTTCAGAAATTCTTCTTTACTTCTGGCAACTAATTGGTTCCATGCTCATTAAGAAATGATCCCAAATTTTAAGTTTTTGTGAAGAAAAATGGTATATTTTTGTCACTTTTTCCATTATTAAGGGGTACTGTCTACCCTTATTTGATATCATGGTCAATATTGGTAAATAATGGTATGAAATCATTCAAAATAATGAAGTGTATGTGTTACAGACAATTCTGAATGAAAATCATGAAAGAAAAACAGACAACACTTCTTCATATAATGTATTTATTTGTTAATATCAATGAATGGGATCTGAGAGGTAGGGGTGTGACACATTATAGACTTTGTTTCTCTTCAGGTTGGGTTCCCATCCTCATTATTAAGGGGGCATGGTTGTACAGTTAATGAGATTTCCAAAAAATGCAAAATGACCATTTTTGGCAATGTTTTGGATAAATCTATAGGAAAAAACACCTGCTTTGTTTACAACATGGGCGCAGACATTTTTGGACACCCAAAGTTGTGAGGAGGGTAAAATGAGCCCAGAGATCTGATTGGTCATTAAATGAAAAAATTAGTTTTGCCATTAATAAGTGAACTATTAAGGTGATAAAAAAGATACATGAATATTGGTAGTACTTTGGAAATTATAGGGGTTGACGGTTGAAAATTGAAAGGGAGGGGTCATATGAGAATAGATATTTTCCTTTGGTGCGGAATACTACGAGTTGTAAACAAGTGAAAAATTTGAAGTAGAAATGCAACGGCAACCTATACTTTTGATTGCATATTTTGTTATCAAAAATATTGATCTTTCAGCACAGGGTTCTTATTTGACCCAGATTTAATAAACATGGGAGTGACAGTGACCTGAAGTTTTGTAAATTAGCATTGAGGCCTATGGGAAAATATTTGGTGGTGTCTGTCCACATGAACGAATGATCTTACTGGGCAGATGTAGAATCTTAATAATGAGAGACTGATACTACTGGGTATGCCTTTAACTTGCATGTTCAGGCCTTTTATAGATATACGTGATTGAATAATATGACTCAGCAGATGTAGAGCCTCAATAGCGAGAGGCTGATGAAGCAAATAGATCAAGTGAAAATAGGATACAGCAAGAGGAAGCTTCCTATCAGAGATATTGAAATAAACTTCCTGTTCATCTCATTTGTTACATGTTGACTTGTACATATACCTGAATGCATATAAACATGGAAACTGATCTGTATGAAATAGCCTGTGTTGTTGTACAGGAAATCTACACAAATCTAGGTACCTAACATTGTGTTTTTTAAGTATTTTTCTAGTGTTTGTCATGGTGAAAGCTTTAAAAATCATCATTTGTAAGTGTTGTATTGAAGACAGCAATCACGGAGTGTTTGAAGTGTCACTTGGAATATAAAGAGGTCGCCAGATACTTAGAAGTGTTTTAAATGTTATGTGGTGTTATACAGGATAGTGTATATGTGGTTTCGAACTATCTTAGATTGTCTATTTGTATCCTAGATACTTAATTGATGTATATATATATTAAGTAAGTGTTTTAAGGGTTATCTAGGATATGATAGTGAGTTACCAAGAAGTGTTCCAGTGTAATCTTATATATATGCGTTTAAGCTATTGAGAAGTGTATTAACTGATATTTGAGAATGAGATGTGATAAGTTTTTCAGTTACATAAAAAGTAGTGTAACCATGGTAACCATGGATATGATGATTCTAAGCTATCAAGAAATGTTTGAAATGTTACCTTGGAAATATGATATGTTTGTAAGCTATCAAGAAGTGTGTTTGAAGAGTAACCAGTGAAATCTGATGTTTGGAAATGCTGCCATGATTTGTTATTTGTTTATTGTTGTTTAACGTCCCACTCAAGAATCTTTCACTCATATGGAGACGTCACAAAATGCCGTTGAAGGACTTCAAATTTTTGGGCCTATGCTCGGCACTTGCCGCCATTGAGCAGTGAGAGTTCTTTAACGTGCCAACACCTACTGTGACACGGGACCTCTTTTTTTTCTGTCTCATCCGAAAGACAGGAAATCAACCTGCCACCGGAAGACTTGAACTCACAACCTCACGACAAAGAGTCGAGCACGCTACTGTCTGAGCCAAGCCAGCTCCTGTGATTTGTTATAGATATATATAAGTGCTTAGTATCTAGCTATATTTTGTGACTAGTAATGGCATGAATAGACTCATAAAGGTAAGGGTGACAATATATGCATTGTGGGATATACATATCTGTGTGTGTGTGTGTGTGTGTGGGTGTGGGTGTGTGTGTGTGTGTGTGTGTGTGTGTGCATTTGTGTTTGTATTTGTTTACATGTGTGTCTGTGTGTATTATGTACAGAACATTCACAGATTCAGGTAATTCAATTTTGTAATTTCAGGGCTTCAGACTCCGCCAGCAGTACCTCCAAGAACATCACCAAAAGATGTGAGTGTTTAAATTCAGTTATTATAATAGTTTCTGAACATGCACTGTAACCTCACCTTAAGCCTCACTCAGGAGACCGCCTCACATTTAAGAGCGTAAATATTCAATCTCTTGAAAATTTCTTTGTAAGTTACATGGTCTTACAGGTCTAATAAAATTTACCAATGTGCCACTGTAGTTTATAATTTGAAAAAAATAAAGTTGAATAACTGCATGTACCTGCCATTTGATTCTTCTTCCACTTGTTAGAGTTGACAATTTTAGTTACCTCCCTGTGGATTTCTATTTATAAATACTCACAATTCACTGCTGACTTTTACATTTTTTTCTCCCCAAACTGTCCTCAGAGTTATTAAATATTTGATAAATACTGAAAAAAGTCAATTTCCTTAGTTAGGATATCATCTTGTTAATATGAAACATTTATAAAAGAAATTGCTTAGTTGCACCCCACTACAGATATAGTGGTCCCCACTTATCATCTAGGTGGTCTTATTAGTGGGGTACCACTATATATGTATTAGTGGTGCAATCAAGCTATTTCATTTTATAGATGTTTCAAATTTATTCTAAATATTTCAACAGATTTCATAAACCATTTTATTCATTTCTTGTTATGCATTTTAGTGCATTATCTCACATGTAGATTCTTTGGTGTCTATTTTAAACTTGTGTTAAGTAATTTCTAATCACTTCATAGTCTAGTTCCTGTTTTGAAATCGTTTTAGGGAATTACCATTTTGATTGGGTTATATTCATACACTTAATTTCTAGTGGACAATAGGTCAATTCAGCCTCAGAGTCACAATCATTATTATGCCATTTTGAAATGTGTTTACACGTAAATCGGAACATCAACATGAAATACAATGTTAATTTAGAGAACAAGACTATGTAACCAAAAGACCGAATATACATAATATTAATCAATTTCAAACTATAAAATTTGGTTCATGGTAATATACATGTGCATGATAATCTATTTCTAAACAAAATATACACAGTGGAACCTGTCTTGTAAGACCATCTGACTTTTGAGACCACAATCTGAACCCCACTGTGTTAAGTAATCCTTTAGATACAACCTATTTTGAGAAACCACCTGTCTTTAGAGACCACATTTCAGTGGCAGATGGGATAAACTCTCAAGATACGGTTCTACGGTATATCTGATGCAATAGGAGTAGAATCATACAGACCACAAAATAACACGGGAGCGATCGTTCAGATTATGTGGAGGTTATGACAAATACAAATCACATGTTAAACCTCTTTTTTGTTATAGATGAATTTCATTTTTAAGTCTTCATTATTGGTATCATAACCTGCAGGTCACAGTCATAACTTTTAGTTTAACCTGTAAATGAGCTACGACAGTTTCTGTTATTTTATGGCTTGATCATATAAGAAAATAATCCTCTCCTAATGTTAAATTGTTAATACAGTGAAACATGTATATAACAACCTCCTTAGAGACACAAGAAAACCAGTCTTTATAGGGAGGTGGTCTTTATATAGAGGTTGATTTGTACACAAATAGTACTATTGTGGACAGCAAAAAACAGTCTTTATGACCAGGTGGTCTTTATACACAGGTGGTTGTTAAAGCAGGTTTGACTGTATGTGTGTTATTACCACAACTGTTCATTTCATCTTGAAAAAAACAATTTTGACAAGTTTAATGAAGTCTACTGATATTTGTTTTCACCATAGAGCCCAGCTATTCGAAAGTCTAGTAATGGTTTTGGTGCTGTAGATTCAGAGAAGATTTCTAAATTTGCCGATTTCAAGAAGTTTGAATCCATTCCATCTGAAGAAACCCTAGCCATCTCAAATGAGTCCAGTTCATCAGCTCCATCTTCAGAAAACATGGAACCTCATAGACGATCTTTATCGCTAGATTACAACAAGATGGTATGCTATTTTGTCTGGCATTTGAGTCTCAACAAGATATTTATGAGGGGATATGCTTTACCTTGGATGTTGGTGTCACTGTTGACTTATTGACCCCTAAAGCCTCATTTGGTCTCAACCATTTCAAAGGATGGTAAATTCCACTTTCATAATTCAGGAGTGTATGATTTGAAATAAAAATTTTAGAATAATTCTTTGTGTAATTTTAACTTGCTCACCCCCGAAAAAGGTCAGTAGACCATTCTATTTATTGACTTGGGCAGGTCTAAATAAGGCCACAGGGGTTGATGAGTTAAAGTATAGATCATCTTTCAAAGCAGCAGTAGGACAAGACCTCTTTTAATACTTATTTTCCTTTTAAGGTATATCTTTTATTAACTTCGATATTTTTAGTTTTTTTATGGATATTGAGAATCTTTGAAATGTGACTAATAATCAACATATGATGATAATCCAGAAATACCGTATTTGATCCAAAAAGAGCCCAGGGCGCTACAAAAACTAGAAAAAGGGGTGGGCACTCATTGGGTTGAATATGTTACGTTAAGTGACATTATCCTCTAAGGACCCGTAAAGATTTTTTCCCTTTGATCCTTGCTTGTTCTTAGAAGAGTATGGCATCAAAATACATATAATAGATCTAAACTGTTAAAACTAAAAAATACATGGCTTTAGAAATCATTGAATTTTGTTTTTGTGCCACATGGGAATTGGAAATCATTGGATGCCTTTATGCCACTTGTTCAAGTCAATGGATACCTTTATATACGACCACTTGCGATGGTCTAGTGGTAGAGAATTCAACTCGCAAGCGGAAGGTTCCAGGTTCAATTCTCTGACTGGGTCATGCCAAAGACTTTAAAAATGGAAGTGACCATTCCTTTGCCAAGCGCTATGGATATGAAATGAAAGTCACAAGTCTTTCAGATGAGACTGAAAACCGAGGTCTAGTGTCGCAGGTGTGGCACGTAAAAGAACCCTCACTCTTAGTAATTTGGTTGGTTGTACTGATGATTAATGTCCCACTCAAGAAAGTTTCACTCATATGGAGACGTCATCAGTGCCAGTTAAAGGCTTCAACTTTTGGATTTGCTCGGCACTTACGGCCATTGAGCAGTGACACAGGACCTCAGTTTTTACTGTCTCATCCAAAGGACAGGAATCCGACCTGCCGCCGACTGGATTCGAACTCACTATCAGGAGTCAATCGCGCTACCGACTGTGCCAAGCTGGCTCAGTCTTAGTAAGTAATTGAATAATTTTATATGCCACTTGGCCATTGGCAATCATGTAAGGCATGTATATGCCACTTGGTCAGAATTATCTTTAGTGTGTAGATATTGGCAAGGTTTTGCCAGCTGAATGATCCGGACTCCTGAGAGTAATATTATTTGAAGTATATATTTGTTGTAAGATGTCTACTTCATATCTATGTATTTTCATTATGGTTCAATTTGTTAACTGTTTAATTTTCCACAGGGACAGAACCAGCAACAATCATCAGTACCAGAAGCTGGAGGTAAGATACATTAAACAACACATATCTTAACCTTTTACCCCTAAGTATATAAATGGTATGTTCTTTTATATTGTCTTAGACCAGTCTATTACAGTCTGTAGTATTGAAAGGTTAATAAATATGCCTGAAATAATGGGGCAAATTGATTTTTGCCTGCCTGTTTGTCAATTTGCAACATTTTTGTTTCCATAAAATAACTGGAAGTTTTACTTTTGTCATTTTGAATCACTGTGCTTCCTGTTTATGTTACGCTTGGGTGAGATTGCATCAACACGACACATAATATTAAAATTATGTACACATATACTGTCGGAAATGGAAACCATGACAGCACTCCCTTCTCTTCCTATTCAAAATGTACCATTTGGATTATGTAAAGCATAAGATTTGATTATCATTTTGACTCTGTACATACATTAGTATGAAGACAGATGGAAGGGAACATTTTCTTTATGGAGTGTTGACATGCACAATATAATTTGTTCCTTTGCAACTAGGTTCATACTAACGTATACACAGTTGAAATGATCATCAGAACTAATATGTATCGTGCTTGATGATTTTCTCATTTTAGGTGTTCTGGATGGAAGTATGTAAAAGCGTGTGAATATCTGTATATGTGTGTGTGTATATATATATATATATATATACTATATATATATATATATATATATATATATATATATATACTATCTAATATATATTTTCTCTCTTTGTAGATACTGTAGATGGAAGTACAAGTGCAAAGGTCAGTATTCGTACTTTCAAGCTCGCCTATATCTTTTTAACCACAAGGGAAGTGACTTTGATATTTCACATAATATATATTCCTTATGACCAGAGGTTTCATTTTGGTGCCATGACTTTTGACCTAGTGACCTCAACCTTGGACTTTGAACTACTATTTAAAAACATTAACCTGCTTGGCTATTTCTTTTAAACAATGAGGGATATGGCTTTGATATTTACATTTAGATTTCTTATGACCAGAGCTTTCATTTAGTTCTTTGACTTTTGAGCTAGTAACCTTGACCTTTGTCCTACTTTTCAAAACTTTGAGCCTGAGCGGAAGGAATCAAAATATTTACCATACCATGACCTTAAAACCTGACAGCTGTAGGTCAGACACCTATTTTGAAAACTTACACCTATTTCCGGCGAGATTTGTTGTCTCCTGACAACTCGTTGTAGCTCTACCATTCTAAAGTTATATATTTGATGAGGAACTAATGTTTATCAAACATGTCTGGCTAGTCCTCAAACTGATGAAACAGCCTTATAGGTGGCCATTTTACAAAAGATCCCTAGTCTAAGACTTAGTGTTAGGACCTCACTTATAACATGCAACTGTTTTCCAAAGAATTAGGACTTGTAACTTAGGACCAAATCTGGTCAGGTCTTTATTGCTACCCAGAAGCTATACATAAGCCTAAGTTATTTTTGTATGTGTCATAATTTGTCTTTGTAAATGTAGCAGTTAGAAGTATTCATAAATTGTCAAGATCTGATTTGAAAATATGCAAAAATACTTTAAAACTTTACTTAGGGTAGCATTGATAAAATGGTCTTGAGTTTTGTCTTAAGATCATATTACTTAAAACTTATGACTTACAACTTCTTAATAAAACAGGTCCCAGGTGACCAAATCCAAATGTCGGTTTTGACTACATCTGTCAGTATGCCAGGTAAAGATTTTGGCTAAAAGTTTTGCAATTACTCGCCATTCAGTGGACTGTTATTATGTAATTGTTCACCATTCTTTTAATAAGGGTTTTACAGGAAAGTAACATGTATTGTTACATCAATTCTCTCAGAATGCTTCTCTCAGGGATGAGAATTGGAGGAATTCCTCCTTTTTCAAAAATTTGCTGCAATGTTAAATTCTTATTTTCCCCATTTAACCTGTACAAATGAGCCTGCGAATTCAGCCAGACAGTATGAATACGTGGAACCTGTCTTGAGTAAGTTTCATTTCTGCCACTGAAATGTGGTATCTCAAGACAGGTACGATAATTTCTGTACAGAATTGTTAAACTAAATGGTTTTCAGAATGTGGTCTCAAAAGACAGGTGGTCTATCATGACAGTGGTCTCTCAAGACAGCTTCCACTGTAAACCGTTATTTCCTGTGTACTGCCCACTGCACGGTATAACCTGCATTGACCTAAAATCCTTGTACTAGAAAAAAACCACACCAGATAGCCTGCATCACGAGATTGCATGCGGGTAACACACAGGAACATATCAATATGTTCCATGGCCATTCAGAGGACACCGAGTTTGGTAGAATACAGGCATGAATGTTTTGTAGTAAAATTGGTACCTAAACAAATAAATGATAATTATTTACATGTAAATAAATGATTTATTTCCTCGTCAAATGTCATTTTGTTTGTTTTTAGTATTTAACTTTAAATAAAGGAAAATAAGATTTAGATATCCCGCACTGTCAAATATCCCACAGGGCCATATTATCTTTGGGAAAAAAATTGTATAACCCGTGGGCAATACGCAGGAAATTACAGTTTAGATTTTTCACCCATCTAGAGAGTTGATGATATTGACAAACAACAATGATTTTTGTACCTGTAAATCTTCAATACAGACAGCGACTGAGAATAAATTTCCCATTTTATTTGTTCCAGGTGGTGTCACCTGTTGTAATGTTTGATGTACCTGAAGATGGAGATAGTGGTGCTGGAGAGAAACAGAAGGTGCCACTTGCGGCAATAAGGTGAGCTAAGACATTAGAATATCTGAACACCTGCTACTTCTAGTGGATGCAGTTTTATTGATGCAGATTAATTAGTGCTGTGTAATATCCAATAGGCTAAATCTCAAATACAAGCCATTCAGATTAAAAGAGCACCTACCAAAACAAGTTTAAAGCTGTACTAGGAATATAAAAAGCTTTTGAACTTTGAATAAAAAAAAAATGTGTTGAAAAAAATGTTTTAAAACATTTCCACTTCATGTTCCCACAAAGCAGACATATTTGTAATTGTTTCACCAGAAAAAAAGTCCCAATACAGGGAGAAAAGGCAGATTAGTTATATTGGTCATCATTGTATATCTGTACTTTTGACACAAAACTTGCAAAGTCCCAAGGCTGAATAAAAGTCACATCGGACTCTTACCTGTACTTCTCAACAAAAATAAACTTCTGTGCCTTGATTGAAGTTTTTTGCAACATACAAACAGCAACTAACAGAGAATATTTAGTTCATCCATAATAAATCCAAAAGTTATTCCACTATTACAAACATCGAGCACCTTCTAAAACAAAGCAATACGCTTCCTACTGTCATTCAGCCACTGAGCCATGTTTCTTCCATTTTTTTTTTTTCGGAACACCTTGCTGTTTATCGGAAGAAAAAACATGGCTCATTGGCCGAATGACAGTATGAAGCAGATAGCTTTATTTTTGTTTTGGAAGGTGTATGATATTTAGTGTAATGGAATAACTTTTGCTTTTATCATGGATAAACTAAATATTCTAAGTTTGTTGCTGTATGTACAGTAAGAGTCTGACGTGAGTTTTATTCATCCTCTGGGATTTTGCACATTTTCGCGTCACAAGTACAGATCTACAATTATGACCAATATAACTAATTTGCCTTTTATACCTATATTGGGACTTGTTTTCCAGTGAAATAATTACAAATATATTTGCTGTTTAGGGAGATGAAGTGGGAATGTTCCAAACATTTTTTTCAACACATATTTTTTTTTATTCCAAGTTCAAAAGCTTTTATCTTCCTATCTCAGCTTTAATAACTCTTACAGACAGAACGCTTTAATAATGTGCTGTCAGCAAATTACATTCATTTTATCTATATTCTGTTTGACTGTATTTTTTGTGTCTTTTTTTTACATGTCAGTATGTAATTTCAAATTTAATTCTTTTTGTTTTCAGACAAATAAGTAGAGACAAAAAAGACTTGCAGATGGCGATACGTACGCACAAAGAACGTAATTCTATGTTAGAAAGGCTCGGTAGTGAATTGAACCAAGAACTTCAGGAAGTTATGGAGCAGAGAATTGCATTAGAAATTCAACTAGAACACTTAAAGCCCTTCTCTAGCTGACGTTTTAGTTCACAGTGTTGTTTTTAATTTTTTCACCTCCTTTTCCCCAAAATAAAATGGAAGATCTTCATCTGACTAATGATTGCTAAAACCCTTGATATTCACAGTGGACTCAATATCCCCTGGATGAAAATAAAATGAAATACAGTACTGGCCCAAAAAGATGGCATTGACACTGTAAATTGTATGATCTTTTATTCCTACTGTATTATCGCTCTCTGGATTTTCACAAAACAAAATACGTATGATAGTAGCCAAAGACAGAACTTAAGTGGTTTTTTTTTTTTTTTTTTTTTTTAGCTGTTTCTTATCTGTTTCACTTGCCCAATATATACAGTGAATAACAATGACTGTGTGAGGTACTACTGCAAAGTAAAGCTGAAATGAAAGGTCATGAATGTTTATGAATGAATGGTAGACAGCCAATATTCGATAACGAATTTACCATCTGAATATTTGGTCACGTGTACATTTTCAATATATTAAGCAGTGTAGCATCATGTTGGCATCACTGGTAGACATGGAAACGATCAATAGGCTGGGTATGCAGAAAATTCTCCTTAGAGGTACTCTTTTCACAAATCACCAGAGTTTGAGTTTATGACGTACATATATTGACCAATCAGAGGCCCTGTTAGATAGATCTGCGGGGAAAAAAACTTGTAAAACTCGTAACGGTTTGTTTAAGATTTCTTAAACATTTTCGAAGGAAATTTTGTATTCTACATGTATGGATATATTTCCAAATGCAATGTCTATAGTAGTTTGAGTGAACATAGAACATCAATTTTATTAGGTTGTACCTGTGCTGTATATACATTGTACAAAAATTACGGCTTATTTACTTGAAACTCCAAATTTTGAGAATCTAGAAAGTTATTTATCTCATAAAATTTAACCTATTAATCGTCTCATTACAATCTATGCTTACTACAGTATGTGCTTACTACCATCTGTGCTTACTACAGTATGTGCTTACTACAGGCACCTGTACTCATTACAGTCTTGAGCTTTCTACAATCTGTGCTTACTACAGGTATCTGTTCTCATTACAATCTGTGCTTACTACAAGAACCTGTTCTCATTTAAACTTGTGCTTACTGCAGTTCAGTTTTTATTACATTCTGTGCTTACTACAGGTATATGCTCTCATTACAACATGTGCTTACTTCAGGTATCTGTTCTTATTACAAATTATGCTTACTATAATGACCTGTTCTAATTAAATCTGTGCTTACTATCTGTTCTCATTACAACTTGTGCTTACTACAGTTACATATTCTCAATACAACCTGTGCTTACTACAGTCTGTGCTTACTACAGTTACCTGTTCTCATTACAAACTGTGCTTACTACAGTCCTTGCTTACTACAGTTACCTGTTCTCATTACAACATGTGCTTACTACAGTCTGTGCTTACTACAGGTACCTGTTCTCATTACTACCTGTAATTACTACAGTTACCTGTTATTTACCTAGATATATACAAGATTAATATCACAGTTATACATTTGTATCTTCATAATTATCATGATAGTGAACATCAGTTTATTTGTTTGTTTTTTTTCAAAGTCAAAAATCAAATTCATTCTTATATATTGCGGTCATTTATGCTGTCATTTTGATTTGCGTCGTCATTCCATATTTGTATGTGCCATGTTAAGTTTTTTTTTTGCAAATTATTTAATATAAGACAGAGAAAGACTTGATAAAAAGAGACTGAGAACTTGGAAGGCCACATTGTACCTTTTATGTTTTCCTTCAATGAAGAGTTCAACATTTTTAGAGTTCATAATAAAAGATGATTTCATTTTTCTTTACAAATATGAAAAAATCAAGTTGAATTTGATCATGCTGAAATATTCAATTTGGAAGGTATTCTACAAAAGGGAAGTCTGAACACAATAACACCCCTTTCAGTTTAGAACCTCTTATTGAAGGTAATACATATTTCTTTATTCCATTTTATTAAAATCTTGGGACCATTATGCACTTAAACTTTATTATACCATAACCATATCTCTCCTGTATCAGGGAAGTTTGATGTTGAGATAGATATTTACATAAAAAACAACCTTAAGACAGTTTCCTATTTACAGATATCTGGCATTTTACAGGATATCAAAAGGTCTAAGAACTTCTATGGTCTAAGGATACTTGACAGTTTCCAGGATATTTACAAGGCCAAGAATTTTTCTGATCTAGGCATATCTGACAAGTTTCCAGGATATCTACTCAGGTCTAAGACATTATATGATCTAGGAATACCTGACAGTCTCCAGGATACAGGCCCCAGACATCTTATCAGGGATGAAAGTCTTCAGCTTTTCAGCTGATATTAGCTTTTTTTATTGAGAATTGTCAAAATCTAAATGCCCTTAATTGATTTTGATATACTTAAAAATCATTTTTGTTTGACAGACAAGGGGTGACGTATATTTCAGTCTTTTCTGTAGCTACTCACTTTCATCCCTGTTTTATTATTAAGGAATATTTGACAGTTTCCAGGAAATTTACAGGGCTTACACGTTTTTCTGATCAGGAATGATCTCTGACAGTATACAGTATATTTTTATATATATATATATATATATATATATATATATATATATATATATAGGGCTGCCTGAAATCGATTACTATCAAGTAATATGTTTGCATACATTTCTGATAGGAACAATAGGTACTGTAGATTCTTTTGATATTAGTTTAGAGGTGGACAGTGCAGTAGATCCAACCGTAGTATCTAGCTATTAAAATTTAAACTATTATCACATGTATTATTTAAAATGGACTATATAAAGTCTATTTCACTAGCTTCATGTTGTATACAACTTGTTCCCCCTCATTAAAGTCAATGCCAAATTCAGGTTTGCTTATATCCATTTGATGAGAAAAATCCATTTATATAAAAGGGTGAGCATGTTGGACGTAACACATTTTTGCTGTTTTGAAATTATCAGTAGATTAAAGGATAGATAAGCTCACGTGTATGTTTGAGATTTTGCTTGTTTTCTATGCATAATAATCCAAAGTTAAGCTGTGAATTCTATTTATATTGACAGAAATTTCAAAGATTTTTTTTACATCTGTCTACGTGCCTTTGAAACCTGTTCAACACTTCAACTACTGGTAAATGTTTCCAGATATTCAAGATTCCAAGACATTGTGTACCTATGTATAGACACATAATCTCTTGAAATGGGTTCAGCATTCAGAGGATTCTGTTAGCTAACATCATAATTCAGAATGTAGGTGCTTTCTGTCATTTTTGTACTTTAAGCTGTAACTAAATAGATATTATTTTACTGTTATATCGACCACGATCACTATTGACACATGACTTTCACAAAAGATCAATTTTGTGGAAGGTCAAACTAGTTGTATGTAGGAGGAACTACTTCAGAAGGAGAACTTGACCTTGGGGATTACCATAATTAAAACCTAGAGAGTTCGGTAGTTGCTGTTTGTTTTGATTGGTCCAGAGTTGGGCATCAGCAGCTGCAGAGTTGGACCAATATGACAGGACTATTAAACCCCAAATAGACCTTGATTGGCAAATAGGAGATAGAATTGAAGTCAGAATCAGTTTTTTAACTATCGTTTTGGGAGTTATAGAATAGGAATTTGTATTTGTAAATTAAGATTTTTGTTTTAAAGTATAGACCAACACCATTTTAAGGGTATGTAAGTGTGCAATTTTGTTGAATGTAGCGTGTATAATTCTAATGACCTTTAAGTCCTTGAAGTAATTGCTTTGCTATCAGACAATTTGGTGAAAAGTATATATGAATATATGACATAAGATTAGATTTCGTAATTTTTTGTGTTTACAAAATGAAAATTGAGTGCTAAATCTGTGGTATTTGTCCCCTGTGTGTGTTTATCTATTACTTTCCTCTCTTCTGTATTTTCCGTCTTTTACTTTATGTCCAGAATTATCTGTTCAGCATCTGTAATAGAATTTTGTATTTGCCAGTCTTTGGACAGTGTATATGTGAGAACAACTGGTTCAAGTCTCGCGTTCATAAGCAGTTTGTGTCTGTAATTATTTGGTATATTGTGTATCTGGTATTTTGTGTCTGTCTTTGTCTTTGTATCCTGTATCTTTTTTTAAATTTTCAGATCATCCGAGTATTCTGTACTGACCATATTTTATCTGGTGCCTGCCCGTAAACTTTTAATATTTCAACCCCTTCCCAAGAACTCTGGGGCCACAACTCATTCCATGGTTTGTTCATATAATGTACTTTGCCACTAGCCTGGGGATGATAACTACGAAATATTGATAGAAGTTAGAGTCATTCAGCCATCACATCTTCTTAAGTTTCAAACGGCCTGTAGTGACTTGGTTTATATGAAAGCATCAATAGCATATATGATTTTTTTTACATTGAAGCAGTATTTAGGTCAATATCAATCAAATATTCGAAATGTAATGTGTTCAATTAAAAGAGAATTTTCAGATAAGAGAAATAGAATATAAGCTTCCATACAGACTAAAACATAAAAAAATATTTAAAAAAATATAACAAATATGTTGTTCACGCATAAAGGTGTTACAAGTGAAGCATTGGTATCCTGTTTATTTTATTCATTGTTGCTGTTTTACAAGTCATTGTTATGATATTATAACATATCCAACGTAAGCCTTCTAGGTTTTGGTAAGAAATTCCCATCCCAGCAGGTGCCCCTTGTCAATTTATAGCAATATGCCGGGACTGGATGAAGAATGGCTTACATTTCTTTGTTGCTCAGGTGAACATTGTGGCCCATAGACCTTTTGTCTAGTATGTTGTGTCTCCAGTATTTTATGTTCAAGAATGTGGTACTTTGTAGCTGCTGATATCATTTGTATGTAACCGGTACTTTGTATCTGGTACGTTGTACGTTGTATCTGGTATTTTGACTGTAATTGTACCAATATTTTTGTAGAATTTAAGGTCTTTTGTCGTATCACTCTGATAGTTGTGTGCATATGTGTGTCTCTAGTTATCCTGTCTTTCATTGTCTTAAGCTCTGATTTGCGTTTTGTTTGTCTCCGTCAGTAATTCTTCGGCTTTCTTTTCTGCGCAATGTCATCATTTTCCAGTTTATCATATAACTATGTCTAAATACATTTTGTATTAAATGTGCATACTGTGCATTTGTTTATATATATCTCGCAAGTACTTTCATCAACATCAGTGAAAACAATAACATAACACTATTACATTTTAACAATAAACAGCAATTCCCCTCCGCTAATATGCTTTCCCAGTGTATGCATTAGCGTTAAGTGTTAATATGTGAGTGTTTGCAGATTTATGTTTTTATATATAGATGTGATTCTGTTTGTGATGTCACATGAAGATAAGGAGGACGAATTATCAACTTCATTTTCAGCTCTCACGGTTGGCTTATTACAAGCATTATCTGTCCGATTTATTTTTCGTGTTTTTTTGTCACACACATCTCATAGATCGTTTTTAAGCAAGTGTAAACTTTCTATCTAGTCACAATGTATTGAATATGTATAGTGCTAGTGTTAATATTGGTTGTGATGCATTTTCACAAATTGGTTCAACTATACTATCCAGCTAGGAGATGGGTAGACTTAGTCTCTGTGGAGTGATAAATAGTAAAAAATTTCAAATATGATACGTTATATATATAATTTTTTTAGCTTGCCCAGAAGAAATGCCATACCTCCTGTGTGGTTTAGCTCACCTGGATAAAATGCCACACTTCTGGCATCGTCCGTTGACAAACACAATAACTTGGGTTTTATCTTTTAAAATGTTAGAAATAGCTTTGTATATTTCTCATGTGCAATCCATATGATCAGCCTTTCAGATGGTACAGTAACCTTTGACCTCGTGGCGAAGACAATACCGTTTGACCCACTTCTTAATGAAAAAATTCTATATCTTGAGATGCACTGCTACCAATGCTGAGCTATGCTGTGATTTTGACAATTCTTTGCTTTTGACATTAGATGTCCAGATTTAAGTATGACATAATCTAATAGTAGCTCTAATTGGTTTCACTCTGTGCTATTGTTAATGGAAAAAAGAACACATTGTACTTAAATGTTTACATGAAACTCATGCAATATTCATTGCGAATTAAATCCTTGTACAATATTTGTGAATTTCATTTCACTGTGACTGTTCTGCGAACAAACATTTCATGTAAATCAAATATTTAGCCTTGATTAACGTCACATTGGTGTATAAGTTTAAATGGAAATCACATGGAAAATTATCTGTTTTAAAGACGTATTAGATACGGTCTGTTGAGGTTTTTTGTAGATACTGTTAATGACAGTCAGTTGTTCATATTTGATGCACGTGAAGTAGTTATCTGTGAATATTTTCAATATCTCCAGTTCAGCAGTTTTTCATACATTCTGGTGAATCTTTATATGTATTCAACGTAATTTTTAACATGTATTAACGTAATTTTCAACATATATTCCGACGAGATTTTTTATGCTAAAGATTTATATCTCCAGTATATAAGATTTTACACGTGTCAAAAATACTATACTCAAAGTTTGGTTATCTTCATGCATAATAGATGTATAATTGTGATTTTACCGTGTCGTGTAAGAACAAACCCATATAGGCTACTTAACAGATCCCTAAACATTGGTAATGATGACAAAAATGTGAATTACTGTCATAGTAGTGGATTGTCCAAATGCAGACGTAGGAATGGCCGGTGACTAGTGTAAAGATTGCTGGTGCAAATTCCATTATATGTTCATGTGACATGGATAAAAAGGATATTTATTGAGTGTGTTGGATGTAAATATTGTTTATTATTAGCCGTCATGTATTTGCTGTTTATTAGAATGTACATTGTATAGAGCGCTGTAGAGGCCCGGAAGTGATATGTAATACTAATTCATTTCAGTATTGCTCGTCAAGTTATATCACGACATGCAATAAATAATTATTGTTTATAGACCATCTTTGTTGTTGTTTGTATTATACGATCACATACACAGAGAGAGATTCGTTTTAGATTATTTTATTTTCATGAACACTCCATTTACATAATGTTTTGCACAACTGCAATCAAAGCTCTGTAATTAAATGTAAGATTAAAGTGATAAAAGATGTTGTTACAGGAATGATATACCGCACCATATGATTATATAACATTCGGTTAGAAAGTGTACTGTATGAGATATATATATATATATATATATATATATATATATATATATGTATAATTTCGAGTCCTGTTTGACAACCCTTATAAAAAAATATTACTACGGGCAATTTATCATGAAAAAGTATACTATGCAGTTAAGAAAATGAAAATAACGTTCATGATATAAAATAAAATAGATTTTATTTTGATTTGAATGTGTCGAGTCTAGGAGAGACTATGGTAAACAAAAGACAAGTCAGTCACTGGTTACTTGATTTTCGCAAATGATTTTTTTTGGCATATCTGGTGTACTCTTTGTTTCTACACGATACAGTATTATGTACTATGAAGTCATTAAATAACGTGTAACTCAATAGGAGTTTTGAATTTTGTTTTACGTCGTACTCAACAAATTTTCAGCTATATGGTAGCGGCCAGCATTTATCAGTGAAAGAGAGAACCCTGTTATAATGTACCCATGAGAGAGACGACCGGAAAGTAAACTGTAAACATTATCACTAAAATCGACTTAGGTTCCAGCGGGGCTCGGACCTGTGCTGACCTGAAATGAGAGACTTCGTGTTTCAAAGTGCGATGCTGTAACAACTGGGTCACGAGGGCCCCACGTGTAATTGGGAAAATGAATAGTATAAACATTACTGGATATGTATAACCGTTTGAGTTAAATTGACATTACTCTTTCAGGAAATATCGGCATTGGATGCATAGTAAACAAAAAGTTGTTAAAACACAGCATCGGTTTTCTTTTATACATTAGAACCAGTCGTTATTGAACACTCTTCTCATCGGTCGACTGTCACCAAGTAATTCTGCTAAAGTCATTAGTTTACTTTTGTAATCATCAATGTTGAGGAATCCTCCCTGGAATTAAATAAAATGTTACTTGTTTTATAGACATTTTCACGATAACTGTTGTCATAGAGTACAAAAACTCCCCGACGGCAATAGGAAGTTTCATACCCAATGAATTACTTGTTTATAGCAAATGTGACGAATATATATATATATATCATTACACTTTTTGTTCGTCTTAAATTTGACATTTGACACAATCTACTACAATTTGTTGATTTACAGCCTTTTATCTATTAAATACTTCTTTATAAAACCAAGGATACCAAAGTATAAATCATCAGGAAGTCCAGGATACAAATCTGGTGAATATTGTACATTTGTTGACTGGGTGTGAGGTCAACATGTGTTATGTTGAACCGGAGGACCAAACTGTTGTCTGAGGCCTAAGACCGAAGGAAACAGTCTGGTTCGAGGGTTTGACATAACACATGTTAACCGAAAATTCTGTCAACAAATGTTTTGTTATACCTTTATTTTTTGTTTTCTATACTTTTCTATCATTGATTTTTATGAAGCGAATCATTCATAGGTATATCACAATTGCTTAATGGCGAAAATCAACGAGAAATGGCCTGGAAATACCGAATAGTAATGAGCTGTGACGTAAGCGGGAAACATTTCACGCAAAGTCAGTCAACATTGTAATGTTGACCGGTCAACATTTTTTGTTATATTCATGTTTAAAATTCCCTATACAAACTATCAAAAAAAAATAAGGTAATAGTCTTCTTATTTAACATTGCCTTCAAAAACAGTTTATCCTGCCCGGTCTTTTAATTTTTACTGTCGGCCCTCTCGTGATTGCCAAGGTAGTATTTCGATTTTACCACAATTTTGATACAACTGCAATTTGATTGACTAATATTTGAAGCGCTATGGCGAACCTGAACGTATTTTTGACGTCAGTCAGCTGACTCTTGAGTAAACAATTGATGCATCAAACCACTTCGCTAGTTCCGATGAGGAACAGCTGACAAAAATTCTAAACAACTGTGACAGTAAAAACACAGCAAATATTATAAAGGTTGTTGTGAAGTCCTTCGAGATTATTTAGCAAAAGGTGGTACATCTGTAGATTATTTGTGTACAGCGACGAATGTCTGAACAACAATTTCACGGTGAATTAAAAAAAAAGAAATTGTTTAAACATGTTTCATATAACAAAACAATTATAAACTGGGTTCGAGGGCAAAAGCAATTTTGTTGACACCCTCGTTCCTGACTATTGACCTCCACTTTGAGTCGGGCAATAGTCAAGACCTCGGGTGCCAACAAAATTGCTGTTGCCCCCAGACCCAGTCATTCATTGTATAGTGAGGCAATCATCTGGAATTCTTGGCTTTTTTCATTATAGGAGAGTACAGAGAATGAAATGTAAAGGTATAACAATGGACAATATTGAATGACCTAACCCTTTCAACCCTACAGACCACAATAGACTGGACTTAAACAATAGAAAAGAACATACCACTCAGAAACCCAGGGGTGAAAGGGTTAATATACCTTCGTTGGAACAAGGCATACAGAACTGGTCAGCCTGGAAGCAAATCATATCCTAAAGGTGGTCAGCTTATAAATGATATCAGCAATAGCATTTGTGTTGATAAAATTTATCCTAAAACCAGAGACATATATAACACGTCTCTGATAAAACTTTATATATTTTAAATTACAAATTTACCTTAAAATGTCGTCTGCCGTTTTTCTCAAAAGCGTTACGACCATGGGCCATTCTCCGATTATTAAAAGCAATTAAATCACCTGGATTCAATCGGACTTCTTTCTGTAACACAAATTGGGCATTTTTCAAGTCTTAATTCATATCAAGAATAGAAAAAACTCAAATTAGTAGTAAAATTAATTATGAGTACATTTTAAACACTTATTCGGTGGACAACCAGTATATCTTGTGGGGTTGAGAGAGAGAGAGAGAGAGAGAGAGAGAGAGAGAGAGAGAGAGAGAGAGAGAGAGAGAGAGAGAGAGAGGGGGGGGGGCGGAAATACCTAATAATATAAATAAATACCATATATTTATATTCGCAGTATATAAAAAAAGATACTTGAACTTACACAATATGATGTTTTCAATGTTTACATCCATGGAAGGAAATACTTATATGGATAACGATTTTTTTCTTTTTACTACGATAATGAAAACAAATATACACAGATATAAAATTGTTAAATTCATAGATATTTTGTGAAAAATGCTTGAAAAACCCAGATTTGGCACTTTTTCAATTGCAGTTGATCAACTCAACCTTACTTTTTATATGAATACCACATTGGACATGATCTTATTTTCACAAAATATATAGGAATATAAGATTGTTTATGCTTGTGTTAAACTCTTATTTCTTACTGTTCATCAAGTACAAGTAGTTAAAAAAAGAAAAAATCTAAATATTGTTTTGGTAAACACAGCAAATGTTCATTTAATTCCGGACCATATAAAAAGTTTTTCAACAAACTGTAATCGTGATAAGACGTACTGTTCCCTGTCCTGCACATATTTCCCTTGCTAACAGTTGATAAGCTTTATAATACTTCTCAACATATTTCTGAAACGAAATAATTTTAGTAAGAAAAATGGTCCAAGGAAGTGAGACAAATGAAGCACATTTGATTTAGGTATTCCGTTAAATAGACAAACTAGAGTCAGCTACAGAGAAAATGTGCCGTGGTACAAATGTTCAAAAATAGAAATATGAATAGTGTTTTATGCAATTGTTCAGTTATATGGTGACGACCAGTTTTTAAATGGGGAAGTGAACTTGGTTACAATGTGCTTGGGAAGAGATCACCGACCTTCCGCAAGTAGACTGGCAAACGTTCTCACAAAAATCAGCTTAGGTTCCAGCGGTGGTTGAACCTGCGCTGCCCGGAAGTTAGAGACTTCATGGTTCAAAGCGCGATGCTCTTAGCACTCGACCAGGGAGGCACCAGCAAAATAGAATTAAAATATATAGAGAAAAATGTCGTTGTGCAAATGTTCAGTTTATTTTTAAAATATTGAGAATTTGAAACTGTGCGTCTAGTGCACCTTATCTAAGGTCAAATTAATTATGAAACTGAATCATAGAACACACGTCTATCGTAATTCAATATGGATGTTTTATTACTCTGCTGATTTTTTCAATCGTTTTAAGCAAATTTTGATGCACGTAAATGTGATGCCAAGGTACTAAAGATTTAAATACATGAATATATTTTTTATCTAATTTAAGGTACGTTCCATTGTATTATTATTTAACAATATTCCTTTTCACTAAATGCGGTATTACTAATTTCACCTACGTAGAAAGACATCCGGACAGCATCAGGATGTTTCGTACCCAAAACAAATAGTGCCCAATGAAAGAAAAAGCATACACAAGGTACAATTTTTTTAATGGGTAGGATGTCTTGAGCACGACAAGTTTTTGGCACGAAACTTCTTGATTCCGTCCGGAATTGTCTGTGTGCAATTGAAATTAGTAGGACCGCAACGTCATCAATGTCACTAGGAAATCAATTTTTTGGACATATTAAATTATGTGTTTGGCCAAAAGAAAAAATACCATAGTTAAATTATTAAAAACAACGTATAACAAAACACTGCACTGGGTCCTTTATGTCACCTAGGGGACTCAGACGAAGCCCTAACTAAGTTACAATTTTGTTAAGAGTTTTGGCAGTACAATGTATGTATATATTACATTCTATAATTTACCTCCTCTACTGCTAGTGGTCCTTGCAGATTAGCATGCCAGTTTATACCAATGATCTAAAAATAAATGTAAATTAGAGGTCAAAGTTCAAAGCAATAATAGGACATGTTATTTTTAGTTTTAAAGTATATCTATTTAGTGTTTCTGTACCAGTGCTCGATCAGTTGAAAGATAATGGTGTATATGTGATAAACTGACGATCACATAAACATGACCTATGTTATATTTGTGGAACGTGGTGTATTTAGTCTCCCCTTCAAATCCAACACATTTTCTGTCGTTATTTATTGCTTTTCAGACGCCGACATAAATAGAATTATAGATTATATTCCAAATGATAACTTACAATCAAGAATTAATGATCAACTTTTTTTTAGAAATGTTATTATTGAATATTAGGGGTATCATAATTTCATATAGTACTTTTAAGGACAAAAAAGACATGAAGAAATATATCAAATAGAAAATAAAATAGAAAAAACTAAGGAACTATTTGATAATACATTTCAAGTTCATTTGAGTCAAAACTTTCAGAATTAAATGATAAACTCGAGGAACTAAGAAAATATGAGGTAGAGAGTTCACTTCTAAGAACACATGCCAGGTGGATTGAACATGGAGAAGGTTAGAGAAAAGAAATTACATAAATAAAACAATTACAAAAAATATTATTAAAGATAATGGAAGAGACGTAACATATCAAGAGGAGATTTTGAAATCAACTAAAAGTTTTTACCACACTTTATATGAAGGTAGAGAAAGTTTTATAGAATATGTAGATATAGATAGGCTTTTGGAAATATAGAAGTTCCAAAACTAGATTAAGACGTAAAACATAATTCAGATGCGAAATTTAAAAATCTGAAGTACTTGAAAAATTTCAAAACAATAAATCAACATAAGTTGATGGCTTCCCTGCAGAACTTATTTTAATTTTTTAGGGATAGGTGTTGGCGATTTTCTGTATAAATCTTTCCTACATACATTCGAAAAAGGTAATTTAGCAGACACACAAAAATTAGGAATTGTAACAGTTTTGCCCAAAGAATTTAAACCAAGAGAATACTTTTTTAAAAAATGGCGTCCTATCACATTACTGAATGTTACTTGCAAATTATTATCAGGAGAAACTGCAAGCAGGATAAAATCAGTTTTAACAAATTTTAATTCGTGAAAATCAAAAATGGTTTTTTTGTGGGAGATATATCGGGAGAAATAAGACTTTCCTTTGATATGATGCATATTTTTAATGAAAGAAATATCCCAGGAGTGCTTTTTTTGCTCGAATTTTAGAAGGCTTTTTCGTACAAAAATGTCTCCTGTGGGAAATTCATTATATGAATAGTTTTCCCAGGAGTGATTTTTCAATTTTGGGGCAAAAAAATTGAAAAATGTTTTTTACGATCAATTTTGGGCAAAATATTTTTCTTTACAGATTTTCAATTATGTACTAATAAAAATAATGCAATATATTCAAAATTCTTTAAGTTTAGGCGAGGATGTATGTAGGGGGACTCCGTTTCTCCTTATACATTTTTATTATGCGTTGCATTTTGGGAATATTATTGAGGGAAAACAAAAATAATACAGGTATACAATTTAAGGGAAACGAATCTTAAGTTTTACAATATGCAGATGATACTGCAACTCTATTTGATGGGACTGATATTTCATTAAATTACACACTTTCTCTCATTGATCGAGATGCAAAATTTTCTGGCCTAAAACCAAATTACTCGAAGACTATTTGTGTTTAAAATAGGAGCGCTTAGGTATAGTAATATTAAATTCTGTAGTATATTATAATCTAAATTGATCTCAAGATCCTTTCACATTTTGGAGTTTTATTTTCACTGTTGATCTAAATAATATGATTATACTGAATTACCAGAATAATATTGCAGAAATAAAAAAAATGATAAAATCATGGTCGAAAAGACTGCTGACTACAGCAGGAAAAATAGCAGTGGTAAAATCAGTAATCACTAATGTTACGGAAATTTATTTATTGATCTACCAATTCCTCATTATATTCTAATAAAAGAAATTCAAAATCTTTTCTAAAAAGGATCTCATGAAAAATATTAATTCAAATCTATGAAAACAGGGGTTTGCGGATTATATGTTTACAATCATTTACAAAAAGCTTAAAAAATCACCTGGATTGGGATAATTATAAACTGTGATGAGGATGTAGCGTGGGAAAGACAACTGTGTCTAACTCAAATTCTTTTAATTTTTTTTCAGAGTTTTGTTCGAGCATATTTTGACTTCTTAGGTGGGAAAACAACAAATATTTTTTAGGGATTTCTTCTACTCTTTTTCCCAACTAAGGTACGCAATAGAACAAAATGACCCATCTATGGTTTAATGATTATATACAAATAAATGGAAAACATATTTTTACAGAGATTGGTTTGAAAATAAATATATTGTCTGTATACAATTTGCTGGATGAAAATAGTCATTTTTTATCATATGATAGATTTTGTTACAGATATAATTTTCCCAGTGTTTACTGTTCATTTTGGTATTATTTCATCTGTGAAGCAATTTTTTGAATAACTTAAATAGAACTTTATTTTTTTAACAATCGAATATTCCAAACCAACCATATTAAATGTCTTGTAAAAAATAAAAACGGGGCTAGAATTTTTGTGGTTTAAAAAGTGAAATAAAATGGGAAGTAGAATTTAACATATTACAAGACGGTAACTGGTGGGAAAAACAAAATAAGAATGTCAAATGATTGACAGATGACAATAATTTGAGATGTTTCGATTACAGAATAATCCGTAGGATCATAGGTACAAACAGACTTTTATTTTGGATTGGGGAAAAGGCAATCAAATCCTTGTATTTTCTGTAATGAACGTCCAGAAACAATAATCCATTTATTTTGTAAGTGTAGAATATATAGACTATATTGGGAGGTATAAATTTATGGATCAATTTTATTCTTGAAGAAGAAATTACATTTAGGGATATTGATATTATCTTTGTAAAAATAGATGAATGTGATAGACCACCTTTGAATTTGATAATTTGCTTAATCAAAAAACATCTGTATAGGAAGAAAATGAAGAATAGCGTTAATTGATGTAAAAATATATTTAAAAAGTATTACATAAATCTTAATTTTTATACTGCGAAAAAAAACCTTTGATAACAATGTGAATGATTTATAAGAGAAAGCTAATATTTCATGCCCATTTAAAACATGAAAGGAGAAATTTGTGTTCCAATACAAATAGGCTTTGGAAATATACAATTATAATGTACTGCCTAATGTAGAGTAATAAATTCATTATGATACATGTACATGGATGTGTATGTAGGTATATGTATGTAGGTATGCATATATGTATGGTTGTATATGTATATACGAATTACGCACTTTGTTTATATTTGTAAACTATTACCTCCTCCTGATGATTCAACTGTATATGCGGCTTCCGATATATCATTTTCACCGGGTTGTCTCTATACAAGAAATAATAGTGGCATATAATTCGACACTGGAAACATATAAAAATGAAGAAATACCAATTGAAACTCCAAGTCCATTAGAATATGACAAAGTGGATAAACAATGTCTCAACTTGAAGAACAACTGCGAATCCCAAAATGGATGGGACCAGGTGTCCGGAAGCAGTGGGAGTCCATTGCAGGCAAACGCAGGTTTGGAAATTACAATTATAAGCATCGTTGTTCTTATTCATATAGAACAGAAAATAAAATTTAATGATTATTATCAGCGTTCATTATCTATATGATTATTATCAGCGTTCATTATCTATATGATTATTATCAGCGTTCATTATCTATATGCTAAATACAGTTTTACAATGCAGTCATCCTGTTTATTATGAACACAGTTAATTGATAAAGGAAGCATAATGATGAAAGTTTCTAATTCATCCTTCTAATCCATCACTGAAAATCAAATTTTACAAAAATATTAAATTATTAAAATATCAATTACCGTGAACGGTGTATTCGATGAAAGGTTGCCGGTACTGTACACAAAATTCTAAAGTATTCCGGATATTTCTGTCTGAATTCTTCCACCACCGCAAACATGTCAACAAAAATTGTCTCCCCTCCGTGTATTGACTTATCAAATCTGAATTACATCATAATCATATTCAAAATTTATTGTTAAAAAGTTTTTGTTCCTGCTGGTATTTATATATTTGTATAGCGTTTTACTCCATCCTCAACAATTTTTCAGTTATATGGCGAGAACCCTGTTACAATGTACTTAGGAATAGACCACGGGCCTTCCGCAAGTAAACTGGCAAACTTTCTCACAAGAAAACAGAGCTCAAATCTTCGCTGATCAGAAGTAAGAGACTTCATTGTTTAAAGTGCTATGCTCTAACCACTCAGACACGACAGCCGTTCTTACACAAACACAATGTTGGTCAAATGCACATTCAGGGTATATATACCGTATAACCGATTATTTCTGCGGTATGAAATTTTTGCGTTTTGTATTTCCGATAGTCAAAGGTCATATTTTTCTTTTGCGATTTCAATTTTTATGATTTATTGATGCCTATATATTTTACGAAACTGAAATTGATCATACTCAAAGCATTAAATCAATACAATGAAATTGAAACTGCATCACGACGAGTCAATTAGGACCGAGTGTGTTTTTTTCAAGCCAAGTGCGTTTATAAAAAGTCCAATATTTCCATATTCTGTGTTTTAAATTTTTGCGATTTCAATATTATTTCAACGTTATGTCAAAATTGGATGAGTTGAAATTCCGGTTGTGTCAAATTCGAATGGCCGGTCCCGATTATCGTACTATATATTTATACTACTTTTATCCCGGATATCTCGAAGTTTTTATCTCGTAATTTCGCTTATCTCAAAGTATTTTTCTGGTCCGAAGTATCGAAGTATTACAAAATTGTTACTTGTTATCTCGAAGTTACCATCTGTGATCGAAGGTTGACATTTTGTACGCAAAAATCATTCTTACAATTACTTGTTTACCTTCAAATCACGGTACAATCGACTTCTGTTAACAAGGCAAAATGAAAGTGTAATTAATAACTGCTTAGATCCAATTAAATTTAAATAGTACCCTGAGTAGGTGTATCTGTTGTCAAATAAGAATAGAAAATATGTGAATTAAAAATTTTTGTTATCTCGAATTTCGGATATCTCGAAGTAAACGGGGCAGTCCCGTGGATTTCGAGATAGCGAGATTCCACTATATATATATATATATATATATATATATATATGTATATGTATATATATATATATATATATATATATATATATATATATATATATATATATATCATAATAGGTTTTGGAATAGGCAGGACGATGCATTTTTTTTCTTACTTCTTATATTGTCGACGATTGCTAAATGTGTAAAAATGACACTGTAATAGAAAAAATCATATGACTCCTACTGTGGACTCATCGTTGTGAATTATCCTTATTTCATTTAAGCCGCTCTACTATGTAACGCGAAGATAAAGAGGTTCATATATGCAGTGACACTGCAATTGTGAAAACTAGTGCTTGGCAAAGGAAAAGTCATTTGGTTTTAAAGGTTCCATGAATCAAACCATAACCAAGTCGAACACCACAAACGGTCCTTCATAGGCAAAATGCAAAAGACAAAATAGAATATGCGTTAGCACTTATTGATAAAATGGTGTCAATCAAAGGAATACCAGTGTAGTATCAATTTGATGCGTTATTTTCAACAAGTGATCAAATAACAGTCTAGTGGCTTAACTATGTAATGAGAAGAGCATATACGCAAAGAAAATCTTTGAATATACACTTAAATACTTTTTTTTGTCCTTTGATTAAGAAACTTGGAAATCCAGAGATGGGATCAGGTGCCTTGAAGAAGTAAGCATCCTCTGCCGACAGGTTACACCCACCGTGAGTCCACGGTCTAATTTAAATATGATAAAAACGATGATTACATACTGGAGGCAATGCAAAAATTGAAGTCCTGGTGGAGATTCATACTGCTGTAAGTCCATATGAAAAGCTAACGCCTCGTTAGTGTAGGCCATATTAATCGGATTGACTTCCACTTGAACGTCATGTATCTGTAAATATACAAAAGGAAACAAGACATGAGGAAACAATTTAACTGAGTGGTTTGTTTTGTTCTGATCGTGGAATCTTATAAGTGCGTAAATATCCTCTGTTGATAATCACTCAGTTTTATATGCGTGGCCACTTGCTTCGTGGTTATTGAGCGCTTTCAGTCAGTAGTCTGCAAAGTCGTATATCTTATGCATGGCCATCGGGGTTTGTTCTCAGACGTTAAAGGCGGAATGGCCTGGACATGTTGAATGCGCAAATTCATTAAATGTTATTACTTACCTCCCCATAGAGATTATTCTGTATTGGTCCAATCATCTCTATTACCTTGAATGAAAATATAACTTGATGAATTTAAAGGTGTATTCGCAGAAATACTTTAATTTTTCGTTTTTAAGTCTTGCCAAAAAGGTCTGAAATCGTTAAATTTCTTTCATAGAAGTTTATATTAATGCAGGGCAATGTAAATTCTGCCTGGTCACAAATAAATATTGTAAACATAATACCAAAGTTATAATTCTCAAGCCGATCGTTTCTGTCAATCAGACAAGGCCAAATAATAAATCTAGACGTATAGCCAAAACTGAATTTCCAATTTACCATCTTTTGTCAATTATTTCAACTTCTTTTATGTAATTTGTCTTGTTTAAAGTTTGTTCACTAATATAAAGACATAACAAGCTACAGGTGAAGTGACATAAGTATTGACCAATGCTATGAAGGTAATGTTTTGATATTGACTATCACGTGAGGATTCCTAAATTTTTCATTCGAAATACTCATGAACTTCACTTCTTGTACCGGGAGCTAAGATCAATAAAGAACCTTTTCAAATTGATATATCGGATATACTACTTGCTTAGAATTTGATATCAGAGCAATTTGAAATTCGATTCTGTGTCGATACCATGATAACAGCAGAATCTCTTTATTATACAATTTACTTGAATACTGTTAATTATATTTTAATCAAAATATGTAGGAAGCTGTCGAAGTCCACACCAAATCAATGTTTAGTGCTTGCAAAACAAAATTAGTTCAATTATCTTTTTACAGCAGTTACTCTAAGACGGATTTGGGAACAAATTTAATTTGTTTTTGGTCTTGTATTTACCATTTTCTTTTTCGCACCTCTACATTTATTTTGAATTCAATGTCAACCGATGAAGTCGAATTAAGAAAAACGATTGTAATGAGCATTTGTTTTGACCTTTGTTGCGAAACAATAACTTTAGTACATGTATTAAATTTATACCGCATAAGCATAAATTTTAGCAAGAATTTAATTTTGGCATTATTAGCGTTGTTATTGAGATCGCTAAAACTTAATATCGCTAACAATTCATTCCTGATCGTAAGTAAGTGTTATCCATGTTTAATAACACAATCACTTATCGCTAAAATTATATACCAAAACGCTAAATTTGCGTCTCGCTAGAATTTCCAATATTTAATGTAAAGTCCATAACAGTTATGATGAAACAATTTACTTATATATTTTTCATATTTGTATTTGAACATGACAACGTAATACTCAATAATGGTCTAAACACATGCAATTTTCTTTAAAAAAATATCGTACCTTCTTCAAATAGTTATCCTCTGTAGGTACGCCACGTAATAAACACAGCCCTTCTTCATTGATAATTCTCAGCCACCTGAAAGAAATTTCAGTTGTTGTCTAGAGTGAAAACTATTCGAACCACCGTTTGCTGATGGAATACGTGGCGTAAAATTTGATCACGAATTAAATCCCCATGACCGCTCATTTTCGCTAACAAGAAATATCGTAAAAGGTTGTCACATTGACAATTTTACAATTATATGATATACAAAACAAAATTACCACATACACTGCAATAGGTCATGATGCAGACGCCCCTAATTGGCGATCGGCTAGAGACGTAAGTATAGGATAATGATTGAATGGTAGATTATATATGTCTCATCTACCAAATTCATCGTATCAAATAGTTCATCTACCAAATTCACGTATTTCATTGGACTTGACTGTGGACTCACGGCGGGTGTGACCGATCGACAGGGGATGCTTACTCCTCCATGGCACCTGATCCCACCTCTTGGTTTCCAGAGGTCCGTGTTTGTCCATTTTTACCGGATTTGCAACTATGTCCTGGACATTCTATTGATTTATACTTTGGTATCTGAGATTTTTTTTATATTGTATCAAATAGTTCTATCACGATAAATTGGCACATGTTTACAAACACAGTTAATCTATATCAAATCATATACAAGTGTGTCAGGTTAGTGATACAGAGTTCTTCCTTAACTCACCAATCCCTCACAAACAATGGGCGCTTTTGTAAACCAGTGACTTAGACCAGCCCATATGTGTCTTTAGGGGTGAATGAGTTAATGCATGAAATCGAAGCATAGCAAAGCGTTCACCTGTACATTCCTATCTTTAAAATATAGACAAACTGACAGACCCGGGCGTTTCATCTTGGCAGACCTATAACGTACTTGTAAAATCCTGTCTCAGAGTTATTCACATCTTCGTACAAGATTTCAGATACTTTAGTCTGAAAAGAACAAAATTGCTTAAGACATTTCATTATCCAAATTGCAAATTATTTTTATTAAAAAAATTTATAAAATTGACAAAGTCGCCAGAATACATCTTTCAACAAGACCAATGTTGACGATAATATCTTGTAATTAATTCAATCTAATAACACTTTTAAAATAAAGTATTATATTACATTTTATAAACACTTTAAACACAATACAAATCATACGAATAGGGTTTTGAGTAAAATCATCCTTTGGTGATCCAACATGAACACATTATGATACTTGTGTCGTCATTATTTCTTTATTAAGTAAACAATAACAATACAAAAAAGTTTATAGTCAATATGGAAAGAAGATTAATTCTCGTTCTTTTGCAAATGTTTTCACCATACTGTACAAAATATTATAAACATAATACCAAAGTTATAATGCTCAAGACTATCGTGTCTGTTAATTAGTTGAGCTCCAATTTATTAAAGATGCATAATTTCTAAAGAGAAAGTAGTATCAATCAAATATGGCAGCAATTCGAAATGTTCTCTCGACAGCTTGTACAATGGTTACTGTTCAGTAAGTATGACGTCAATTTAGTAAAATATGCATAGCTCTCATCATACCTGAGTATTTATATCCGGCTTTGTATTTTCTCTTTTCTCATGTAAAGACTCATTTGAATAACAGTTTCTTTCCAAATACTCTGGATCAAATTCAGCCACGTGGTCTTCCAAATCCCATTGCAAACGAATCATCCCGGATTCTATATTTAAAGATCAGGATTAACTAGGCTTACATAAAATGCTGTTCTTATAAATATGATAACTTTGTGTCATTTGATCTTTCTTATATATTCTATTACTTATTTGTGTCATCATTTACCTAGGATTTTGACTATAACGTCCAGAAACTTACAAACAGAAACGGAACCAAGAATAAATACGAACCTACCTGTGTTTGTTGCTTTGGTAATTTTCATTTCCATTGGTATTTTATCTGCTCTGTATCTAGTCATATTGCTTTTATGTTCATAACATTCGGAACAACGACAATTGAATCGAAGCCACATGCTGTGATAACTACAAAATTATAAATATAAAAGAAAATTAATATTCATCACAAGAAAATGTTTTATCGTAAGGATGAAGCTTGTAGGTGAAACATCTGTTAACTCTTAAAATGTATGTACAAAAAGTTCACAGACACATTTTTCAGAAGTTATATGATAAAGGTATAGATACATAATGTAAATTGTCTTAGTAAATAAATAACAGATACCAAAGTAATGTATTAATCTTCAGGATGTCCATGATACAATTTACAAATCCAGTGATATTGGACAAATACGGAACTCTGGAAATTCATGAAAGTGTGACATGGAAGAATAAGCCTGTTGACTGGTCACACTCGTCATGAGCTCACATTCAAATTCAAATGAAATATGTGAGGAATAAATTTTCGTCTTATTTGGTCATACGACTCAACAACAGATCACAGTCATAATTCCTGGATAAAAAAAAATATGTGTTTTTGAAACCCTAAGTCCAAGAAGTAAGTTATCACTAATGTCGGAAAGACCCATAACTCTTGTAAATAATGCCGAATGATAGCACTAACCGAACTCATTTTGAACATCTTATTTTACGGAAACCAAAGTTAATCGGGCAAATAGACAGTCAGACGGACCAGAGTCAATACTCCAATACAAATAGAAAAATCTGGATTTATTGTTCTGATTGACAAAACTTTATCAATTTTATAAGTAACAGTATATGTATATTTTTGTATCCTAAAAACCGTGTATATATTTTACGTCCTGTGTATAATTTATAATAAAACTTCTCAGTGAAATTCGGAGGTAAAATCTGAATGTTAATACACGCATAATTGTGATGTCTGTTATTATAAAGATACGTGTCTGGGAAGCGCAGTGCTTAACGCACTCGCTTCGCAGAAATACGACCCGGGTTCGATCCTGGGATTGAACAGGGTAGTATCGGAGATGGTAGGGCGGTCGCCAAGTCGGACACGTGAATTTTCTCCTGTTACGCTTGTGTCCTTCCACAGCAAGGACCCCTGCACGCCAACGTCAGAGCCAACAAGATACATTTATAGTTGAATAAACTTGCTTGTTAATCGTTTTAAAATAAATAAGTTGTTTAAACTTTTAAAGATGATTTGAAGTTTTGTTACTGAACAAAAAGTTTTATTTGATATTTTCACTTTTTAATCCATTCACTTTCTGAAAAGTGTATTACCAATTACTTCGCTGAGGTGTACATGTATTTGAGAAGTATGATATTGAGATACCTAATGTATGTAAATATATAGCAATATTTCATATACAGAGGTAAATTACTCACTGACAAGTTATTGACACAGGGATATCGAAAAGCACGTTTGATGTCAACGTTCCACAAATTTTACGGTCGGTATAATAATCATCTTTGCTATTATAAAAATGAAATGTTGAGTTGCCTGTTCGATGGCGGTTGTTGAGACGCCTGTACCAATTATGACGAGGATTCGTTTTTCGCGTATTTCATTTGGATTTAACTGTGGACTCACGGCGGGTGTGACAGGTCGAAATAGGATGCTTACTCCTCCAAGGCACCTGATCCCACCTCTTGATTTCCAGATATCCGTGTTTGTCTCCATAAGGATGGGACCAGGTGTCCTGGAGGAGTCAGCGTCACAAACGTTACATGAAAACCTTTCGAGTTCAGTATAAGGGTCAAGCTCGGTGAAAATGCCATCAGTTAGTTTAAGATCTGATAGGTGAAAGATAGTCACTGTAAATGGTCGTGCTCCAGAATACTATCTAACATTTCTGAGGGGGTGTCATATTAAAGCATGTTCTAAATACAATGTAAAACAATATCAACCTAAACATACTTTGATATTTTCCCATTACACCATCTAATCTGCAAGTTTCTATCATCGCTGGTCAGTGATAAATCCTGTACGGAGCTATAGTTACGTCTTGACTGTGGAATAACAAAAACAGATATGGCTCTTATCGTAGTATTACCTACTACGTATGTATTGTTCGATCTTGCCGCCTCCCCCCAAAACAAACTACACAAGATGATATGGGTCTAATCGTAGTATTACCTACTACGTATGTATTGTTCGATCTTGCCGCCTCCCCCCAAAAAAAAACTACACAAGATGATATGGGTCTAATCGTAGTATTACCTACTACGTATGTATTGTTCGATCTTGCCGCCTCCCCCCACCCCAAACAAAATAAAAAAATACACAAGATGTTTAAAAGGGCTGTACTTGTGTTTACCAGAAATTATTTCGTTTTGTTTTACTTTTATTACTTATACTTGATATACAGTAACAAATCAGAACTATACACAGATATAAAATCTCCAATAGACTTTGTACAAATAAGATCAGGTCTAGTGTGGTATGCAATATACAAATAATACTGTTGAATTATCATTTAAAAGTGAATAATTGCCAAACTAGGTTCTCAAGAAATTTTCACAAAAAATATCGGAATTAAATAATTTTTATGTCTGTGTTTATATGGTTTTCTGTTACTGTGTATCAATCTTAGTATTAAAAAGGAAAAAACACAGTTAATACCTGTATGTCTAAGAACGTTTATATCTTTATTCGAATTTTCATTGAACTAGATTTGGTTCTTAACTCTATCATGAGTTTGCGGACTGACTGTACACAAAATTTTCATCATCAAATACTATGGCGATTGCATTTACATGGACCTATATATTGAACAACCGTGGGAAATAAAAGTATCTTTCATAATTACTTGTCAGCCATAGATGAAAATTTGGCAGACGTTTTATATGTAACAATAGAAAAAGACAAAACCAAATCTTACTGTAGTGATCAATCTCATTTGATGTACAGTAGACCTCTGTTGCGTAATCACTGAAATACAAAGATATTAGATACATCTACAGCCACTTAGGCGTAACAACACGAGTATAGAAAATGAAAAGAAAACCAGCGCTTTAGCGCCTTCAATAAACAATATACAATACACTTAATAATGAATTGAATATTTGACATGGTAATTGTAAATCAAATGAATTTGCAATTTCAATTTCTGAAATTTTAAGATTTAGGTGTTTCTTAAATGGATGAATGGATATATTGAGAGTAATCTGAATGCATTGAACATACACAAACTAGAAGATTAAATCTACGCTAGAACTCTAACTTACTTTTATTCACAATTCAATTGCTGAAAAGATCTAGAATTATAAATGTTATAAATACAGTATCGTCGCATCGACATAGATCCACTGGTTAAAAAGTAAAAAAATAATATAAAAATAAAAAAAAGATATGGACACTTTTTGTATTCAATGTACAATATGATCCTGATATTAGCATTCTTTTAATAACATATATAACAACAATACCATACCGCCACGACGAAACCCATACCTTACGTGATAATATGTTAGGGAATGTGACGATACATAATTGTGTTGTATTTCAAATCTGTATATTTAACTGACAGAAGTTCCATGCTTAAATATACTTGATCATCCCTAATTTATGACAATAGGCCATACTGTTTGGGAGAGTCTAAGTGTCTGAGTGTGTCAACCGGGGTAGGTGAGTTACGACATATTACAGAATATGAATTTAAAATACGTTCAGAAATAAGATAATAATACAGGAAGAAATTACAGTAAAAATGAAGTACCATAGAATATAGAAACTACAAGTCCATCAGAATACGACAAATATGATACACAGATGGTCTCAATATGAAGAACAATTGCGAATCACAAACGGGATGGAACCAGGTATCTAGAAGGAGTCAATGTCCCCTAATAGCATGCCACACCCATCGCAAATGTTACATGGAAATCTCTCGAATTCAATAAAAAGTTCAAACTAGTTGAAAATGTCATCAGTGAATTTTAGATCTGACTGGCGAAAGGGAGCCACTGTATATGGTTGAGCTCCAAAATACTATCTAACAACCACCAGAGGGGGCTTCGTGTGATTTAACAAGACCATAAAACGTCCTTAGGGACGAATTCAGTCATTCGCCAACGTAACATAATGTGAATAGTTTATTGGCGAGCCGTTTTGGTCTCAGAATGAGTCATTCATAAGAGGAATATGCCCTGGCAACCACTGAGTAGAAACTGATACTTAAATAAAGGAAAAGACCCTCACAGAGTCATTGGATGCTAAACAGAAATCGTGACACTGCATTGAACGTCAGTAAAAATTACTGCTGCACCATATGTTAATTCCAGATCACTGATCATGTGTAACAAATGTTTACATGTTACTGAACGGAAAGCAAAGATTTGGAGCACATACTATTTGGTGATTTTTAGAGAAAATGTATGATAATATCCATCAATAAAAATATAATATGCGATATATCTGATAGCTGTCAGCATTTAAGTGTATACGTTAGATTCAGATATTCATGCTGACGTTTTATCTTGAACACTAAATATGGGACAATACCCGTCACGCTTTTAAAACGTCGAAACTTTCTACATATCAATTTTACTTATTGCGTCTTTATCAAATCGATGGGAATGCTAATAAAACCATAAAATTATATATAGGGATTATGGGACGCTATATCGTAGGGTGGGACATATTCGATTTGAACATAAATTTTAGCATTTGAGCTAAAAGTGAGTCTATATCAACACTTCATACAAAATATTTCGGCCGTACGTTGGTTTTGCTTGATTGCTATCACAATTAACTCATTCACCCCTAAAGACACATTTGGACCGGTCTAAATCGTTGATTTACAAAATAGTCTATTTTTTCAGGGCCTGATAAAGGCCGGTCGTATAGCCGACATATTTCTTATTAAATGTTTATATAGATTTTGTTCGTAACTATATAAAGAAGAGACTTTGGATATATATATATATATATATATATATATATATATATATATATATATATATATATATATATATATATATATATTATATATATATATATGTATATATATATTGATAAAAAAACTATGATAGATAAGTCCATACTAGCTCCAACAGTCAAATGACGAGTAGTTAGAGAGACAATAATTGTAAATGGTTGTGTTTTGATAAAAGATTTAATCGATCTTCGTAGCATGGTGAATCTCTTTTACTGTCTTTAATACACCAAAATCTGAAACAACATGAAAAGATGATAAATTAAAACTTGTATGACCACCATATTTAAATTGATATATTCTACATATACAATATATTATAGTAATATATATATATACATATATATTAAAACATTTTTCAAAATACATATGCAAGAACTATAGTTTATATTCTAGATGGGATGAACATTCCCACTCAGTTAATAGACCTTTTCCCAATTGTTCTGTGCCATCAAGGAGTCAAAATAGTATACAGTTTCAAATAAAAAGGTAGGGCCGTATCACTTCCGGTAAAGCTGATTATGGTATAAATGACTCGGAATATGGACATCATGGAGCGGCAAATAGGGAAGTGATGACACTTGTTTTAGAGTAGAGAACATTTATCTGTACTTTTGTCTTCTGTTTCTAGAACCTATATATATATTATCCATAAATCAGGATATCTTTCTACAAACTTGATATCGTCTACTACACAACTCGCCGTAATTGCTATAAAGGTTTGTTTCTATCAATTTGCACGTCGCGATTGCTGATATAAACCGGGTTTATCATGCGTTCCATTGTGTGGAATTGAAAAGATGTCACCTGTGGATCAACTCCACGTAACTTACATAAAAAATGTATATAACGGTGAGTAGTGCTCATCAGTTTCTATTCAAAATATACAGGAAAAAACATTTAAAAACCCACAAAGCACAAATATTTATAGTTTTTTCACATTATATAAATCCATATTTACACAGTGTTACGTACATATGAAAAATACAATCTTGAATATAGCACAAAAAGATGAAAATGGAGCGAAAACAGGAACCCTAACATAAAGGTTTAAGATTTGATCTTCGTTCTCGGTCAGGTTAGGTTCCAATGGGGCTCGAACTCGCGTTGACTAGAGGTTTAAAGCAGGATACTTTAATCACTCGACAACGGAGACGGCGGTTATGACATTGAAATTATTGACATTGGCATTATAAATGGTTGAGGGAAACCTTAATTGAAATTATAGGGAAATTTTGAAAAGTGGACTCGAACTCGCGTTGACTAGAGGTTTAAAACAGGATACTTTAATCACTCGACAACGGAGACGGCGGTTATGACATTGAAATTATTGACATTGGCATTATAAATGGTTGAGGGAAACCTTAATTGAAATTATAGGGAAATTTTGAAAAGTGGACTTTCAAAAATTGTGGCGTAAAGCGAGGAGGCAAATGAAAGGAGGGGCATAACAAAGAGGTATTACTGTATATGAAACTCTTGATGTCTGGGTTATTCATATTGTACGTCGATGTATAAATGTTCAAGCTATCAAGTTATTAACAACAGTTTATGCAATAATGAAATTTTTAGCCTGTAAACGTCATTTTGCGAAAGTGCCCTTTTACAATCAATATTTAACAATTGATTTAGGCGATACATTTACCCTTACCATGCCTACGTGGCCGAGAGATTAGCACATCGTACCTTGAACTATGAAGTCTCTCTTGTGAGGAAGTTTTCTAATTTACTTCCGGAAGGTTGGTAGTCTATTCTCGGGTACACTGTAATCGGATTCTCTCCTACGTTATTAAAACTCGGCCGCCAGCATATAACTGAAAAAATGTTGAATGTGGGATAAAACACAAAAACTCCAAAGCCAAAACTTAAATCTATCCTTTGATTAACCCTAACCTTGCATATACTGATGATGATATTTTTACTATAGCATATGTTGAAGAACTTGTTCAATCGTCTCTACCAGTTGTGGACAAATGTAACACAAACAGAATTGGAGTAGACAAACAGCGAGTATGACTAGTTAGCCGTCCTAACTTCTATCTAACGCTAGATTTTCAGTGGGTGCACCAATCAAAATGTTTGTTCATGGACTAAAGAATTCCATCTTTACCGCGTTAACAAAGGTTCACGTCATAGTCTCTCTCTCTCTCTCTCTCTCTCTCTCTCTCTCTCTCTCTCTCTCTCTCTCTCTCTCTCTCTCTCTCTCTCTCTCTCTCTCTCTCTCTCTCTCTCTCTCTCTCTGTGTGCGTGTGTGTAGGGAAGTCAGTGTGTCCGTTGAAAGAATTTTAAACATGTAAAAGTTCTACTAATGTATGAAAAATAAGTTACGCAAGAAATTAAACCACATTACTTATCCCCTTATCTCAACTTCTAATCCATATGTATTATTACAGAACAGTTGGCATTGGTTACATATCTTACGACTTACATTCTGTAATGGTCACTACATGTACATGCCACTTTCTTGAAATGTAACTGTCGCCAGTCTTTGGAACACACTTAAAAGGACATTAGATGTTCACTGAACATACACAAAAGTTGTCCGTCAACAAGTCGGTCCTTGTACACGTAACATGCTCAAAATAGAAGCTTCTACTATAGACATTGAACATGTACTAAACATAAAGAAGAGCGTAGAAAAATCCCGTCGTAGAATGTAGGAAATAAAGCTTCTGAAGTAAGCAGTGGTAATGGAGCCGTAGTTACGTAGGTCATGTTAAGAAAGAGAGGGCTATGTATGAATGATGCAGCAGATTTAGAACTGAAATAACCAATGACGATGAGTCCGCCGTATTACTTGTGTTGTAGATTCTTAAAAAAATCAGAATGGAGTGGATTTATTTTATCAGTATTATCTACACCCCATGTGCCTTCGAATATATATATATATATATATATATATATATATATATATATATATATATATATATATATATATATATATATATATATAATTGAGCCGTTCTCTAACGATAATGAGCTTATTGGCAAACTTTTGGGATAGATATAAAGAGTTGGATTCTAAGACTATATGTGTGAAGCTTTACAGCTTTGCGACTTCTACTTTTTTAGTTATAGGCATTTAAATATGCTATAAATAGAGTCGTTCTTCTAAAATTTATTAACGGTTGCATTTGATACATTTTTGTTTATTGTTGTTTAACGTCCCACTCAAGAATCTTCCACTTATATGGAGATGTCATCAAATACCGGCGATGGGCTTCAAATTTTGGCCTATGCTCGGCACTTACGGCCATGGAGCAATAAATAAAGGATTTTCCAGTTTTCAGTGATTTTTTGTATTTTTTATGGTTTTATCTCAAAATTCTTATATGCCCTAGAGGCTAGAGTTCTGACATGACTCATTTTGTAGCAATTTGGTAAACTTTCACATAAGCATACGCTGCAAAATTCCATTTGATTAAAACTGAGGTTTTAAGTTGCCTAAAGTCTAGTCATTTTTACCCAGATTTCTATTTAAGAATTTGGTGTTTTACACCAAAACACCAAATTTGATGCACAGTTGTTGTTTAAAGGGTCAATACTTATCATTTGAGATATTTACCAAACATCCATTATTTTCAATGCAAACAGAAGCCATAATTAAAGGATTGAGTTTTTTTCAGTTTTAAGCGATTTTTGTTTATTTTCATGGTTTTTACCTCAAAACACCAACTTTGATAAACGAAACCATTGTTTATTGTGTCCATATTTATCTTTTATGCAATCTGCTATACAATTATTACTCTTCTTGCAAAAAAAAAAAATTAAACGAAGGGTTAATTGTATATTTCCAATTTTCAGAGATTTCTGTTAATTTTCTATAGTTTTTATTACAAAATTCCTAAGTGACCAGGGCCCATTTGCACAAGAGCTTTAACGTGAAGTTAACCAATGTTAAACCGATATCCTCCAAAACACAAATTGGTAAAAACATGGGTTATAAGTGGCTTAAAGAATAGTACTTTTTTCACAGATTTCTGTTTTAAAAAAAATGATTTTTTTACCTCAAAACACCAAATTTGATAAATAATGGTTGTAAAATTGGTCCATACTTGTCGTTTAAGATCTCTACCATACAACCAGTACTTTCATTGCAAACAGAGGCCATAAATGAGGGATTAATTACGGTTTTCAACGATTTTTGTTAATTTTCTATAGTTTTTACCCCAAAACTCATAAACGCACCAAAGGCCAGAGTGCTATTATGGCTCATTTTGTATAATTTTTATAAGCTTTCAGAAAATTATAACCTTCAAAATTCCCCCCTGGTGTGACAGGGGTTATTGGTGGCTCAAAGTCTAAAAAGTAATAAAATTAAAATTAATATAGACCTAGACATAAATGAAATTGAATTATTTTGATTAGTCTTCAACTTACATGTGGCTTATGGACACAGACCAACGACTTTGAGCAGTTTTGTGATATTTGTCCGAGTTATAATTTACAAGCAGGCCTAGATCTATAGATCTATTGATTTTAATTAAATATTAGCCAACAATATCCAATTCTACGAGCGCCGGTGATCCCCGGCTTAATCTATTGGATTGGCCACTAATAAATTTCTGTTAAAATTGACAAATTTCATCCCCATTTTACAAACAACTGGCTTTAATTATAGAATTCTATAAGCATGTCCGACATCATCAATAGCTTAGTCTTAGTAGTGTAGTATAGAAAAACTAAATGAGCACATCACTACATATGTCGATGCGGGCGTATACATCGTCCACACTCCACATGTCTTTCGCCGGTACCTGTTTTTTTCAAATTAATTAGATCTATTTTCATGGATGATAAAAGAGACTACTTTTAATGTTGATAACTCACCTGTAGGTTTCCTTCAATTTCTTTGACGAAACACTCATATTTGTGTTGATTTAAACTGTAGTATTGTGGCTTGTGTGATGACAAGTTTTGTAAACAAACATGTGACAAATCATCGGTGATTTTCTACGTCATAATCAAATGTCAATAAGCCCGTTTTGTCAAAGAACGGTTTATATATATATATATATATATATATATATATATATATATATATATATATATATAAATATATATATATATATAGTATTATGGCTATTCAATGTGTTGGATTTACACCCACGTAATTTTTCTTGAAATATGAAAGAAATTCTACATTATTAGTAATTAGAAACTTTACCTCTGAATTGTTTGATGCAATTAAAATTCATTTTAATTATGTATAACTTAGCTGTATAAAATAACAATGATGATTATCATAAATATATAACTTATGTAGTTTTTGCAATGATTGACTAAATCCCACTTTCAGTGAGAAGAGGAGCAAACGGACTATACATGACCATCATAATTATTGTGATTGTGTAAGATGGCTTCAAAACGTTTTATCATGATACGTATTTTGTCCAACACCACTCTGATTCTAAAAATAAATATACTGAAGTCCATATGAAAATTTGCTGAAATTTCTAATAGACAATATATTTGTAATGTTCGGAGACGTGGTCTTTCAACAAACTGTTGGCTTTCCTATGGGAACCAATTGTGCTCCTTTATTGGCTGACCTGTTCCTTTATTAATACGAAGCAGACTTCATTTAGAGACTGCTGCATCAAAAGAAGAAAAGCTAGCGGTGTCCTTTAGTTTTACTTTTAAATATATCGACGACGTTTTGTCAATTAATAACGCCAATATCCATACATATGTCGCATATACATATAATACGATATATCCCAACGAATTAGAAATTAAAGATACAACAGAATCAAGCACACATGCTTAATACTTAGACATTTTACTTACTTTAGACACAGGCGGAAAATTAACAACTAAGCTCTACGACAAACACAACGATTTCGGCTTTCCCATCGTAAATTTTCCACATTAAACTAATGATATCCCACAGTCACCGGCATAGGGAGTTTATATTTCACAAATGATCCGATATGCCAGGGCATGTTCAACATATGAACATATGAACGATGTCAACGTTCCGCGAATTTTACGGTCGTTTGCGATTACTGTGTTTCACTAAGTGAAATGATAAGTTGTCTAATCGTTGGCGGTTGTTGAGACGCCTGTACCAGTTGTGACGGGGATTCGTTCCTCACGTATTTTATTTGGATTTGACTGTGCTCGACAGGGGATGCTTACTCCTCCATGACACCTGATCCCACCTCTTGGTTTCCAGAGGTCCGTGTTTGTCCAGATTTGACCAGATTTGAATCTTTATCCTGCACATACTGAAGATTTTTACTTTGATATCTGAGACTTTTTATATTTGATAACTTGTGCCCAATCCAATTTCATAAATATGAATTAAAATAAGTTTCAACTAATTATTCCACAGCTGTTAACTTTCTATATATCCGATTATTACAATTATGGGATTCTATAAAACATTTAAATTTGATGTAGTCAGTATATAATCCTCAAAGATGTGGAATATAAAACCTCAAATACCAAAGTATAAATCTTCAGGACGTCCAGGATACATATACAAATCTGGTGAATGTTGGAAACGCTAACGCCTTTGCGCTGTTTAAATCTTTTACAAAATATGAACAATAGTATCACTTGGGTATCTGTATTTATATGCAAATGTCAACAAATTTTTGCGCGAAAAATGATAGGAATGAAATATTATAAGCATAATACTAAAGTTATGATGCTCAAGGAGATCGCCTCTGCCAATGAGACCCCATCAGCTGAACTTCGATTTAAAATTAAAGGGAAAGTGGTATCATACAAGGCCTAATAACAAATTCCGACAAACATATACATCTCTGATAATGACATATTTTTGCACGTATTAAAATTAAGTTTTTGGAAATGTATATTGATTGTAAATATGTGAAGAAAACATACCTTGGCTATATATTTTCTCCATGAACTGAAAGCTCGAGATGAATAGAATTTAATACACCACCGGATCAAATAACGTCAGATAAGCTACATACGTTGTGCTTTGATTGAAAAGACAACGACCTCAAGATAAAACATGCGTAACATCATAGTGTTATGAATAATCCGTATAAGAAATGTTTATTTGAATTTTGTTCGCCTTTGTAAACAAACTATGATATGCATTAATTCGTGACAATGGGAAACAAGTTATTGAAATAATTTTTGTGGATGTTCTAGGTATATCAATATTGATATCAATAGTTCACATGAAATAAATGCTGTGATTTGATTTGATTTTTAATAGTGTTTTACGCCACTCAACAATTTCTCAGTTACATGGTGGCGGCCAATTATATTGGTGGACGAGAGTACCTGGTTACAATGTATCCAGGAAGAGACCACCGGTCTTCCGCAAGTAACCTGGCAAACGTTTTAACAAAATTCAGCTAAGGATCCAACCGAACCCCGAACCTGTACTGACCAGAAGTGAGAGACTTCATGGTTCAAAGAGTGACGCTCCTATCACTTGGCCATGGAGGCCCCCTAAATGTTTTGTCTCCGATAATTAGTTAAATGGACACGATGTGATTTAAGTAATTTAAATAAAATAGAACATATGAAACAATTCAAACCATGCAAGTAACTTAGGTAATCATCTTGTCTGTGTTTATGCTTCATTGACCATGTCATAACATTTGATGATGTAAAATTCTCTAAAACGACAGGCCTATTTTTACTTAATTTACTTGTATTTTGTATAGTGTGTTAAAGACACATTTCCCAACTTGCGCTTCCCTGTGTCAAGCAGTTACACAAATTTGAAACTATCATTCAGTCTAAGTAATATTTCGCACTAATAAGACTACTTAAGTCCTAATTTCTTCAAAAGTTACAATGGATACTCTTATACAGATGTCGCTTTACATTGTAACGTTATGTATGTCTATTTAAAAATTGTTGATATATATATTATGTAAACATTTGTATTGTATATATACATAACTGTTTGACTCAACTGTTTTGGAGATTACTTTAGCATTAGGAGTTCGTTCGGACCTTTTTTTTCATTGTAGTTTATTCGTAAAAAATTAAAATTAATAAATTTCCGACGATTTCATTGGTTAACAATCCAGAAAACATTTGAGTTATGCATCAATGACTTAAATGGTAATTAAGTCATGCCCCCATGCGGCACTGCTTTTTGTTTACATGTCAGTCATTTGCAACACACAAATGTGTTTTACGTCACGCAAGATAAAAACAGGTTATCGTAGTGAAAAGTGGTTATAAGTTACAGTTGTGAATGCACCACACAACAGAAAAATCTATTACTAACACCCTGTCTTCCATTTAAACTGGTAATTTTGAATCAGCCCCAAGTTCAAGTGCATTAGCATCGGTTTTAAATTCAAGTACAGTCAGGTCTATTCCCTACTGTATCGCTACTGCAGTTAAGTCTACTTGTCCTGCAAAGGGCGATCCAAAGCAATGTATATATATGCATTCCAGTATAATTGAATACCATTAATACTCTCTCCATGGGGTTTATTTCAAATTCCTCTTTCAATAACCGTAATTTTAATAAAGCAGCCATACATAAACTTCACTTCCCAGATTCGACGTAAAAATGACGTAACAGTCTAGTGTTGTTCGCGGTTGCCATAACGACGCGACGCGACAGTTTAACTTATTTGTTTATATTATTTGGGAAAATCAATAAATAAGCACTGATTTTTTAAAAACAAAATACTGACTTGTTATTGGAATTTAATCATAAGCATTGATTCTATATTTTTTCCGTGTCACTAGGAAATGACCTTAATGAAGACTTTGCACACTCTTGCGTAATTCGCAAATCGTGCTGAAATTGTTGTCCAAATTATAGGTAAGGCGTATTTGTTATTGTTTGTTTGGAATAATAAGATGTTGGTAAGCCGTCAAAATATATCTAGGCTGTTACTATTACGAGATCGAGCTGTCCACATGTCCATTGTACTCACCCACGTGTATAATTAAACCAATCAGAATAGACATTTACGGCAGTCATGTTTCTAGGAACCCGTTTGCGATGTACCGGTTAATTTTTTTGAAGGCCATAGTACACACAGAAGGACTTTGACCATAGTAGGGCGCTGTAATCATTGGACTTGACTCAAGTTGCAACATTTTTACGAGTTAATGGAACATCAACGCAGTTATGTTATGCTAAGTTGTTTACTGGAAACAAGTCAAAGCACATTTTGCAGTATGGGGTTAATAACACATTACGTTGACGCAAAATTACACATGTATGTGCATTTCAGCAACATACACTCATTTTCAAGATTGAAATTTCCAAATCACACTTTTATTCGTATATTTTTGCTGTTCAAAATGACGCAAATATAGTAACAATTCGCTGAAAAATATAGGTCTCCAAGACTTGTTGAAATATATGCTATTAAAGGTAAGTTCGGCATCCTTTATGAATTTGAACATATTATAAATTTGCTTTAGAATGCTACTTTTTAATGTTTTGTTTACAATTTATACTCTTGTGATAGAATTGACATTAAAAGCTATAGACTGGACTGTTAACAATTCTTTTGCGTGATTAATATGTAATTAAGTTTTGGTTAAGTTTCCCTTACTGTGTATTGGCAAGATCTGTCCGTGACATTGGCCATTGAAGTTGGGTCATTCATCATTCACGTTATCTTAACTGATGAGAAACTCGCGACAGTCTTCGAAGTTCAGAAAATGTTTTACATGTACACGTATTTATGGCACGCCAAAATCACATTAATGAGTTAAACCTAGTTTTTTCTCAGTTAAACCTAGTTTTTCTCAGTAACCCACATTAACTGGAGAAAAACTAGGTTTAACTGAGAAAAACTAGATTTAACTGCGCCAAAATCACAAAAGTGAGTTAATCCTGGATTTTCTCTACAAAAACCTAGTTTGATTGAGAAAACTAGATTCACATTCACAATCACGTTAATGAGTATTAATATGATTTTGGCGCAGTTAATCCTAGTTTTTCTCAGTTAAATCGAGTTTTTCTCTCTTAATGTAGGTTACAAGAAAAACTAGGATTAACTGGAGAAAAATTAGGTTGAACTCGTAAACCACTTTAACTGGAGAAAAACTAGGTTTAACTGAGAAATACTAGGTTTATCTCGAGAAAAAGTTGGATTAACTCATTATTATAATTTCGGCGTGCTTCGTCAGTTAAACGTATATTTTCTCAGCTAAATCCAGTTTTCTTCAGTTGAACATAGATTTTCTCAGTAACCCACATTAACTGGAGAAAACTTAGTTAAACTGAGAAAAACTAGGTTTCACTGCGCCAAAATCACAAAAATATGTTAAACCTAGTTTTTCTCGAGAAATAAAACTAGGTTTAACTGCGCCATAATCACATGAAGAGTATTTTGCGCAGTTAAATCTAATTTTCTCAGTTAAACTTAGTTTTTCTCCAGTTAATTTGGGTAACAAGAAAAATTACGATTAACTAGAGAAAAATTAGGTTTAACTCGTAACCCACATTAACTGAAAAAAGTAGATTTAAATGGAGAAAAACTAGTTTATCTGAGAAAAACTCTAGGTCTAACTCATTAATGTGATTTTGGTGTGCCATACGTTTTGACCTAGAGATTTAAGGCTACTGATAGGAAGTATAGCGTAAGGGTATAATACTGACCTGTCGCATAGAAATTTAATATCGATGAAACAATGTTTATAAGCACAAGATTTTAGAATCATATGTTGTTTGTTGCATAATAAATAAGCCATCAGTACTCACGTTAGGCCAAATGTCTGACCTGATTTTTAGTTACTTTTTTGTAAAACCCAATTTTACCGAATTAAAAAGTATTCAGTATACTTGGTGTATTATACCTAATTAAAACTTACGATTGCCATCAACTCGTATCAGTACTTTCAGTACTTTGATTACAATAAGAGCTCGCTACGCTCACATATTAGTTGGCCTTGTATACAACTATGCATATTTTATAAATTGGAGCTAAACTGATAAAGTTTTATTGACAGAAACGATCGTCTCGAGTGTTATAACTTTGTATATATATTATCTTTAAATGCTGACTCTTCCATGTCACCCGGTGGATCTTCTGAAGGATCGTGTTTGTCCGGTGGTCACCGAACAACCGAACGATTAATAGAGAACACAGGTCGAACGGCCAAAGGTCAATAGGAAAGTGAACTTATAGATAGAATTGTATCAAAAGACGTCATAAGCCTAGATTCTCTCTTCTTACTATAAAATAAAATGTTGTCGGAGCATTTCTGCAACTTCTTGTACTTCTGCGACTGCACAAGGAGTAAATTTTACATAAACATTGAATCGTAAGAATTTATAAAATTGAATATGCAAAAAAAAATTCTCTTCTAAAATAATTCTTACCTCGTGAAAATATATACAGAAATAAAAGACAAATAAATCCCAAATTAATTAAAACTGAAATTTTCTTAACACTGTCTTTCCCTCCATTTGTCACACATAGACCTCGTGATTTCATCAAATCTGGTTTCCCTAACATAACTTCGTGAAGGACTTAGTTCATAATATCATTACTTTAGTATCTATTTTTATACAACGTTTATGAAAATAAAAAAATGGAACCCCTATATAAGTGGATTTATTCAAACTTATATCTAAACTTTACAAATTCTAAAGATTCAGCTCTTTACAGTACAGGTGGTTTATTGTTTAGTAATATTACAGATATTTGTCTGAGAACCAGTACACCTTTGCTTCAGTCATCAGAACCTAGACTGTTTCTCCAGAATTCTACATTAAGTCACGAGATGTCAAATAGAATAAAAATTGATTATAAAAAATCGCATTGTGGTGGTATCTCATATCTCTACATTGACCAGTAGATTAAGATTGGACCACACCCTTTGATGAATGCATCACACCCCTCAAGGGAATGGTTAAATTTTCACGAGCTTAGCGATATATTGGGATCCGATTAATAGAATTGAAATCGATTGATTTACTGAAACAGAATTGCATTCAATTGATCCTGTTCTTAAAAAAACATAAAGTGTGCTCCAATACACCTCACCTGTGCATAATCTATACACAAATTCCAGGTAAGGATGGCGCGGCTGCATGTGGCTTGACAGGTGAATGACATGTTTATTGCATAAGGACGTGGTAGTTGACAGGTTTTTTTGTATGAGGACAGTATTCAGTAAACCAGGTAGAAAATGATGAGAAAAAAAATATTGACGTCATAGACACGGTTATTTTTATGCATAAATTTAAGATTTATTGACATTTTGTCATGAACAAGAGAAAAACATACGTTTAATCAAAGTTTTGTCAAAAGAAAAAATGTTTAATCAAAGTTTTCTCACTCAAAAGCCATCAAAGGCGCCCTTATACTCAATACTACGTATTTCTTTTAAACGGCTCTATATGTATATTCGTTTCTCGACGTTTGTTAGAAGATTAATATCATGTGTAGTTCAGCCCATAGGCTGTTTGCTGAAAATACTTACATGGAATTTATTAATTACCAGGGTTATATTTTTACCGGTTGGATAAGGTGGTGTAAATCATTTGAATGGAGTATTCGTAAATCATTTGAATACTCCTAATACTTTGTCAAAACTGAAATGCCTCATTATTTATATCCGCAAATTAGAATAACACGCACACACACAATAATCATTTAAAATGTAATATTATGCAAACACAAATTAAATGGTGCTATATAATGTAAAATTGAAGAAGTACCATCAATAATTAGAAATTCAAGTCTATTATAACACGACGAATTAGATGTGCAAATGGTTTCAACATGAAGAACAATTACGAATCCCAAACGGGATAAGACCAGGTGTCCGGAAGGAGTCAGCGTCTTCTGCTGGCATGCCACACCCGTCGCAAATGTTCCATGGAAACCTTTCTAGTTCGACGAACGGGTCAAATTCGGTAAAAAGGTCAAGTTTGGTGATGAGGTCAAGTTCGGTGAGAAGCATGTTTGGTGAAACGGAGTCACTGTATAATAATAGTAATCGTGTCCATAATTTTATTAATTGAAAATAGCCAATCCTGGGACAAAATAGTTCTGACATGCTTCATTAGGAACTGCACGATCATGTCTGAATGAGGCTACAGGGCGCTTCTGGAATGGCTCAATTAGCTCTGCACTGTTCGAACTAGAGTAAAACTAACACTGTGTATTTAAACCTTTCAAACCTACAGACCATAATAGACTAGTCTTAAACTATAGAAGAGAGCTTACCACTCAGATATCCAAGGGTGAAAGGGTTAAGGTGAAAATACGTGTACAATGGAGATATACAGTCATTCATCTTGAAACAATTAATACAGACAAATACATACACACATTTTTAACATTCAGTAGGACAAGGCAATCAACAGGTATTAAAGGTACAATTAGTCTACATACAGATTTGGTGAAAGTAAACATTATTAACATAATACCACAGTTATGAAGCTTAATACGATCGTTTCTGTCAATTAGACTTCATCAGTTAAGCTCCAATTTTAAATATATTTTCTATAATACAGAGAAAGTGGTATAATACAAGGCCAAATAATAAATCTAAATGTATAGCCAAATCCGTTTAAGAGTAACCACTGTAAAAAAGATGACTATCTTAGGTTTTGAATAAATTTGAATTTGAATAGTGTACATGCATAGAGAAGGCCAATTGACGCACAAGATAATGGAAAGGTGCAACTAACATAAACATACAATATAGATAAGTAACAAGTAAAATACAACAAAAAGTGACAAAATGCACCAAAAATAAGTACAAGATATATAAAAATCAAATCGCATAAACATACACTACACATACATATCACATTAACTGTAAACACAATCAATACAAAGGAGATAAAGAACATACAGGTTTGACAATTGCAATATACAGGAGCATCATGCCATCAAAATAAGTACAGGAGGACAAATAAACAATGGAATGGCATAGGTAGATTAAGAATGATTGCAATGTTTATCATCTGTTCAATGTTATTTATTATAATACGGCAAAAAAAGTCCCTTAGTTCAGGTGAAATGACAAACATCTAGACATTAGCTATTATAAAGGTAGATTCTTGCAATGTATTTACAATGTCTACTACTGTTTATCCCAGCAACTTTGGAAAGTGTTTCTCTTTGTTGTTAGTTGTTTGTTTGTTTTTGTTTTTCGGTAAACCAATCGATTTTAATTCTATTAATCGAATCCCAATATATCTCTTAGCTCGTTCCCTTGAAGAGGGGTGTATGACGCATTCATCAAAGGGTGTGGTCCAATCTTACTGTACTGTCAGTGTACAGATATGAGATACCACCACAATGTGTTTTTATATCCGTTTTTATTCTATATGACATCTCGTTATTTGATTGGTCAAGATTTGAAGTACTGCTATGGGGAACGTCAAACTTTACTTTTTTATATTCTAATTCTGTACAGCCAAACGACTCGTTTGTTTCTGACACATGGCTGTGCTTTTTTGACGTCATTCGATTGTGATGTTATAATCACACAATTGTGACGTCATAATAGAAAAGTTTGCCAAACGGTGTGGTGTCGGGCATTTGGTGATAGGTCAATAAACTACTCACACAGGGATACGCTTTTGAATGCTTGAAATCGTCACTAAATAAGTTTTATGGTCTTTTATTTAGGAATTTTAGATTATAATCTGGAGTATAACGATATACAGTGCCTCCCCTTCGTATATGGAGCTGACTGATGAACTTTTCACCTAGCTTGACCTTTCCACCAAACTTGACCTTTTATCCGAACCCAAAAGTTTTTCTTTAAACACGCTAACAGAGGACGCTGGCTCCTTCTGGACACCTGGTCCCATTTCGTTTTGGATTCGCAATTGTTCTACATGTTGAGACCGTCATTATATCCAATTTGTCGTATTATAATGAACTTGGAGTTTCGAATCTTCATTAAAGTCTAAAGCTAGTGGTAACTAATCACAATGGTATAGTGTTCGATTGTTCGACTCATGTCAAAACATAATTTTCGATTTCCAGGACCGAGTCATGCCTAATATTTTACATTAAGTATTAACTGTTTAGTTTAAATGAAACAGAATTGTCGTGTCATGACAAGCGTGGAACATAAAATTTACATTGCTATCCTTCTAGAGAGCACCGTCAAACTACACAAAATATTGCTAGTGAAAATGTATTTTCTTGAACGACAACGACAATAACGCAAAAAAAATCTAATGTAGTAAAGTTTATTTCTGTAGTTAAGGTAATTAACCACGGAATTAGAGTTTGGAACGTTTGTGTAAGTTTTCCTTCGTTAATTTTAAAACCACAATTCCTTATCCGTTTTTGGAATTGTTGATAGATAAAATATCGAAAGAACATTGATTCCTACTTAATGTAACTATCACGGACATAACAAACCCGAGAGGCGTTGCATTGGATTTCGGAAACATTTTGGTATCTTGTTTGTTACATGTGTTTATATAATCATTTGGAATCATCGTACCTGAATGTACACCATGGAAGTGGCATAAATGTCAAGAGGTATCCATTTTGTGCACAGGTGATGGGGTCTAACGGACACAGACGCCGTTAAGTCTGTAAATTACCAAGGGCAATTCTAAAAACAATAAACAAGAATATATAATGAAGATCTAAGGTATAAATAGAACGTGTTCATTAGTATAAAGAGATTTATTGGAATAATCCACCATAATGTTTGAGTAATATTGTTATACAATATTTTGGTTATATTTAACGATACTCTTTGTTATCATTGACTTGTTGTAATGTATTTTCTTCTGTGTGTTAAATATAATGGGAATTCACACCCACCCACCCCCACACACACACACACGTGTGGCAACCACCATGTTGATGACGTGATTTCTACACTTACCAGTCCAGAGAGAGAGAGAGAAAGAGAAAGAGAGAGAGAGAGAGAGAGAGAGAGAGATATTAAGAGAAAGTATCAAATGTAGTTGAGAGTTCGGAGGCTAGAAAATAGCGCATGTTGATGACGTGATTTCTACACTAGTCCAGACAGATTGAATTGAGAGAGAGAGAGAGAGAGAGAGAGAGAGAGAGAGAGAGAGAGAGAGAGAGAGAGAGAGAGAGAGAGAGAGAGAGAGAGAGAGAGAGAGAGAGAGAGAGAGAGAGAGAGAGAGAATATTAAGAGAAAGTATCAAATGTAGTTGAGAGTCCGGAAGCTAGAAAATAGCGCTAGTTAAAGTTCTTGTGATTAATCTCGAACCTGTCCTAGCACTGCTTGAGTGAGAATAAGTGCCGTTATCATATCATATCATATCAGTCCTCATAAAATTGTGTTACAATGAACTAGTCAGCACGGTATCTCTCCGTATCTCAAAATATTGTTCCGAAGGAGTGTAGCCTATCTAAGAACGTAGGCTAAATGGCGGATTCTTTCCTCGCAATAGACCCTTTCACGCTTACCACGGCCCTGTGACTTTGAGTGGCAAAATGATACAGATACCCACAAAAACATGCCACTCAAAGTTACAGGTCAGTAGTGAAAGGGTCTATTTTGACCTCTATTGGAAAAAAGCCGGTGTATAATGTGGCCTTGTTCGTATTACGTATATAACGTGTTTTGATAAGTTTTACCTCAACATATAACAGTCCTTTATAATTTTTCAGATACGTCCTATACCATTTCTTACTAGTACATTTTTGTTACTTGGATGGAATAAGGGGACGACCATTTAATTCTGAGGGGGGACTGGCAGATTTTGGAAATAAAAATTCTGGCCTTGAAAATAAATACAATCTGTCCTCGACTAGCAAGAAAATAAATAATCCGACCTTAACTGGTGCCTTGCCAAAGTTGTGGTGAAAATTAATTAATGTTTAAAAATTTTCGGCTCACTTCGATCTCCATAGTTCATTCTTCAATTTTTTCGGCTCGCCAAGCTCGCCATTTTTTTTTTTTTTTTTTTTTTTGTAGAGGATAGTCTCTTATGTATGACAACAAGTAGATACAGTGTAAATTTAATGCTATGCTTTATTACAAAATGTTGAACTCGTCAAGAAAGGGGTCATAGGACTCTATCCCGCCAGGTTATATGGATTTACTATATGAACAGTAAATTAAAATAAACTCAAAAGGCCAGAATTTGACAAAAAATAATTAAACCTCTATATAGTGGAACCACGCCTAAAGAACAACTCGCTTAGGAGACAACTTCACAGTTAAGACCATGAATTTCCAGACTCTTAATTAATGTTGAATCAGTACAGAACCTTACTTAAGAGACCACCACACTAATCATATCACTTTGAGTCAGATAGGTGCAGTCTTAATGGCGAGATTTTGCTGTATTTTTATATAAGAAGTTGGAAAATTAATAAAAATAAATTACCAAAATTTTCGCGCCTCGCTACACTCGGCAAAAGCAACATTTTCATAGCTTTTGACTACACTTAATTTTATTTCAGTTTATCTCTTAAGTGTTTGCCCTACATGTCTTTATTTACTATTTTCTATTTAAAAAGAAAAAAAAACAATTTAAGGGGAGGGGGGTGCGCCCCCACGGCCCTCTAAATTCGCCAGTGTAGACGGCATGCATTTGGTTTATTCGCATTGATATGCGCTGCAAACTGGCTGCCGTCATTTCTGTGAAGACATTTTCTTCGGGAATAAGACGAATGTTTTTACTGTATTTAATCATTTCAAAACACTTCGTCTAAATGAAAAATAAAATCTTTGTCTGTAGATATGGGTAAAATATAGATACAGGCAGATAAATGAATAAAAATGATAAAATACATTCAGTGTATATACGAATAACCACATGAATTATTAATTGACAATTTAATTGCCACAGTTGTTTTTTTTTTGTGTGTTTTTGTTTTTGTTTGTTTTTGTTTTTTTTGGTTTGTTTTTTTTAAACGCAGTACTTCTAGGGATTAAGAGAGAGAGAGAGAGAGAGAGAGAGAGAGAGAGAGAGATAGAGAGAGAGAGAGAGACAGACAGACAGACAGACAGACAGACAGACAGAGAGAGACAGACAGAGAGAGACAGACAGAGAGAGAGACTTATTTACTGCCCTAAAAGGTTACTATGACGTCATACTTGCAATGCAGCTAAGGTTTCGCCACTATGACGTCACAATTACAATGGAGAACGATTATCTCGTACCGTTGCGAAAATTGCGATGTATAAGGGTGTTTTACGAAACTGGTTTACTGCCTTTTGGAGATGGTAATGTATCTAAACATTTTTTTTTTTTTCAATATTTTAGAAATACAATGTATTTGTAAATTTTCATCATGACATTTGCCGACTATACCCAGGAAAAGCCACAGATTCAATTTTCTGTTCGTCATACTTCTTTAACTCTGTCACCCCGGGGTATCTGTAGGCCATTGGTATGTACCTTTTTTGTTGTATAAGATCGTATTTAGGGTCGGCAAAAGAGCCATTTAAAGAATTGTGTTCTCACATTGTTTGCATAAGTTTTCTGACGAAATTATAGTTTTGTTACATAGATGAAAGGACTATCAATCATCGGCGTATTTCATTAATCCTGGGTAATATATGCATGATATGTTAAAAAGGTCCATGGAGATATAACTTTTAACCTTTTTGTTATTTTAAAGTTTATGTCTTATCACGGGATGTATATATATATTTTTTCAAAATGACAGTAGCCTATATGTGCTTTTAACACATGCAAATCCAATGACGAGATTGAACACGTAACGACATTCAATGATTCATTCAAAATAATTTTTTTTTACTGATATCATGTTTTCTTAGATATTGATTTACCAAGAACTGAAAACGAGATGGTTAACTCCTTGGTATAACCCCTGGGTCAACCGTGAACAATGATATCGATAATGCAAATATTTACGGGCATTGTTTTAAAGTGAGCGATAGTGCCTGTTATGTATTTGACCTCCAGCGTGGACCCACGACATGCGGTGTGTCCACTGACTCTAGAAACTGGATTATGCGTTGACCCATGGGCTACTCAAATAATTACTCTCTCTCTCTCTCTCTCTCTCTCTGTATCTCTCTCTCTCTCTCTCTCTGTATCTTGCTCTGAAATGAAAATATAATATCTTTTTAGATGAAGAGAAAAATAAAGCCGTCGAAGAACTGGTTCTGTACAGATCATCTGTGTATAGAGGCTGCAATAAAAAGAAATATTTCAAACTAGGAGATCTCCAAACTGTCCAAAACAGACCATTTCAAAAATATTATGAAGATGTTTACCAAGAAGAAGAAAGGAGAAGACAAACGCCTTTTTGTGAACTTGACAGTACCTCACCTAGCAATAATTTACAAATATCGGAAGGGATAGATAAAATTTCGTCAATTTTCCGGACAAGAACGGATCAGTTTTTAATACGCAGACCCACAATATTCTTAGTAAACCCATTAGCACGGGACGATGTTTTATTTCGTAGATTCGCAGAACGACTGGAAATGAAACCAAAACTTTTCAGGACTACAATGGAACAATACGTGTTTTATACAAAAAATTTCCCGTTGCTTCTTGACTCGAAAAAGGAAGAGGACAAAGCAGCTGTTCCAAGAAAACGGGCACCAACACCGGAGAAAAGTGTTAGTGCAGAACTGAAACGCGAGATTCAACTGAAAACCAGGTTGCGTTTGTCAGATAGAGCCGTTGATAAACTAGAGGAAGAGACGGATGATATCGATTTCAAAACAGAACTTCGTAGCATAGAATTTGACCCAACAAAATGGGAATGGAACAAGAAAAACCCGCCATTTCCGATAGAAAAACGGAAAAAGAAACGCAGGAGATTTACGACGCCCCCGTCTTTTTCACCGTTAGGATTTAACTCCAAATAAAATATTTCTGATTACGTTATTATATCTCGTTGTTGAATTTTTAGGTTGGAAAGTTGATACATCCCGACTGTTTGGAATGACAAGAATTTATATTGAAAACGTATGATATATTTTACGATTAAGAATTTAGAAAAATCAAAATACTCAACTCACAAAAGTATGATATACATGTAACATAGTTTATGTTTACAACATTTAATTGTCATTATACAAATAAAATTTACATCAGTTTATTAAATGAAATGTACACGTTTTACCTAAAACTGTCCTGTTTGTATTTCATCATATTTCAGATATTTGAGTTTATATACATGGCGGATTCGAATGGGTGAGGGTACATAATTCAAAATTGTTGTACAATATCGAAATCACTGCATATATTTTTTCAATTTTTGAATAAACATAATTATGAATTGACACGAAAATCCTTACTAGTATCAGGAGAGAAGCACCCTTTTCAGAATATTGTTGTTTGGAAGCCCGGAAAAGGCATTTTCCAGGATACGAAATACCGCCTGCTAAGATAACGAAATACCGCCTGCTAAGATATCATATTGATTATCTTTCTGAAAAGAGGTTTTATCCGCAAACGTAAACGTAAGCTCTATGATACACAAAATAATGCCAGGGGACCCGGGGTATGCCCACTTCCAAAGTATCATATTGGTAAGAGTACTAATCCCTAAAACGAAGGGAAACACGCGCGTGCGCACACGAGTGCATGAGGACCCCCTCCCCGTGTGTGTGTGTGTGTGGGATGGGTTGGGTGGGTGGGTGGGTGGGTGTGTGTGATTATATTTTTTTAAATTTTTTATTTAAAATTTAAATATTATTTTGTCTCGTTTCGTAGAAGATTGAATGTCAAACTTTGTTATTATACCTCTAATATGTATTTTTACTTCTGATAAGTCAAAATCGTAACACGTGATCTAAAACATTTTTCATGTCATCCTGACATTTATGTCACCCTCTATGCCGGTTTATGTCACCCTCTCGTGCGCAGAAATCGATGCGCGTACGGTTCTTTTTTTTTCTAGTAGTCTAGGCCTATGTGCTAATTATGTGTATTCTCTATCACATGAGTTATAAAACGGACATTTGCAGACTGGAAAGGAGAGAAACAACAGTCGAATTTTAATGATTTGGCAGAATTGAAATATATTTGCTAGAGTCAGCCTTGAAGGAGGCTTGATATAAAAAAAAAACGACGCAAACTGTGTTACAATCGTTATGAACTTACGTAGGTCAGTTTATTAGTTAATTTTATTGCCTTTCGGTATGATAAAACAATTATTACTATTGTTTTTGGTTGACACCCTCGGGTGACATAACGCCTCTGGGATGGACAAATATTCATGTCAAACCAAAACAAGGGCAATAATTGTATATTATTATACCTCTAATATGTATCTTTACTTCTGATTAGTCAAAACCGTATCACGTGATCTAAAACATTTCTTCATGTCACCCTGAAACATTTATGTCACCCTCTATGGCGATTTATGTCACCGTCTCGTGCGCAGAAATGGATGCGCGGATGGTTCGTTTTTTCCTAGTAGGCTATGTGGTAATTAGGTGTAACATCTAGCACATAAAATGTCCGTTTCATAATTCATAAATTACTCGATGAAGACTGGAATGGAGTGAAACAACAGCCGAAATTAATGATTTGACAGCATTGATACATCGTTGTCAAATATATTTGCTGGAGTCGGCCTTGATGGAGGCTTAAGATTAAAAACGACGCAAAGAACGATAAAACATCGATAGTGTTGAGTATCGAAGGCACTCTCTCACATGTGCTACAATCGTTATGAACTTACGTAGGTCGGTTTGTTAGTTATTTTTTATTGCCTTTCGGTATAATAAAACAATTATTGCCCTTGTTTTGGGGTGACATGAATATTTGCCCACCCTTAAGATGTTATGTATAATATCGTACTTATGGTTACACCTGAATACTTACAGTTTTAGTTCTTGATTATTTTCGCCCTTTTTCCCACTCCAGAAAACATATTCACCCGTCAATTATTTGCCGTATCATAGTCACGTGGTTGACAATACTGTTCAGGATTCAGTTCTTAAATTGAAAATTTCGCCTTCACTTTAAATTTGTTCTACCAACTTAGGGCGAAAACGATCGAAACAGCCAATTTTTCCACTAATTAATAGACTACAAGGGTGTACCTAGAGCATATGTGTCACGCGATATCATGTTTAAGATTTATATACTCGGAAACTGACGATACAGCATTTTCCGAGATTAGCGTATTTTGTTAATGTCTGCATACAAACTTTTTTGTTCCCATTTAAACTTACTTCGATGACATACGCCGTCTTCCGTTGACATGTCATAGTGATTGTCATCATGACTACCATAAACTGAGAGAACATCTTCCCAAGTCAAGGTTTTCTGATTCACTTCGTTCTTTATACGCCTTGACAGATTACATTTCATATTTTCATTAACATTGCGTTCATCATTTGCTCCCTTACTCAAGCCAAGTCCTCAAGGCTTATAATATTTCCAGATTGACTGTTATTAGGTCTACTTCATAGATAACATTTTTTGTATCAAAATGTACACCTATCACCCTACGCAGAAATTCACAGTCACCTTACCTGTGTTATGTTACTGTTACATCGTTTTACCTGGTTGATACATTGGCAGACTAGGGGTGATATACTCTATAGAGTAAAAAAGTTCAGGATGTGGCGGTCACTGGTGGCGACATCTAGCGCCTATCTCAAATTTCACTGAAATTGACCCGACACTGACCCCTGCCTTTTAGCCAATGAAAAGACTCGTGGTATTGCCTGCAGGTAAATACATATAATATAGATGATAACTATTGCATGTGATTAATTTCATATCATGATTCAATATCAACCGGGGAATCCAATATCAGCCCAAGGGTCTTTTAATCACACACTCAAGGGACTAAACAAATCTTGTACATCTGTTTATAGGTACCTACCTGTATTATATAGCTTCATGTCCGGAACAGAAATTTACATTGGGCAGGTATGTAACAATATGAAATCGATGTCAGTGAAAAATTTAATGTCATTATGCTGCATTGCTAATTATAATAATTAATTATATAATTGATTCCGGGTCATTGTTAAAATAACATCATATGATCCGGAAAAAAAATAGAATAAATGATCCGGAAAAGATATCAACTAAAATCAATGATGCGGAAAAATATAGAATTAATGCTTATAATTTGATACCAAAAACAACTAAGTCAAGTATTATAGAAGCTGTTTATATATAATATGTATATCTTTAACAACTCAAACAAACAAGTTAAAAATGACACGAAATTAGTGTCGACAGTCATAATTTGTTATGGGAAGTACAGAGAAATCCATATAACCTGGCGGAATGGAGTATCGTGAACCATTTCTTGACCTGGACGACTTTAAATTTTAGGCTATAAAGCATTACATTAAATTACATTGACAAGAGTATTCGTTCCTACGTGTTACCCTACATAAAAGAGCATCCAGTAAGGAATAAAACGTTTTCCCCGTGCAACCTGTCATAACCGAAAAGTGAGTAGAATGACCCGTATGATAATCAAAAGGTTACTTCACCCTGCCAAGTTATGTGAATTTGACCATACATGTAACTGATGATTTGCATTTATTTAGATAATTTGTTATATGAATGTCATCGCACATTTCATTTATACAACACAAACTATACAAACTGTGAACTGTTTTGCTTTGAAAAAACAAAATCAATGGATTTTCACAGACTAAAATTCCCCTCTCATGAATTAACTTAAAATCCAATATCGCGTCATTCGGCATCCATTACTGAAATTTTTACGCAAAAGAAATATAACACATGATATGGCGTATACATATGAGTGAAATATTTCAATATAAATCGCTATAAATATACAAATATACATGTACATGTAAATAAATACCAAGCTTAACTTGTTTTTGGTTTCTACATACTGAGTACCTCAAATAAATGGATTTTATACGATTAAACAAACTGATTTTCTACTCAAATATGAGAATCCAATGTAACGTTTTCTGTTTCAATTATTTCATTTAGAATTTTGTCAAATTTTAAAATATCTTGATTTGAAACACCATCAGATGATTTCGAAATTCCATCAGCAGTTTTGTTGGTAACTTCAGAAGATGGCGTTTGCAGAACAGAAAGTTCAACAGGTAGCGTAGTTGTCTCTTTTGCTGTTATCGTTTTTGTTGTGGTTATTATGATATTTGATAATTGCGTTTGTGTCGACAACGGTGAAGTTGTAGATCTTAATTCTGTATTGTTTTGTGTTATATTTTCAAACAATTCCCCAACCGTAGATATAATTTCCGGCGTAACGTTGTTTATTTCGGTTTTACTTTTTATCTTTAATATTTCCGGTTTCGCCGTTGAAGATGAATTTAAATTCCAAAGTCCGCTATTTGACGGGTCAATTTCTATAGGTCGAGATTCAATTGTTGTAGTAATTAAAGTTGTTGACTCCAAAGTAGAAATGGTAGCTGTTGTAGTAGATTTAGGGTTAGCAGTAACAGTAGTACTTGCAGGTTCTGAGAAGTAAATTCGCTCCATATTGCTCGGCCAGCATTCACCATCATATATTTTTTCGACATTTCTGTAATGAAAGGTAAACGTGGATAACAAAATTTAGTCCGGGGATTTGAACAATAACATCAGTGAGACACCTGTTGTATCGATGAAAACAATTGTGTATTTCCATATGTGTATTTTATAACTAGTTTCCAATGCAATTAACATCTGGAGATACTATGTTCACAATTTATATGCGAGTTATTTTCCCTTTGCTAAACTTATTTGAATTGTATTTGAATAGATCCTTTAGCTGTAACTGCGGTCCTGTGACTTTGCCAGTCACTGGTTGGCAAAATGATTGAGACTCCCGGAAAATGACATCAAGAAAGTATAACTTCGTCTATGTTTTTGCGGGTATCTGTATCATTTTGCCAACCAAAGTCACAGGACCGCAGTTACTGCTAAGGGGTCTATGGTGTTTTATGCCACACTCAACAATTTTTCAGTTATATGGTGGCGACCAGTTTTTATTGGTGGAGAAGAGATCCCGGTTACAATGTACCCGATAAGAGACCACCGACCTTCCACAAGAAAACTGTAAACTTTCTTAGAAAAACCAGCTTAGGCTCCAGTGGTGCTCGAACCTGCGCTTAACATAGGAGTAATACTTCATGGTTCAAAGCATGATACTCCAGCCACTCGACCACGGAGGCTGCTTGTTAAACTGATCGCATGAGACAGACAACAACAATTTCCATCAAACGACACCTGGCAGCCCAATGGATATTGAGAATACTTTAGTTATTAATTTGTCAAACGTTGCAAACTTCGATCTTGGTAATTTGCACTGTATATTTTTTATATCGAATGCAAATTAGGAAGATCGAATATTGCAACGTTTGGTCGATCCAGTTTTCATCTACATTTAAAAATAAGAATTATTACAAATGTCTTCTGCTGTTAAGAAGGAATTCATCGGCAAGTATAATTTCGATATGACGATTATGCAATGCAAATGACAATGAGAGAATTTTGCAACATCTGACATATCATATTTTAGTTGTTGTTGTTGTTGTTGTTGTATTATTGTTTAACGTTACACTAAACAATCTTTCACTCATATTGGGGCGTCACCAAATGCCGGTGAAGGGCTTCAAATTTTGGCCTATATGCTCGGCACTTACGGCTATTGAACAGTGAAGATTCTTTAGCGTGCCGACATCTAATGTGACATGAAACATCGGTTTTTAATGTCTCATCCGAAGGACAAGAAAAGTCAGCCGCTTCCGCCAAGGCCCGAACTTGCAACCCTCAGGTTACAAATCAAGCACTCTAACACGGAGCCTCATATTTGAATTACCATTTCAGTTGGACAGTTCATTGGTCACAGAAAAAGGGGAATAACTACATTATACTAAAGGGTATTAGATGTTTTTTTTAATTTTTGTCTCCCCTTTTTACCTCTAAGATTGATATACAATAAGAAAAAAGATATTCACAGGCATAAAATTCTTAAAATCCAACATGTTTTGTCAAAATTGGCTGAGAAACCCAGAAATGTCACTTCTCAATTGCAGTCGATTAACTCAACCTTTCTATTTGTATATGAATACCATACTGGACCTGACCTTATTTCCACAAAATATACAGGAATATAAGGTACATTTATGCCTGTGTATAGCTTTTATTTGTTATTGTTCATCAAGTATAAGTTGTTATAGTAGAAACAAAAATTGATTTTTTTGGTAAAAACAGCTAATGCAACTTTGATACAATCATCTCTGTTCAATACGTAAAATATAAATTAAATTATTATTTGTGGTTCTATCATGTTTCCACGTTTTGATCTACCAGGGATTTTACAAAAAAGTTGGAACAATTTTCATGTCCCCACGTTTTGGTAAAACCGCTTGTAAATCAAAAAGCTGGAACATGATATTTCATTTCAGTATAGGATACATATGTGTAGCATACATCTTTGATTTTTCGATTCTTTGATTCTCTGGGATTGTTTCCTCTAAGCTTTAACTATTTATTGGTGGGGTCCTCGCGACTGAGTGGTTAGAGTATCAAGGTTTGAACCATGAGGAATGCCACTTCTGGTCACCTCAGATTCGAGCCCCGCTGAAACCTAACTTGATTTTTGGGAGAAAGATTGCCAGCTGACTTGTGGAAATAAAAACTGGTCACTGAATATTTAACTAAAAACTGAGTGAGTGTGGCGTAAAACACTATTCAAAACCAAAACCAAAAATATCAGTATTACCATCAAATTGGTTTCGAATCAAATTTTCTTACCCTAGGCATGTTAAGCTGCAGTTGTTGACATAGGTTTTTGCGAACAATTCTTTGTCCGTTCCACATACAGGCTGCCAAATTGGAGGACAGCCGCATCCAATCTCTGAAACGAAACGTGAGAAATGTACATATATCTTTGCATATCAAGCAAGACTGACGTTTGCAATGCAATTGAGTAGTGTAGTAGAATTGTCATGGTAAGTGAGTTCATACAGAATACAATAACGAATATTTCATACTGGTTCGGAGAAAGATTAATCATATATCATATTTGTTTGTTTATTTTTCAAATGATTTTTTTCAAGTCGGAGAATATTCTCAACTTGGCCTGCTCAGCCAGTTAGGATTAGCCAAAGTTGAACAACAGTTTTAGACTTAAGTAATTCTTAAGTTTTGTGGTGCCAGGCTCTGGTCGTCTAACACTGAACGCGTAAAATTAGATTACACTTGGTAATTTACTCAACAAAGATAAACATGTAATTGTATATCGAATCGTTATGGGGAAACAACATAAATTTGACATGTATATTAAAATTCAAATAACTTGGCGGGATAGAGTCTTATGAACCTTTTCGTGACCTGAACGACTTTTTAATTTTAGGGTTCACAGAAACGATCATCTTGAGCATTTTAACTTTGGTATTATGTTTATGATAGTATTAAAGTATAACATTAAACGAGTAATATTTAAAGTAATCTTTCCTACTTGTCACCATACATAAGAAAGTATCCAATGAGGAATAAAACGTTTTTCCCGTGCAGCTTGTCGTAACCCAAAAAGAGAGTAGAATAGTCCATATGATAATCAAAATGTTACTCCGCCCCCCGTCATCTTACGTGAATAGGACAGTAACATGTTTTGAAATATTTTAGGTAGATTTACCCTCACACACACTGTACTGTGGACACATAAATGGGTCTTCATCTATACAGTTAAGATGCGGAACCTTCACACATTGTTCCCGATCAGAACTACAAGGAGTCAGCTACAAAGAGAATTAGAAATATTAAAGAAACAGATTAACTAATTAACAATATTTTCATTTTGAAATATTTTGAGTGGTCTTTTGAAACGTATTTCGATTGTTGAAACAGTTTTTCAAAGTATCTTGTTGTATTTCTTTCAAAATATGAAACGAGCACATTGTCGTTGAATTGCAGGAAACTAGGCTAAATTGGTGTTCTTTTTATTTCGATACAAGGGAATCAATTTAAACTAATAGGTAAAAATTATGAAGTACCGATTGATAATCGAAACTCAAGTCCATTAGAATACTACGAATAAGATGTGTAAATGGTCTCAACATGAAGAACAATTGTGAACCCCAAATGGGATGGGACCAGGTGGTCGGGAGGAGTCAGCGTCCCCTGTTGGCATGCAGGGGATGCTGATAAACTAATATAAAAATGGAAATTGGATGAATAATATCTCCAAGATAGTGATTTAAATGTAAATATTCACCACTCTTAGTATGAAACTATTTGTATCGACCTTTCGAAATCAACCATTTTATGTAAATGATTGTTTCAGACTATATTGACCGTAATTAAAGACGTAAATGAACTCACACAAGGGTCAGGAGCGCACTCACATCTCGGACAGTATTCTTGCAAGAATCCAAATGGACAGTTAACAGCTTCTGGACATTGGAGATCACATGGGACGGGATCTGCAATCACAGAACGTTTAACTATTTCAATAACGTTTAATTATTTCAATTATTTCCTACACATACCGTTTCTCACCACTAATATATCTTTCTGGGTTAACTAGTGGTGAGGTATTTCATGACATAAAACGTGCTGCTCTTACTATTCCGCCAGGGATGTCCCGCTCAGGGAAGGGAAATCACAACCTGTTTTAAAAATCTTAGGTTTCCCCGCCTAGTCTAATACCTTCTACCATTGAATCACAACGAGACCTACATTACACATGTAAATACACGTAATTGATTCTCCGGATATCCGACATCGCAGTAGGCATAAAAAGTTGGCATGGCGAAGGTCACATTTTGGTGTATCATCTACTACTTCTTTATAAGGAGCAATATCAGTAGTGTAGCAATAATGGAGGCTAAAAGATATATAAAATCACAGACCAAAGTATTAATCTTCAAGTTCAAGATGTAGAGCATACAATAAACAGATCTAGTGAATAATGGACAAACACGGACCTCTGGAAATCTAGAGGTGATGGAGGAGTAAGCATTCTCTGTTGACCGGTTTAAATTTCATTCAGTAGTTTCATGGCTTACATGTTGAATAAGCTTTATCACTGTGATAATTCAACCATCATGACTATTGACCCATTTACCCCTATAGCTACAATTGGACTCTTCCGTATGTAAAAGCCATCAAAGTCCACTGGCAGAATTCATGATTATATAAATCGAAATCCAAATTTTATAATGATGTAACCTAGAATTATTAACTTGTTCACCCCCATATTATGACATTAAGCCATGCTACTTATTGATTTGGGCGAGTCTAAATGTCACCACAGGGGTTAATGAGTTAAGATTATTCTGCAGTAGTTTGACGAACACGTTCAATAGTAACAAACAAAATGTAGTTGTAAGTACATCTGTGCATTCCAATGCCTCCGGTATTATTTTCATAATAAAAATAAGTATTTATCTTTTTTCACAAACGAATTTGTTTAAATAAACAACCTTCCCTTTTGATGAGACAGTAAAAAACCGAAGTCCCGTGTCAAAGTAGGTGCCTGTGCGTTTAAGAACCCTCACTGTTACATGACCGTAAGGACCGAGCATAGGCCAAAATCTGAAGCCTTTCACCGGCATTTGATGACATCTCCATGTGAATGAAATATTCTTAAGTGGGACGTCAAACAGCAGTACAACATTTTAAATAAACAATTTTGCTTGCTTGTAATGATGTACGACTTTTCCTGTTTAGAAAAACTTCAATAGCCACGCGGTATTGTTACTATGCGATTGAGTTTTGAATTATATTATAATATTATGTTTTTTGCCATTTTACTCAAAAGTTAATAATCCACAAAATCTAGTAAAGTAAATAACACTATTAGAAAAGATGGTACGTATACGTTAAAAGAAATCAATATCAATTATTATCTTTTCATGTCCAATTTTAAAAGCAATTTTGCTTCCCACCTTTTACCCCTAAGTATCTAGATGATATGGTCGTTTCTATTGTCTTAGACGAGTCTATTATGGTCTGTATGGATAGAAAATGTTAAAGGCACACACAATTTTCAGGGATGGGTCGATTTATAAAACATGGCGTTTTAACTTCATGACTCGCTCGCCTCTCTTCATTGTGGAGGCTTTAGCATATATGTGTTTCCTTGGTAGCTTTCCCCGTGTTCGTTTTAACCGAGTATCCTCCTTCCACATTAATGCATGGTACCACTGCATTATTGTAAAATTGGAGACAATCATCATTCAAACATATGTACACAGGTATAGCTAAAAAATTTATAACTACTTTTAAGTTATATTTATAAACCAGTTTTACGTCTATCCCATGTAATAACAATTTTTCATACTATAACACTCATTAACATCTTAATGTCTCTCATTTTTTGTAACAGCATTTGTAATTGTCTATGTGCATTTCAATCAGCAAGTTGAGTAAGGCTAACAAATATATTTCAAATATTTGCTCCATAAAACCCCGAGAATGTCAACTGACTGTTTTATATCTCAGCACATTTTGATGATACGTACCAGAAAACCCCATCTCTTGTATACGAGAAGGGTTCGGGGTTAGGAGTTTTTATGATACATACTGGAAAACCCCATCCCTTGTAATCGAGAAGGATTATGGTCTGGGTTTATATCTTGCTGAATTTTGTGATATGAACTAGAAAACCCCCCATCTCTCGTAAACGACAGAGGTTAGGGTTAGTGTTTATGTCTCGTCAATTGTTATTGTTACGTACTAGAAAACTCCCTCTCGTGTATACGAGAATTGTTAGGGTTTGTGTTTCAATATCTCAGTTTTTTGTGATACGATACTAGAAAAAAAACATTGTGTATACTAGAACATACATATTTTGGGATACGAATGAGCAAAGGACAAGAACAGTGTAAATCATACAGAATATTTCTTTTAGATTTCAATTTTATATCGATGTAACAGGGAAAGTATAGATTTTTGTATTCATCTGGTTTAGGGTTTGTCTGAAGTTTTGCGAATTGCTCACCATTCGCTTAGACACTGTCTAAAAATCAAAATAGCTACTCATTGGTTACCATGATACTTATTTGTCCAGTAAAATGTATTATGTAGTGTTTGAAAACCAGGTATTTCAGTAAAGCATCGGCATTCCGACGATATATCACATGGAACTAATTTTGACCCTTTATTAGCCGATTGATCATTTAGTTTATTCACATGAAGATGAATTCTTTCAGAAGTTCCTGAATTAAAAGGAGAAAAAACAAGCTGACGCCTTTAATTTGACACTCATATATTCCAATAACGTTTTTTCAATTAAAATGACAATTTCCATACTTATTTTGATGTAATGTATTCCAACGAACTACATATGGTGTTTATTTCTTGCAGATGAACCGATATATCAGAGCGTGTTCAACGTATGAACATTTCATATATAGAGGCAAACTACTATTTTTATTGTCGAAATAATTACCTGGTTCCCAATTGCAATATTGCAATGGGATGTTGTGTAATTTGTTTAACAGCAGATGTTGAATAACAATACCGATTGGGACGAGAATTTATCACTTACTCATCTCATTTGAATTTGATTTTGGGCTCACAGCGGGTATGACCATACTCATCCATGATATCTAATCCGAAATCATGTATGTTCCAGAGGTCTGTGTTTGTCAAGAGTTGCATACTGTCTCTTGGACAACCTGGCGGTCAAGACTTTAATATCTGTAATTTTAATGTCATAGATAGGGGCCATGTATTGAATTTTTATTATATACCTATCAATATTCCGAGTTTAATACTGTTGAATTCACAGTGTGTGTTCTGACTTTCCGGTTCACCACACTGTAGTTTTCTGAATCACCCCTATCTAAACTTGATGACGTAGTAAACAAAGTAGGAATACTTTTACCATGGCAACAACAAAGAAAGTTACCATTATCAATGAACAAACTCAAGTTACTGTTATAATAATCTCTATGTATAACTGTCTGAGAATGCAAATTGAGACAAGTACGCCATTGGCATCAAAGGTAATAATTAAACGTCAACGTCTTTGAACATATATACTGCATTTTGCGATGTATTAATCGTTTATTCCATTTTTACAATATCATTAATAACACTTAAGTAGTAATTTTAAGGAGTCAAAAACATGCCCAAGACGATCGTTTCTGTCAATAAGACTTCATTAGTTGAGCTCGAAGTTTATATAGATATATCTCCCCCCCCCAAAAAAAAAAAAAAAAACCCGGTATAATACAAGACCGAATTATAAATGTAAATGTGTTGCCAAATACGTCTAAGAGTACCCACTGTAAAAATGAGAAATATAGAATTTAAAAGTTGGTATCTCAGCGCAATATTAAATTAGTATAGGGTTGGTACCGAAAAACCAGGAACAAGGATTTCTGTATACCAAAGGGGACAAAGACGGTCCACCAGTAGTGGCAATAATCCAGTTGTTATAAATATTAATATTATAAATATTAAGAGTTCATTAATTGAGCTGCAAAGATATATATTGAATAATTCTGAAATGAAATAATAACATCACGTGGCAATTTAAAACATTTTTTTATATAAACGTAATTGATTTTGAGGCTACAAGATTTTGTAATTTAGGCATTTTGAGACCAAAATGAAAAACATAAAGTGTTTAAAGTAAATTGACCTAAACTTTGTAAATGTGTTCCGTTGCTGGTATTTTTGGATCAGGGTCCATAGGCTGTGTCTGCCTAAGTCAATCTGTCCTGGTTACGGTTTTGAATAAAATTCTGTAAATGCTAGCAATTCACTTGGTATGGTTACACGTGTATTGATTCATATTGCGCTCAGTGGTTGTAATCAGCGTAATGTATATATATAAAATAATCTAGATTTCCACAGGCCCGTCTTTGTCCAATACCCACCAGATTTGTATATTGTATCCTGGACACCCTGTAATATAATACGAAAATATTTTTAAATTGAAATCAGTTAGACTTTTATTCAAACTAAGTTCAAAATATAGACGATACAAGAGATATTGTATATTCCTATGCATTGTTTTTAAAGGTACGCTTTATCTCATTGCCTGAATATAAAAAAAAAACATGCTTGATTTATTGGTATGTGTAACCATAATTCACTCAAAATAATTAAGTAGTATTCTACCTCGTTAAATAGTATTTTATGTTTCCGAAAACCGTCTAGGTCACACTGCATAATATATATCTTTTCCCTGTGTTTATAATTCAGGTAAAACTTTAACCCGAATAAATGTTGTTTTGTCTTTCTATGCTGCGTATGTCAGTCTGGGCAAACGTCATTTTCGTTAACAGACAAGAAATGAAGTGTCTTGACAACGTGACATTTGAAAAATATGCTAAACATGCAATCAAGCATATTTGATGTTGTCGGTATATATATATATATATATATATATATATATATATATATATATATATATATATATATATATATATATATATATATATATATATATATATATATATATAGTCATTGCGCTAATTCAAGTGCAGCGCTAAAATTTATTCATCGTCATTCTGCAAACTCCACAAAATAATATAATTAATTGGGCGAATTCAAGTCTGCACCTCCTCTGAGCGCTAAAACATGAGTGCACTTATTTAAAGACACAAACAGTATGGCAGCGAGAAAAGATGATAGGGAAGCGAGAAAAGTTACATATATTGTACTTAGATACGTATATAACATGGAAGCGAGAGAAGTTATGTATGTAAAAGGAAAGTAAGAATAGTGAAATATATAACAGGGAAGTGAAAAGGTACATTTATAATAGGGAAGCAAGAAGAGTGAAATATATAACACGGAAGTGAAAAGTTACATATATAATAGGGAAGCGAGACAACTTGCATAGATAATAGGGAAGCCAGAAAGGGTACATAATTATATTGTATAAAAGGTTGAACAGGTAAGCTTAAAGTTCCGTATATAATAGGCGAGCGAGAAAAGTTACGTATATAGCAGGGAAGCGATAAAACTTAAATATACAGAGGGATAAAAGGGAAGTTACGTATATAATAGGGAACCGAGACAAGTAACGTATTTTGTAGTGACTCGAGAAAAGTTATATACATCCATATGTAATAGGAAGCTGAGAAAAGCTACATTTATGTAGTTGTATGTAGTTGTGTAACTTTTCTGTGTTTCCCTGAAAGTTCACTTGACAACAAATATGGACAGAATTGACTTAATTCTCTTTAGCATTTTGTAATTTCAATTTCTGTTTTGTATCAACCATTAAAATGGCACTTTATATACCAAGAATCACTAAATGATTGTGCAAAAATGAAACATGAAACATAATATCACACACAACACTGATGTCACTCAAGCATAAAGGACATTGTCATCTGAGAGAGCAGCGCAATGGCATAGACAACAATTAGTTTAGACTGATTAATGAATTCTCTCAGCCTCAAAGACAAGGCATGTTTGATGATTGCCAGTGACAAACCCGTCGGGAAAAATATAAAATTGCATCGCTCCGTTGTAACCACTCAGTGACCTTGACGTCATACAGGTCTATAAGATGGACCAAGTGACCACTGATATTGCAAAAAATCTTATTCTACAGAGAAAAAAAGTTTCGAAAAAAACTTACATTCAATGAACAACAATAAAATTTGCAATAAATGTTTTTTCTCAAACAACAGGCGTTGCACTCGTGTATGAGTAAATAGTAGTCATTTAAAGTCTTTCATTCAATCAATCAATCTATCTATCTATCTATCTATCCATCTTTCTCTCTGTCAAAGTATCTATCTATCTATCTATTTATATATCTATCTATCTATCTATCTATCTTTCTATTTATCTACCTATCTATTTATCTATCTATCTATCTACCTACCTTCCTATCTATATATTTTTTCATTATCTATCTATCTATCTATCTATCCATCTTTCTCTCTGTTAAAGTATTTATCTATCTATCTATTTATATGTATGTATGTATGTATGTATGTATCTATCTATCTATCTATCTATCTATCTATCTATCTATCTAAAACTGATCTTTTCTCTTATATGAAGAAGACGCCACTGGCTGAAGCTGGTGGTTCCATAATTATGACATTTACTATGGACTTGTGTCAGTGCAGTGTGGGTTCTCATGTCTCTGTGTCTTATTTGAAATCGACGTGACTTCCACTCCTTATTCAGTAAATCCTTATAACGTAGCGGTGTGGAGTCTCATGATCCCTTCCATGACATGACGAGTTCAAGTTTTAGGTAATAAAGCAAAACATTAAAATTAAACAGGCAAGAGTTATCATTCCTACTTGTCACCGTACATACGAGAGTATCCAGTGGGGAATGAAACGTTTTTCCGTACCGTGTGATGCTTGCCGAAAAGTGAGTAGAATAATCCATTCCTTATGACAATTAAAAGGTTAATCCGCCCTACCAAGTTATTCTAACATAAAATCTCAGATACCAAAGTATAAATCTTCAGGATGTCCAGAATACATATACAAATCTGGTGAATCTTGGACCAACAAAGACCTCTGGAAACCCAGAGGTGGGATAAGGTGCCATGGTGAGTTAGCATTCCCTGTTGACCTGTCACATCTGCCGTGAGTCCGCAGTCAAATTGAAATGAAATAGGTGAGGAACAAATCCTCGTCACAATTGGTACAGACGACTGAACAACCGCTATCGAACAGGCAACTAAACTCTTCATTTAGCGAAATAGAGTAATTACAAACATTGAATCGGAGTATACCGAGTACATAACAAAGAAGTAATCATTCCGTTTTTTTAAAAAAAGAAGTGTTAATTACGATATCAGAAATCTACATCGAAACCTTTCAGTTCGAAAGGTGTACACGCCGAGACACCGTGGGCGGTTTACTATATCATGTAAACGCAGAGTGGACCATGAACAATTATCTCATTTTAATATGATGTCAGACGGATAATTTATCGTTGACAAGTATGAAATATAATTGAATATCTATTATAGAAGTAGGACATAGCTTGACATTTGCGATGAATTATTGCCGCACAAAACATAGAAGCTGTTTTAACATGCCATGTTACAGCGCACTTTGAAAAAATGTGACAAATTTAACGCATATTTTTCAAAATGATTTGAATTCAATGCAGACTAAGTGCGATTTGATAATACGTATATTTCATATTGCATTAACACAGGGCGAACACAAATCTAACTTTTTACCTGATCTGAGGCGTCGACTTGGAACTAGAGCGACCGAGATTTGAGTTGAAACTATCAACAGGAATTATTTAACGCAAATTTTGTACCAAAATCAAATTTCCTTGCTGAAAACTACAAAAGTGAGTCGGACCCCCTACCCCTTTTCTTCCCTTCTTCAGATAACAAACCAATTTAACTTTAAAACATTGACAAAACTTGAAACCATCCATGGTGCACCTCTGAGGCCGATTCAAGGAAGAATCGATCCTGCACTTATCAAGAAGCACGAATACTAAAACTGTCATTGGAAAGCGAATAACGTTTTTGTTTTTGCTTGTCGGTTTTCTTGGGGAAGGTTTTCTCCATCCCAATATTTTGTATTTGCTTTCTTATTTCCTGCTATTAGGTATTTTCATTATTCAGAGTTACCACCCCTTGTAGCAGGTTTCGATTGTGATGTCATATGTTTTTGCGTAAAATGATAAAAGTTATCAACTGTGACGTCATATGTTTGTGTGAAAACTACGCTGTTTTCTCACGTTAAGATATGACGTCACAATATATACTTGCTGATATAGGAGATAATTCTGACTAACGAAAAGACTGGATTGGAATTAAACCCATCCATTTACTAGCAAGCAGATAGACTGATTGGTCAATAAGATTAAGTCATTGATCTCTTGTTGCCGTCACATTTGTATGGCCTGGATTCAAAGCTTTTACCAGCATATGTCAAGAGATGCATCGAAAATCTGAACTGAATCCCCATCGCTTTAGTGTAATATTAGGTCAATCTCCATTTAAATATGCGTAAGAATGCGTCTGTTTATTGCAATTTGAAAAAAATATATATTTGGCTCAAATCAATCACGTCGACCCTGTCATTTGTTTAACACAATTTGCAAAAAATAAAAGCGCGTTATGTTCGTCCCAAATTCTCAATGGAATTCGAATTTTTCAAATGCTTGTATTTTTAATTAACTTATGTAATAGTTTATTGCTTAAGTCTGAATAGTCGACCGCCTGTGAACCTGTCTGTACAAAAATTATGCAGTCTTGCGTATTATAAGAAGAAGATTTATATTTGTTGACAATATTTTGGCTATTCAAGCATTTTGTTTGAAAAATGATCTGGCTTTATACTTGTATGCATATGAACGTCTAGTCCTCTTTTAAAACAATCCAGCAAAGCCTTAATTATTGTGATAGCAATAATTGCTTATTAATATGTATATACTGTAAAACCTTATTACACTGTCAACAATTGTCCAGTCAATATTTGGCATTATAAATGGGTTTTTCGATAAGTTGAGGAAAACCATAAATTTAAGTGGAAATTAGAAAAGTGGACTTTAAAACAGTGGCCTTAAGGAAGGTGGCAAATGAAACAGGGGGTGGGTGAGGTCATTGCAAAGAAGTTCAACTGCATATGTTTTGAAATGAAGTTTTAACACCCCGTTACGCTAATGATGACTAGTATGATACAAGATGGACATTTTCGTTTGAACAACGACTTGCAAAATACAAGCTGTGGTGTCAGTGACATTAAGTAGAGTCCAAAATGATAAATTTAGGAATCATATGAATTTATTTAAGTGAATTTTACTCTATGATAGTAGTATCGCCAAACGAAGAATATATACCAGTATATGGCAAGGACCAATAGATGACTAGGACCAATAGCTTGATAGGACCAGTAGATGACTAAGACCAGTAGATGGCTAGGACCAGAAGATGACTAGGACCAGTACCGGCAAGGACCAGTAGATGACTAGGGCCAGTAGCCGACTAGGGTCAGTAGATGGCTAGGACCAGTAGCCGACTCGGACCAGTAGATGGCTAGGACCAGTAGATGGTTAGGACAAGTAGATGACTATGAGCAGTAGATGGCTAGAACCAGTAGATGACTAGGACCAATAGATGGTTATGAGCAGTAGACGGATAGGACCAGTAGATGGCTATGAACAGTAGATGACTAGGACCAGTAGATGGTTAGCACCAATATATAGTTATGAGCAGTCGATGGTTAGACCAATAGATGGCTATGAGCAGTAGATGGCTAGGACCAGAAGATGGTTAGGACCAATAGATGGCTATGTATAGTGGATGACAAGGACCAGTAACCAACTAGGGTTAAGTAGCCGGCTATGATGTGATTTTCTCTTTAGTATGTACCACGACAATATCTTTTCTTCTGTTTGAGAAATATGTCGAACAGCAGACGATTGATTTAAACAAATATCATATATAGCCGAAATCATGTAATAGAGAACAAAATGTTCATGGTACTAGCATATTGTATAACGAATACCTATTAGAATATAAATAGGAATGATGTAATCACGGTAAAAAAAATAAGACAATAGGGGCAGGAGTAAATTCAAAACGATTTGTTAGCATTGTTTGTGGTCGTAGTCGTGAAAGATTGAAACATACACACATTCCCACCCCACGCTCTCTTTCTTTTGAGCAAAGATGTATAAACGTGACCGTGCAATATTAATGACAAAGTGAATTGTACAAATGCATAACGTGTTACCGTATACGTCATACCGTGATAACAGAAGTATGTGTTTTATAATTAAACAATGGCGGATAAACTTGATAACATCGTGTACGAAACGCTTGGGGAAAATAACGAATACTTACATTTCGACACTGGAGTTACATTTGAAGAGAATAGATGCAATGGTATTCCATTCTCCACAGGTAGAGGGTAATCAAATGGTGGTATTGGCGTGAAACTAGGCATGATTGTTGGCGTCAGTGGCAAGTTGCCAAAAATGTTGAAATGATCCATATTATTTGTAAACCTATTCTTAATTCCAACATGCAAGATATCGCCGGGGAGATCAGGACTTGGCAAAACATCCGTCCGCGAATTCCGCTCCACGCTGGATGGAAACTTTCTGGCAATATTGAGGTTAAGATGACCAGAATTGTCATTTTGAAATTGCCCTAGCATTTCAGCTTGTTGTGAAACATCGGTTCGTGTATCTCGTCTCAAAAAGTTATGCAACACACCGGCAGTAGGAATGTTAAATAAAAAAGATGGCGTTGTTGGAGCAATTCTTGATGGTATTTCCGATTGAACGAAAGCTTCACTTCCAGGTGGCATTGTCTGTTTGTTGACCGTTAAGTGTAGTGGAGATGGTCCTGGTTTAAATATGTTTGAAAGAGGATTAACGTTTGCTTTAAAATCATGTCTTTGGAAATCTAAGTTCATGGACGGATTTCCCGTTATTTCCGATCTTACTGCTGGTTGCTGTGTCTTTGAAATATTGAAATTTCCAGTTAAAGAATTAAACATTGTAAAAAATCGTAGAAAGTAATTGATCATGACTCTGGTGTATCTAAAAGGAAAGAAAAATATATTACAAATATCATCAAAGTGGAATATTTTTGTAACACTTGTTTTACCGTCGTCAATGACTGTTTTTATTCATGTTTTAATGGTGCTTTGATTTTGTTAGTTAAACGTTCCTACTATTTAACACATCGCATGTCACTTGAAATAATGCAGTTAACATGGCAAGGGATATAGGCTACATATGAGAAATCTTCCGTTTTAACATTTGTGCATACTTTATGTAAAAACTTTTTTGCTTCATTCTGGAAATACAAATTTCTATACAACATATATTTATCATTTTCTTATCCAGTAAATCCTGTAGAATGAAGTGAACAATTGTTTTATTTTCACCTGTACAGAACATGTATTTGACTTATGAAATAAATATTAAGACAATATTTTTTACAATATATAGAGAGTTGAAAATCAAAAAATTAAGTAACCCAAAAACACAATTAAAAAACAAAGATACTGGTGAAATTTACAAGTACATGCACTATGGTGATTTTTTATTTTTGGGGTTTTGTTTTTGTTTTTTTGTTTTTTTTTGGTTTTTTTTGTTCTTTTGTTTTTTGTCTATGATTAAATTTTCGTAAACACTGATATAAGTATTTCAAAATAAGGTGTCCTGACAAGGTATTTCTTTGGCTGATCTCTTTCTCCCCAAGAATTTCTTAAAACAACCTTTAACGTCAACGTTAGTTACCACAATCCTATGTTTCTATTATATTGCTAATATTTTCATACGACTGTAAATATTGATTACTACCCATACATAGCACGTACACACACATACACATGTACAAATAAACATATACACATACACACATACACATACATACATACACACACTATCATATTAAAAGAATAATATTCAGTCCCAATGCAAGAACTATCCTCTTACCTTTCGAAAATCAGGTGATGTGTCGATTCTAGTATTTCAGGATCGTGTATGATGCATCACAAGATGTCGTGTTCTTTGAGAGAAAGACTGTTCCCAAAAACATTGTTCTCGACGTATATTTGACGGTGTGTCGCATGTGCAAGGGTCGCCTCCTTCAGCTTGAAAAGGTAATTTAGAAATTATGCATGAATCAACATATTTGTTTACATTTAAAGTTAAAGAAATAAATACTCATTTAATGTCAACCTGTATTATATATATCTTTTGTCACTCAACCTTGACGATAACGTACAGTTTGAGTTGTCGCATGTTTTAAATGTTATAAAATATTTTAGCAATAAAAAAAAAGAAAAAAGAAAGAAAGAAGAAGAAGAGAAAGAAGCCGGAAATATTTGACAAACATTCTAAATCGCTGTAAGTACAAACAATTACAAGTGTACACGACACAAATGGATATTATACGTGAAGAGTCAGGTAGTATTTTGAATGATACATATAGCATATTTCTCAATTTCAATTAAATTATGTTGACGATTGCGGAAAATGAAAAGAATGAAATCACCTTGCCTGTAAAGAGTTATGTTATTGTTGTTGGAATTCTGGTATAGTCCGTTTACATACACAAAAGTCATTCACTATCTTGTCCAATGTTTCCTAAAAATGTAATAATAATTATCAGATTCCATATTTAAACATTTTCAGTACAATCGGCTTCTAAATATGAAAAATAAATGATATAACATCCAATCAGATGATATCCTCAGTGACGAATCGGAGTGAATCAATTGCAGAATTCTTTGTCAGTAATCGGATTTCAAACGAATCATTTGTATGTCATCTGTAATATCTAATTGTTTTACTGCTAGATATTATTTCACTCATGTGTCACGTAACTGTGCAGAGCGTGCATATTAATGGAAATAACCAACTCTGTTCCTTCAATTAAGTGATACTCTACGTGACGGTAAATTAACATTCGGTCGAAATCCATACTAAACGACGGCAATATTTTTCTATTTGCATTTATTTCCTGTTTTCAATTATTATAGATGTGTATGACTAGAATCACAGGAAGAGAAGACACAAATGTGTCAAACGTCTTAACGTTTTCCTTGTCTTTCATTGCTAATTGAGTTCGGAATATGGCTTCCTGATAACCTCTCTCCTCAATGTGGCTTTGTGTGTATTATTAGACCGCAGAGGTATTCAAACGTAACAAGTCATATTAACTTTCTAATTGGTCTTGTATCACATTATATAGTATAAAGATAGCTAGATCAAAAACGTTAGGAATTATATGTATATTTGCAATATTTTCTTTACTTCCTCATTGTTTATGGGCAATACGAATCTTCGCGACCGCTTGAGGTGGTGCCACTACATTTCTAAAAGCTGACGAAGTTAATAAAACTGTACATCCTAGACCATTTACCCTGTACATAGGCATAATAACGGAAAGGAGATGAAATTTCACTTCTGAAATTCCGGGATGACCGGGATCGAGCCAGAGACCTTCATGTTGAAGATTTGGCGCTCTACCATCCGAGCTAATAATACGACTTTATATATATATATATATATATATATATATATATATATATATATATATATAAATATATATATATATATATATATATATATATATATATATATATATATATATATATATATATATAGTATTGATCCTTGGTTGTCATACTAATGTGACAAAACATAGCAAGAGATGTAATAATCATTATTGAACCTACACAGCAGATATCAAAGATATATCAAAGTATAAATATATATAACTATCAAAGTATGAGATATCAAAGTATAAATCTTCAGGATGTCCAGGATACATATACAAATATGGTAAATATTGGACAAATTATGGACCTCTAGAAATCCAGAGGTGGGATCAGGTGTCATGACGGAGTAAGCACCGTTTGTGATATAAAGATATTAAGATACACCACTGGTCATTTTAGCTGAAACGAATTTTCTCAAAAAGCGCATTTTCCCCTTTTTGTTTTGGAATATACGGTTACCATTATATCATTTCGTATAATCCGTGGTGTACCATCAATTTGCCATCAATGATGGACATGAAGAGTATGATTAGGAAGACATTCTTGCTCTGCACATCGTCAGCATATATCGTTATATTTCCAGATATTTAGAAATACTGACGATTCCATATTAAGGAAAACTATACAGAGACAAGAATTCGGATATACATCAGATTGTTGTCACCATTATATAGTTTAGGTATGCGTTTTTATCATATTCATCAGTGTTTACTTAATATTAAATGCGAATATTATTTTTAATGAACGATATGGCTATACTTGAACAATCTCCCATTAAAACATTTCAAGTGGAGCACAATAATGTTTTTATTTTTAAGATTTTCTCTCAAATATTGGCCTTGTATAATACCACTTTCTCTTTAGAAAATACACATAACTTTTAAATTGAAGCTCAACTGACGAAGTCTAATTGACAGAAACGATATCGTCTTGAGCATTATAACTTTGGTAGTATGTTTATTATATTATGCTGGGGACTCCTGTATCTGAGTAAAGAGATTCCCTCTTTCAATCATCACTGGCTCAACTCTATCATATAACTGGGATATTGTTGAGTGTGATGTAAAACACCATTCAAATAAACCAAATGATGTTTGTGTGTGTGTGTGTGTGGTAACCCTACTAGCGTTTGTTGTCGAAAAATTTATATTCAGCCATGCATATTACCATTGTATGTATCTTAATTAAATAATTAAGTTTTTACAACAACTGCATGAATCGACCTACATAAATACATAATGTTACCACAAATGTTGCTTCTATAAATATTTAGTAATTGACTCATCTAATTTTATATACATTCTATTTATTTCAAGTAATTAATTACATTTTTTGGGTAAGAGAGAGACACTTTAATCACCAAACTCTTTAAATGCAAAGTAATTTGATCTTTTGTGGTAATATTTACTCATGTGAGAAATGATAATTTTGAAGTAGAGTCTAAATAATAATTTTATTTGAGCGGAGAAGCCGCACAGATGACATAAAATTAGATGCTGTAAGCACGACCACAGATGTATATTATCTCTGTTTGACCTCGGCCACCATAATTTATTTCACTGTGAATGAAAACCTGACCTTGACTATGTTGTTAGGTATTAAATCGACTATCAACTTTAAATTACCTACGGAATGTCCACACACCATGAATGAAATATATAAAGACGAAGGTCATTAATAATAAACATGTAACTGATCACTCTAGGTGCGCTGCATGATAATTACCCTCAATTTCTTTCAGTGATAGTAACTACGGTTTTGACCAATTTTGAGAAAGTTAAAAAGTTGCTAAGATGAACGATTAATAGTTCAAAATCACATCAATTCCGATAAAATGTTTATATGAACAGTAAAAGTTATAATAATCCCAAGATAATATGGATACGTTCCGAGATTTGCCGACACAATTTGTAAAATTACCCGCCCAAATACGTGATAGGCGTAAACGTCTTTTAATTCATTCAAGCGATCGTAAGCGGTGTAAATCAGATGTGGATACTTAAAAATTCTAAACAGCTTTTAGAAAATTTGAAGGCACACAATTTTTCTCGAATTCACAGTATCAAAACTTATGATTTCTCAACTCTTTACACTACTATTCCACATAAAAAATTAAAAGAAAGACTTCTTAGCATCATAGACAACTGCTTTTTCACTAAAGGTGGTACCCGGAAATTTAAATATCTAGTGATTGGCTATCAGGATACTTATTTCGTCAAACACCACTCTGATTCTACACATAAGTATACTGAAGTTGATATAAAAAACATACTGGAATTTCTAATAGACAATATATTTGTAATGTTCGGAGACGTGGTCTTTCAATAAACTGTCGGCATTCCTATGGGAACCAATTGTGCTCCTTTATTGGCCGACCTGTTCCTTTATTCATACGAAGCAGACTTCATTCAGAAACTGCTGAATCAAAAGAAGAAAAAGTTAGCGGTGTCTTTAAATTTGACATTTAGATATATCGACGACGTTTTGTCAATTAATAATGACAATTTTCATACATATGTCAATACGATATATCCCAGCGAACTAGAGATTAAAGATACAACAGAATCAAGTACACAAGCTTCATACTTAGACATTTTACTTAATATAATCACAGACGGGAAATTAGCAACTAAGCTATACGATAAACGCGACGATTTCGGCTTTCCCATCGTAAATTTTCCACATTTAAGTAGTAATATCCCTCAGTCACCTGCATATGGAGTTTATAATTCACAAATGATCCGATATGCCAATGCGTGCACAACATATGAATATTTCATATACAGAGGTAAACTACTCACTGACAAATTATTGACACAGGGATATCGAAAACCGCGTTTAATGTCAACGTTCCGCAAATTTTATGGTCGGTATAATAGTCTTGTTTGCGACTACTCTGTTTCACTAAGTGAAATGTTGAGTTGCCTTTTCGTTGGCGGTTGTTGAGACGTCTGTACCAATTGTGACGAGGATACACTCCTCACGTGTTTCATTGGACTTGACTGTGGACTCACGGCGGGTGTGACCGGTCGACAGGGGATGCTTACTCCTCCATGGCACCTGATCCCACCTCTTGGTTTCCAGAGGTCCGTGTTTGTCCATTTTTACCGGATTTGTATCTATGTCCTGGACATCCTATTGATTTATACTTTGGTATCTGAGATTTTTATATTTCAATGTTTATTCTAGTATACTTGTGATAATTGTGTTGAACTTCTTTTCGATTTCTCTTTTTAGCAGAATCCGTAACAGTGTGTTCTCAACTGAGTGTTTCTTTCCTATGCCCGACATTTTCTCTTTTGTAGGTAAAAATGAAGAAGTACCAATTAATAATCGAAGCTCAAATCCATTATAACACGACAAATTAGATGTACAATAGTCTCAACATAACATGAAGAACAATTACTAATTCCAAACGGGATAAGACCAGGTGTCCGGAAGGAGTCAACGTCTTCTTCTGGCATGTCACACCCTTCGCAAATGTTCCATGGAAACCTTTCTAATACGATGAACGGGTCATATTCTGTGAAAATGTAAACTTTGGTGAAAAGGTCAAGTTCGGTGAAAGGCACGATTGGCGAAAAGGGATTCACTGTCTGTGGCCGTATTCCAGAATACTACCTAATATTATTGAGAGGGTGACTTCATATTGTTTAACAAGATCCCCGTATTGACCAAAAAACATCTTAAACGACAATTTCAAGCGTTCAACAACGTAAGCTTGTGTGAGTACATGTAGTTCATTTGCGAGTCGTTTCGCTCTCAAAATAAAACATTCATAAGAAGAGTATGCCCTGGCATAATGTATAAGTTTTGAAATGAAAACGTCATAAGTAGGAGAAGATGCTAACTGTTTGTTTCGTTTGGAGAGCAAAGACTGTATAAATTCTCTTCATATGAATACAAAAAGATGTCAGCCAAAGCCAAAATTGGTACCCACTGGAATGCCGACAATATGTTGGAAAACTTTTCCCGCAACAACCACGAATATGTTGTCCATCAAAAACCCCAGCATCTTGATAATATCGTTCTCAGTGTACTTGTTACTGGAATCCGAGTGTTCCTTCACAGGATGAGGAATTGTTGTGTAAAGGGTCGAAAAGTAAAAAAAAACTTTATACTTGTATATGTTTGAAATTCGGAAATTTTAAATGTTCCACCAATTCTTTTAAATGAAAGTTGCGCAGTGAATTCTACCGAATGAATATGTCGGTGTCGGTCTACTAGACAGCAATTCAATTCGAGTGTTAAACATAAAAATACCAAAGAAAAACTCATTAGAAATTGTTTTATTTAAAATATTCGCTTTTACTTTATATTTTCCTTATATAAAATCTAAATTGGGTGAAAATCGTAGTTGCTTTCAATTTTAGCATAACAAAATAAAACAGTGAATAAAAAACTGATTCATAAAGTTTTAGATTCTTTATTTTCTTATACCTCCTTTTAGTCAGACACCAAAACTTTTCTCATAAATAGTGGCAACCCGTTTTATAAAGCGGAAGATAGAAGCCGTTTAGAGACCACAAAACTTAGGCAAGTAAACTTGCGAACATTCATAAAAAATCAACTTAGGCTGCTGTAGGGTTCGAACCCAGGCTTACCAGATCTGAGAGACATCGTGCTTTAAAGCGCGATTCTCTAACCACTCAGACATGAGATCCCTTAACTAATTTATATTAACAGACATATATTTGTTATAACATTTGAGGGTGACATGCACGAATGATAAATGGTAGTCGCGTTCAGTATGTATACGAATGTAAAACATCTATTTTCTGTTTCAAAGACAAACTATATTATGAAATATAGCTATGACATTAAATCAGTATTCTAAAATGATAAATTACTGTATGCAACTGCATCCTATAAGGAGAGTTTACATTTGGTTCAGATACAGGTTTCATTGCTAAAGGTTTGTATATTGCTTTGATTATAATACTAAGATGACAGATATGAAACCAATTAAATAATAAGAAATATGTTTTAAAAGAATACACCAGTTTTTTTATCATTTAATTGCAACTTGGCTTCTGAAGAAAGATGACATTCTAACTGATTTCTATAAACAGGCCAAACATAGAAAAAGTTAACATTAAATTTGTTTTAGCAAATCTAATATGTTTTGGAAAAATATAACAAACATTTTACGCATTTATATTTATAATAATATTGTATATTAATTTACTGACAATACAATATATGACCTACATGTATTTGTTTTTTGTCTTATTTCTATCAATAATGCAATCAATGTTTACACGAACGTTAAAGCAGAAGTGACGTTTTGGAATAGTAATGATATACTTACGAAACAGTTCACGACTTGCTTAACCAAGAATAACTAACCCTGTTGCTGAGAATTTTTATGGAAGACCCCGTGGCCGAGTGGTTTTAATAATCGCGCTTAGAACCATTTTAGTACCACTTCTGACCAGCTCAGGTTCGAGCACCGCAAGAACTTAGTTCACTAACGGAAGGCCGATGGTCTCTTTCCAGGTTACATCAACATGGGATTTTCTCTTCAACCATTTAAAACTGGACGCCATCATATAACCGAAATAGGTTTGAGTGTGGCGTAAAACACTATTCAAAATTCAAAAATTCAAAAGAATAATTATGCAACAGAATTTAAGAATATTACTTTGTTAAGACTGGGCTTAGAATATTTAAGTATATACGTAAGAAAAATCTTAAAATGTTTAAACATACAAGTCTTCCAACACTCTCATATCTTAAACTTAGACTTGCTTCTCAAAAGTCTCCACATGTAATTGCAAATATTGCCTCCGCGAGACTTGTAAATGCAAATTTTGACTCCGCGAGACTTGTACATGTTGCTTTTCTATCCGTCACAAGCACTTCAAATTATATCAACATAATTTCACTGGATGTAAATTTATTTCAGTAGCTGGTAACGCATGAAGGAAGACTGAGCATAAATCATTTTTATAGATAACTTAATCGTCAATATGAACTGATGCGATACAAACTTTGTAAATTGACGAAGACGTTATTTTAGTCAGCAATGTGATGGATTTGACGTAGATATTATACCTAGCACATTTGTACGATTTATATGTAAGATTTGATCATTGGAATATGACTACTAGGACCTTAAGATATTAAGGGCATTAGCTGTGTTTACCAAACAATTATACTTCTTGTAAAAGCTATACACAGGCTTAGAAATCTTATATTCCTATATATTTTGAGAAGATAAGGTCTGGCCCAATGTGGTATGCATATACAAAACGTAAGCTTGGATTTTCAGTTGCAAGTGAATATTTGCCAATCTGGGTTTATCAAGCAATTTTCACAAAATATATAGGATTTATAGGAATAAAAAAATTATGGCTGTGTTGATCTCTTTCTAGTTATTTTATATCAATCTAAGTAGTAAAAATGACAAAAAATCACAGATCCTTTAAGGACTTCCGACCAGAGCTAAATTCTTTGTTTACCGCATATTCTTAATCCTCCGTAATACAAAAAGAATTGTTCATTATAAGGTAGATGCTTCCAAAACATTTTTCATTTTTTATTTTTATTTTTTATTTTTTATTATTATTTTTTTTTGTTATCACAAAACAGTGGTGCCAAATACATTTAATAATCTATTTGTTATAGTGATGCCAAAGATACTATAGTAAACTAATATGGTAGACTTTAGCGGAGCCAAATATTAGGCAGCAAACTAACTACAGTGGTAAGTAAAAATGAAGAAGACGGGGCTGTCCGAGCATGATAGAGGTCAAGGCTGTCCTTATGTAAAGCGGATTGCTCTTTCAATTCGACTCTTTTTGTCTGAAATGGAGTCAAATAATTTTCCTTTCATTCAACAAACCTAATAATACCGACATTCGTTCAGACGAACTCGCCTGTCTGTTCCCACAGCTGTCATGACTGATACGAATGCAAACTGACAGGATATGAGAGCCATGACGATTCTATAAAAAAAGATATGATTTAATGAAACGGGATCTGAAAAACACGATGACATGCCTGAACTATTATAATTCAAATTAACGCCAAACAATTTTATTACCTAATTGCGTTCTTTGATTTCAGAATAAATAAATTCTTATCGTTTTCATATTATCATTGTTTGTCATTGTTATGAAAATATATTGCGTTACGTTAAGCAAACATTTGTGCAGGGAAATACAACAGTAATATCTTTACGGTCGTTGATGTTGGCCTGTCCAGTGGCACGTTTTCTCAATCACGGCCTACAAAGAAGTTGTATTTAATGACGACTAGTTGTTTTCATTTCTTTTGCCGAACCGTGACGAAAGAAATTCATTACCCTGGTATGATTCGCACTCCAGCTATTTTTACGAGTTAATGGAGCATTTTGCAATATGGGGATAATAACACATTACACAAGTAGGTGTATTTCATAAACTCAACTTCAAGATTGAAATTTCGAAATCACACTTTTATTCGTATTTTTTTGCTTTTTAAATTGACGAATATAGTAACAATTCGCTGAAAAATATAGGCCTACAACACTTATTGAAAAATATGCTATTAAAAGTCGGTTCGGCGTCCTTTATGAGTTTTATGATATTATACATTTGCTTTATTATGTTACTTTTCAATTATTTTTTAAACATTAAACTCTTGTGACAGAATTGACATTAAAAGCAATTGACTGGACTGTTTACAATTCTTGCGCACGATTAACATGCAAATGAGTTTTGGTCAAGTTTTCCTTACTTTGTATTGGCAAGATTTGACTGTGAAGTTGGACATAGAAGTTGCGTTATTCCTCATTCACGTGATCTTAACTGATGAGAAACTCGCGGCAGTCTTTGAAGTTGAGAAAATGTTTTACATGCACACACGTGTATTGACCTAGAGATTTAAAGCTACTGATGGGAAGTATAGTGTAAAGGTACAGTACTAGAAATTAAATATCGATCAAACGATGTTTATAAGCACAACATTTTATAATCATATCGCTGATGTATGTAGTTTGTTACATAATAAATAAGCCATCAGTTCTCACGTTAGGCCAAATGTCTGCCCCGATTTTAAGTTACTTCGAGTCCAGCCGGCGGTGGGTTGGTTCCCTGTCCTTCAGATGAGACAGTAAAAACCAAGGTCCCTTGTCACAGTAGGTGTCGCGCACATTAGAATACTCACTGCCGAGCATAGGCCAGAATTTGAAACCCTTCACCGGTATTTGATGACGTCTCCATATGATTGATAGATTCTTTACGTTAAACAACAATAAATAAACAAACAAAGTTAATAAGCTATTTTGTACAAATCTATACCTTCTTTTATTAGAGCGCCCTCGTGTGACTGATTTGTGAATTTATTTCGCTTTCGAATTCATTTGCAAACTCTGTAAGATATTGACATGGCATTCATGCACATTAAACTAACTATTGAATATATAATGAAAGTAACCTGACCATTAGTATTGGTTCATGGGAACACTTTTAAAGATGTATCAATTTTATTGACCTTTTGACTACGTCTAGGGTGCCAATTGATCCTAGCCCCTTTTCATTCGCAAACCTAATGTGGATAGATATGGGAATAATTTCTGTCAAGTTTGGTTGCAGTTAGTCCACTGGTTCTTGAGAAGACATCGAATATGTCTAAAAGTTGAAAAACGGAAAACGCACGACGCATGCCGACAGACAAAAGATGATAACAATATGTCACCCTGAGCCTTTGGCTTAGAAGACAGACCTAATAAAAGGATAGATAGAAATTACCTACTAGACAACACAACACTAACACAATTTAACCTTGAGTGAAGGAAAGTCATCACTGTACGAATGGAGGGTAAATTGTTTAGGTCTGTAAAAGTCTGAAAATAAGTGGCAATGTGACGAACGAATTGATTGATCGTAAAACGATCTAACCCTATCTAGCTTGTGAAAGTTTCAGTTTGATTTCAGTTCTTTTGACTATAAGTGACCAGTACATGAGTACTTAAGTACAGTAGGCTACATGTTATAATATGCTTGTATTTACTTCTCGATTCTAGCGCATTTGTATCTTTTTGCATTGTGCAGTTCTTGAAGTTAGTGAAAATTTGCATGAAGTTTTAAATCCCATGGTAAAATGTGTTCTCTTAATGGTTTGAGTTCTTAAGGCAATATGAGGTGTCGTAGGCAAAAAGTTTACTCATATATTTCAGAAAGAGATCACTTGGGGTTAAAGAACATTTGCATGCGAATTATTATAATAAACTTGCCAAATAATAGCCCTCTATTATCATTAGTTTGAATCCACCATCACTCTGCTCATCGCAAACTAACTTCCGGTTATTGTTACGGAAACAACCGAGTGTCAAGAAAAAGTTTTAAATCCCATGGTAAAATGTGTTCTCTTAATGGTTTGAGTTCTTAAGGCAATATGAGGTGTCGTAGGCAAAAAGTTTACTCATATATTTCAGAAAGAGATCACTTGGGGTTAAAGAACATTTGCATGCGAATTATTATAATAAACTTGCCAAATAATAGCCCTCTATTATCATTAGTTTGAATCCACCATCACTCTGCTCATCGCAAACTAACTTCCGGTTATTGTTACGGAAACAACCGAGTGTCAAGAAAACGCGTGCAATTTGCAGTAAAAACAGTCAAAGACGGACTCGGACGCAAGTGCCTATATGTGCTATTCACGCAAAAAGAATTATTTATACGAGAATACGTAATAAACTTCAATTTTACTGATATTGCTTCACCTTTAACATTACGATTACGTCAGAGAAATACTCTATTAAAAAATATGGAATTTATTTTATGTCTGAAAAACCATGTCTAACGGTAAAAAATCACGATAAATAAAGGTGAAGTCATGTTCAGATATAGTCTTTATTTCATTATAATGGTTTAAAGTTGATTTGACATTTAAAAATGCCTTGTCAACGACACCTTGCATTGCTCGCAAAGTGACGAAAATATATTTCTGCCAAAGTAATTTTAGTCTTTATTTTCCTGTTCTTTTTATAAATATAAGCTAAAGGTTATTCATTCGTGAAGACGTCCCATAGCGTCCTATAACTCTACAAAACAACTGCCAATTGTCGACCACGATTTTATCATACAAACTTTGAGAAAAGAATACATAAAACAGATAAAAGGACAAAGAGACAGGCAAAACAATGTATCCCCGATCTTTCATTTTGGAAGCGTATAGAATCAAGCATTCCTAAGATAAATGGGAAGGACTCAAATATATCTTAATAATTATCTTTTTTTTCTTTTTTTTTTTTCTTTTTTATCGTTACAACTTGCACATATCTACTCGGTCTAGAATGATAAAATGGGTGTAACTGTATAATATGTGCACGAACAAAGAAACACCATGCGTGCTTTGCATATAAATACTTTTTTGTAAATTATAACATCTATACCACGATACGCACTTTTAAATAAAATAAAGGAGCATTGTGTTACCTTTTGCTCAACAAAGCTCGACCCAGTAATAGCTCATATTGTATGCTGATGTCAATACAGCTGCAATCATGCTTCAACACACTCTTTCGACGAATATAGAAATTATTTTTTTATCATGAAATATTTTACCAAGTGAAATTTTTATTAATTGCAGTGTTTTTTTAATGCAATAATTAATTTAGAATGGATAGGAAAATTAATTGTAGCGTCTATAGTAGCTCATCAGTTACATACATAATTTACATGTATACAGATCATGCAAATCTAATGTTTAATTATGTTTAGGCGTTTGGTAATGTATTGGAATATATGGACTTACATTCAGTTTATCCAGATATTACTAAAACATTGGTTTTCACAAAAATTACCTTTTACTCTGATTTAGATTTTTAACACTCAACAATTTTACATTTATATGGTGCGGTCAGTTTTCATTGGTGGAGGAGAGAACCCGGTTACAATGTACCCGGGAAAAGACAACTGGCCTCCCGTAAGTAAACTGGCAAACTCTTTCACTAAATTCATCTTAGGTTCTAGCGAATCTGCGCTGACACGAAGTGAAATACTTCATAGTACAACCAGTGGGCCACGGAGGCCTACTTTACCCTTTACAGACAGTGTATTAAAGAACAACTTTAAAGAATTTTACGGTCTTTTTGTGTAAGACTAAAATACCATCACGTATTGCATGATCTTATCGTTCGTAGTAAATTTTAATTGCAATTGTTTAAAGCAAATTATTTGCCATCAGCTGCAACCCCTTCCAAAATAGTATATTGAAAAATTAATTCCCAAACTAAAATAGTGTATTTTATTTCTGTTCTGTTATCAAAATTGAAATGTCCATCTAGATTCCAGCAAATAATGACAGATATGAAATTATAATTTCAAATAAGCCTCCTTCATTTCCATAACTAAACATAATTCTCTTGGTATGATCAGAATCTCTTTAAATCGACATTTTGCATAAAACTTATTTTATTATTATTTTATTAAGTAATTAATGAGAATAGCCACTTACATGTATTTTGCCCTCTCTGCAACCCAAAGTTTTAAAGGAATGCAATAAACAGCACTAAAATCCAAAACTTCTAGTAGCCCAGTGTGTTGCAAAGGAGACGTGTTGTAAATAGAGATATGTTGTGCTTTGCTGGTTCACTTTACGACTAAAATAGGATTCCCTATTTCAAAACTGGGCCCATATTTCATTGCGCTAACGAGAAAAGACAAGCAGATTTATGAAAGATACAAATGTCTCTCTTAGTCCTCGTTGAGTAAGGTGTCATAAACTATCTTGGGATTTGAAAGTTTTCAGACGTGAAACATTAAAAAAGAAATATTTTCCATTTGTCTTGGCGCCTCACACAACGCTGATATTTTGGAAATATACACTTATATTCAGAAGTAACTGCAGCTCAGATACATTCAATACTAAATAAAATTGATAGCTTTGAAAAATACTAAATACTATGGTATTGCAAGTTTTTTTATTTTTATTTATTCATTTATTCATTCATTCATTCATTCATTGTTTATGTATTTATTTATTTATTATTTATTTATTGCACATTCGGCCACTGCACTCACTGCACTTCATAAATTATTTTATTTTATCTCCACATTTCATCAGACGGCGGAGAAACATCTGGGAATCGTTTTATCAAGAAGTCGGAAGTCGGAAGTCTTAAGCTAATTGATCTTAAGACAAAACGTAGGGTCGTTTTATCAACGCTATCCTAAGTCGAGTCTTAAGCTATATTCGCGTATTTTCAAATAAGATATTGATGGTTGATGATTATTTTACGTGCTACATTTATAAAGAAAAATTATGACACCGACAAAAATAACTTGGGTCTACGCGTAGTCTAGGGAAGTAAACGACCTGACCTGATTTGGTCCTAAGTCACATCTCCTTATTCTTTGTAAAACGGTCATCAGTGTGGTTCTGTTTGAGGCCGATCCTCATTTTGTTACCTAATTAACTTCCACTTCAAATCCACTTAAAGTGCTTATAAAAGCACTATAGTTTTGATTACAATCAATGAGGACGGGGAACAGTATACCATGAAGCGAACGTAAAAACCATTATTATGATTACAAGCAATGTGGAGCCGGCCTGGCAGTAGCGGGCTCGACCCTTGATCGTGAGGTCGTGAGTTCGATTCCCGCCGGCGGCAGGTTGGTTTCCCGTCTTTCGTATGAGACAGTAAAAACTGGAGGTCCCGTGTCACAGTAGGTGTCGACACGTTAAAGAACCCTCACTGTATAATGGCCGTAAGTGCCGAGCATGGGCCAAAATTTTAAGTCCTTCACCAGACAAAGGTGGGATGAATAAATACGGCTGAAACGAGGCGTTAGTCGAAGTTGGGATATTGATTCATCCCACCCGACACTGATATGTTTTATCTGGAACTAAAAATTGTGCTTTTTGTTTTTTCATTCTCACAGCTGGAAACTTATACATTTATTTATGTGTAAATCAGTTTGAACTAATTAGTATTAATCTGTTCATCCGTCGCTAATAAATATAAACCCGTAACACACATGTATTTATTTCCTTTCAATCAATCTTATTACGATTTAGATGTAACTGACAACAAATTCAAACTCAATTGTAACAATGTAGGCTTAAACTGCCAACACAAAGGTCTCCTTGACTAGTCCATGTTAACAAAAAACCAGTGCAGATGACGTGTGTTAAAAGTTGTCAGATTCACATATGATACAAATGTATGACAAACTATCCAAAATTAGTGCACAAATGTGGTGCAGTTTGTCAGGATATGATAAAAACAGCAAGATGCACGCGCCCCTGATCAGCAATTAACAGAGGCTTCCGAAGACCGATCAGTCAACCATTCATGGATACGGAGATAAGGTAAAACATGGAGTTAAGTTAATTTGTTGGAGGTATTTCATAGAAGACTGTTAATACATATTTGGGAATTAAAAATTATATGTCCGTGCATCAAAATGCATCAAAACCACAATCAAGTTGAAAAAATTAAAAATAATATTTGTGTTCTTCGAACTTGTTAGATAAACAACGACACCGTGATAGATCAGCAGCTATAAGGCCTGTTTTTTTTATTCTTAACCATTAACCTTGTTTAAAACATTTTATGGTGAAGCGTTTTTAATGTTGTGGTTTAAACCGCGTGGTTAAATGGTTAAAGAAAATCTCAACCGCAATCTAGAGCACGGTTAAGAAAGTTTAAGGTGTAGTCTAGTAAATTCTGGTCTAACAGGGGCTTTAAAAGACAGGGGGTGTTGTATTGACCTTCAATTATTCCTGGCAGAAATATATAATTCGGGTTCTTTGCTTTTTCGTTACATAACGAATCAAATGTACTCTCCTCTCTCTCTGTCTGTCTCTCTGTCTGTCTGTCTGTCTGTCTGTCTGTCTGTCTCTGTCTGTATATATATATATATATATATATATATATATATATATATATATATATATATATATATATATATATATATATATATATATATATATATATATATATATATATATATATATATATATATACAGACAGAAGATTAAAGGCCAAACAATTTCACAGTTCAATGTTTTTAATGGGACGAAAATAGCCACGCGTTCATGTTATGAAATCTATACGTATAGGTAGCTGTACATCAAAATAGATTTTCTTTGAATTTATTATTTATTTATAGGGCCATATTCTTCAACACATTAAATTATATTAAAAGAAGATTGATTCAGGAAGTAGTTAAAAGTATTTTGAAGTTAATGCAAAATATGGAAATTACATAGTTAAAAGAAAAGTTCCATATCAACACGCACATAGACGGGACAAAAGTAATGGAACGCTATCATTTTTACTATATATTTCATATATAACCACATATTTCCCAAAAAGATATCGCAAAGCCATTTCTGATTGCGTTTTAATAAAAATTTCTGTCTTAAACAAAGAATTAAATCTACTTTCATTATATATTTTGATTTGATTTTTTTTATTTCTAAATTAAAAATTAAAAGATTTATCTATTCAAACAGAAAGTTGGAAGTTTTGTGATGAAAACTTCCTATATAGCTATGTGGGTAAATATAATTGTGATGTCTATTTTTACGAGTTGCTGAAACATCAACGCAGTTATGTTATGCTATGTTGTTTATTGGCCACAAGTCAAAGCACATTTTGCAGTATGGGGTTAATAACACATTATATTGACGCAAACTTACACATGTATGTGCATTTCAGCACCATAAACTCAACTTCAAGAACGAGAATTCCAAATCATACTTTTATTCGTATATTTTTGCTTTTTAAAATGACGAAAATATAGTAACAATTCGCTGAAAAATATAGGTCTACAATACTTGTTGACATATATGCAATTAAATGTCAGTTCGGCGTCCTTTATGAATTTTAAGATATCATAAATCTGCTTTAGAATGTTACTTTTCAATTATTTTTACCATTATACTCTTGTGATAAAATTGACATTAAAAGCGATAGACTGGACTGTTAACAATTCTTGCGCACGATTAATATGCAAATGAGTTTTGGTCAAGTCTCCCTTACTGTGCTTTGGCAAGACCTGTCTGTGAAGTTGGACATAGAATTTGCGTCATTCCTCATTCACGTGATCTTAACTGACGAAAAAACTCATGGCAGTCTTCACCAACATGTTTAACATGTACACGTATTGACCTAAAGGTTTAAGGCTACTGATCGGAAGTATAGCGTAAGGGTATAATATAATTTCTGTGGAAACGCTGGGTGAAATCGGAGAATGTTATATGCCCCAGCTGGGACATATGAAATTCTCCGATTTTACCCAGAGTTTCCACAGAAATTAGGGTATAATACTGCCCTACCGCATAGAAATTTAATATCGATGAAACGATGTTTATATGCACAAGATTTTATAATCATATTGCTGATCTTTGTGGTTTGT